>CM039725.1:33290195-33831142 GCA_022539455.1 Dendrobium nobile
GTTGTTCCAAACAAAACCTAAATCTTGAAATTAATAGAAAGAGTGAATGTTTGTGAGGATTTTTGACATTTTACATCCAACTTATAATTTTTGTTTTTGAAAGTTGCTTTATAAAAGATTATTACAAGCAAAAATAAAGATGAATGTTTTTAATAAACATGAATCAAGATGAGTTACTTTTGGATCAAATTGAAGCAATATAAAGCAAAATATTATGTTGGAACACATAAAAAATAGTACCTCACTTTTCAACAATAATAATAACTTATCATATGAAATGAAATGTGAACTAATTACCATTAACATTGCACATTCTACAGCATATCTAATTGATTTAAGAAATCCAACAACGGTGACCGTTTCCCTTTGATCAATTGAGCAGCCGTGAGCTTCCTTATACTATAATCCATTGAATGAATCACTTTGCCATCAAAGACATCAGGACCTTTCTCTTTGGAAAATGTTGGGATATTTGGAAGTCCGCTAAATCTTCCAATACAAAGGATAACAAAATCCATGACATGAATCTACAATGGTAGGTTGAATAAGAAACTTAGATTAACCTTATATTTTGTAACATTCTAACATGAAAATATAATTAAGACATTTTATGTATAACGTTTTTATATACATTTGTATTCACTTATGTCTTATTCAATGGATACTGAGTTTACCAAAAGTTATACATAAAAAAATGCCACATAAAATGGAGTTTTTAATACACAAAATTGAAGATAATTGGCCCATATGTTCCTGATGGCTTTAAAATTAAAAATATAAACAAACAATTTAAAAACATATATATTTCTTAAAAATAATTGATAATAATTTTCTATCTTAGCAGCAAAAATAAATTTGAATGCAATTAAATAAAACAAGGTAACTATCTTATAAATAATATAAATTACCTCTATAGTTCCATCTTTCACACTCTCCACCTTGATATGCCACACCCCTCGTGACTACCACCAAATGCCCTCCAGAACCGCCCCACAAATCCCACCCTCAATTCCTCCTCTCCCACACCAACTACTCTATCCCATACCTTTTCTCCAAACCTCACATGTTTTATAAGCTAATTGTTGAGCATAGATTCAAATATGCCATGACCTGGATATTATAGGACAATCTCCACTACCTTCTCCGGCCAGGGAAGTCAGAGAATTGATAATCCCATTTTGATGTTTGTAGGCGTGTCAGACGCCAAGTTCTTTCCATACACCACCGATAGTTTTATCACTTCAAAGACCAGGTCGGAATCCTTTCTCCACCAAATGTTTCATGTTGCCAAGCCGCTTATGCCAGCCCAATAATGCAGATTCTCTTCTTCTGTACCATGGTGTTTACTCTCTTATGTGTATAGATATAGGGCTTGTAACTCCATGACTTTATAGTAGATGTTTTGTGAATATTAGATTCTTGCAGCTTTGTGTTTTTTATGAGGAATGGGTAATGAATGTTTGTAGTGCATATGGAAGTCTTGGCTTAGCTTGCATTTAAGAGATTTGTATGATTTTTTGTTTTTGTAATTAAAATTGAAGGATTATTGACCCTGTGAATTACTGTAGAATTTATTATATTTATACATCAAAATGATGAAGCATATTTGGACTATTGCTAAGAATATGTTAAGGATAAGTTTATGTAAATGCACTATAGCTGGCAGAGATACACCCACAACTTTTTTGGATTCATGCTTTAGAATGAAGGAGAAAGGATAAGAGTTTTTTTATTTGTTTTGCTTGGTTAAGAAAGTATGTGAAAAACTAGGAGAGATTGCAATTAAAGAAACCAAAAGAAATGTGGTTCGACTTATGCTTATTGTCCATGAAAATAATCAAGTTTTGAAAATTTGTTTTATACAAATGTATATCTTCCACTCCTATAATTTTTTAGATGGAATACAATGGCTAAAAGTTTTATTTCACTTTTAAGTGGGGATGTAAAAGATTGTCATATATGTTGAAGAGGGCGCAAATGTGGCTAACCTATCGTCGACAATGTGCTAGTTATGATTTCTTGAAAATGGGAAAGAGACACCTGGCTTTGTAGTTAAATTGGCACATGATTATAATAATATTTCTAGAATGTCAAATCCAAACACCATAAATGACAAATCAACTTGAATTGGCATCCATGGACAAAGCAAGTCAGACTCGATCAGAGAAGTCATTCTTGACTTGCTAGTGTTTGTTGAGATCAACTCTATGTAATTGATTATTCATAGGTTGAATGCGCAAGTCAAACTCGACAGAGAGTACTTTCTTGACTTGCTAGTGTTTGTTGGACTATCAACTCATGAAATTCAATTATTCATAGGTGAGCAACCAGATCTGATCAAATAGTAATAGCCCTTATGCCTCCATATGAATGGTCTTGATTGAATGTGAACATTGAGACATCAAGAGGCCATTTAATTTGGTTAGTGTAATCATGAAGTTAGGCTTTGTAAAACAAATAGATTTAAAAATTTCACCATTTGATTGAACTTGTCATTTTGGGTTTAAATCCACACATTTTTTAAAAAAGAAATGAAATTGCGTACTGAGCGTGGTACCGAGCCGTGATACCGAGCGGGGGTGATGTAGCGCATTCTGATTGGTCTCTGGATGGCGTTCGGCATCCACATAGAATAATTTGCATCTTCTTTGTCTTGGATTGATCATTACTTCTTCTTCCAAGATAATCTTTGAGTCACTTTCTTCTTTGTAATTTTAAATATATAAAGAAAATTAAAGAATAAATAAAGTGCGTAAATATATGTTTTTGATATTTATTTAACTTAATCTTTTCCATGATGTATATATGCAATTCAAAACTATGCCAAAAGCTAGTTCAATTGGATTCAATTTGAATTTTACTCCTAATCAACAAGTTAATTTTAATTTTAAATCAACCCTAATAAAAAAATTAATCTGATTTTTTAACAAGTTGGCTTGATCTCTTTCATTGTTGTATTGATTGAATCCCATTTCTTCCATTTGTCACTTAGTAGAGGGTTGCCCAACTCTGGCTCTCTGAGTATGATAGGGTTGAAAACTATTTCATATAGATAATAAATGCATGCTTCTAATTTGATTAAACATATAATTTCAATTCATTTTTTAATCTTTTCATACAAGTTCTTAGACAAGTGCATAAAGTGCATTTATACATGAATATTCATTTTAGTATGTTTACAAACATACATACATACATATACATATATGCATTTGTGCATACATACAAATATACATATACATATTATATATACTATACAAAATACATACATACATATATTTACAAATATATATAATATATAAATATATATATATATATAATAATATAATTAATATATATATATATATATAATATATATATATATATATATATATATATATATATATAAATACATACATATACATACATAAGAGAGAGAAATATATATATATATATACATACATAGCTTTGTCTACCACCAAAACAGAATTTTTATAATTGGTTTCATGCATAACCAAGTAACTAAAGAGACATGAAATTATTTCTGAGGAAAGATTGAATTGGAAAACTCTATGAACCAGTCATCTCTCTTATTAGTAATGATAATTACATTAATTAATATCATGCCCATTAATTTACTTTCCATATGTTGACCACATCTCTAACTTGTAGGACAATTACATCAATATCATTCTTATGAAGGCCTAACATTAACTTCATAATGTTCATCTCTATGTCAGGCGAAAGCCATCTTGCTCTCATCTTTGAGCTATGATTTTGAAAATTAAACTTCTCGTTGAACCTAAGGATGGAAATGTTCAAGGTTTAAATATTCAATTGGAATTTACATCGAACCTTGATAATGTAATAAATATTTAAATTATTTAATTATTACTTGGATTATATACTATTGGTGCAAATATAAATTTAAATAAAATAATAGAAATTTATCTACTTTATGAAAATAAAATGTCAATTTACTAGTTTTCCTAATAATTTGTTTTAAAAAAGAGAACATTCACTATTTAAATCCATGTTCTTGAGAGATTATTACGTGCGGACTCTGGACATGAGAACCGTCTGGTTTTTGTGAGTGTGCGCAGTAAAAGTGCAGTTAGTGTTCACCAATATGTTTTTATTGCGCTTTTGTTGAGCACACTCGTAAAAATCGGATAAAGCTTCTGTCTGGACTCCGTACGTGATATCTCTTCATGATCTGTGAGCAGGTTTCCCTCATTCCTTTTCTTGACGACAGGGATAGATTTCCACAACTCACATTTGGTGCTAACAGTTACAGTTCGCTGTAATTTTTATGAATCCTGATTTAATTGCTATATGATAGATCAATCTATTGCATCATATATGTTTTTTCTATCTCTTTTCGCCAACAGTTATGGTGGCAGGACTTGCAAAATTGAACTTGGGGTTATTTATGCATCGCAGATTACAATTAAATCCAATAAATCTATTCAAACAGTTTTGATACATCTACATAAAATTTACTTAATTGGCATGAACACCGAGGTGATATTGGAATTGGAATTTTCTGAACATCTGAGCTCCGATTTCAATGAGATTCTAGTTGAATTGAAGGTCTCGAGGAATCTGATCCTATCAACACATGAAGTATATTTGAAGCTTTACTGTTATATATAAACTGCAGTTTTTACCTCTGTTAGGAACAGTTTATGCGTAACAATTCAACTTTTTTCACATTGTGTCGTCTGCAGTAATATATTTTGCGAACTACTGTTTACATTGAATGACTGCGCTTGAAGCTTGAAGATACTTATCATCATAAATGTTAGTAATGATTGCTGCAGTTGAATTGGTACCCAAATTTATTTGAATCGATAGCTGCAGCTATATGCAATATATGCTATATATAAACTGCAGTTGAAGTTTGGCTGCAGTTATATGAACTAAGCTGCAGACATACAAGATTGATTGCTTCTGTTGATGAATAAACTACCGTTGCAACCAAATTCCTATTGATCAATGTTACCTGCAGTGAAGTCCAAGCCAAAGGCTAGAAGAAAATTGCTTTTCAAATTTTCGGAGTGCTCTGGGATATTTTGGCGATTCTAGGGTTTTCAGCCTTGCCTCCCGCGCCGCCCTCGATCCGCATCGTCGGAGAGGTTAATCCTCTCCCTGATGGAGACCAACGATTTCCCCTCTTCAAAACACTCGATCCTGGGTCGATTCCAGCTCTCAGAACGGTTCCTTCGCAGGAACCTGGCAAATCCTTCTGCTCTAAGGAAGATTTCCCGGTTCTTTGTTCGGCCAAGTCAAAAACTCTTTTTTAAAGGAGAAGATCTCTCCGAAGGCATCTCGGTAGGTCTTTTTTCTTTGATCGGTTATTCTCTAGGGCCAAGGCCGTATACGAGCGACTTCCTCGCAGCCGATGAAAAGGTTTGGATACTGAAAGGTTCGTTTTCCCTTCCGCGTTAGCGGATGGTTTTTTCCTGAATCAATTTTCTAACCAAGAGATTTTGATCTTGTTTGGTCTGAGACCTTGGTTCATTTAGGGAACCATTTTATTCTCCAAAATGGTCCCCTAAATTCCAACCGAAGAGGATGAACTTTCTGAGATTCCCCTTTGGATAAAATTGTTGATCTCCCCTTAGCCCTTGGACCTTAAAGGGAATTTCGACTATAAGCCAGCTATATTGGTAATCCCTTATCTGATTGATTCTCTTACTGCCAAAAGAGCTAGATTAACCTATGCTAGAGTCTGTTGCTATCTCTAAAGAATCGTCTCTCCCGGATGAAATATCCTATCACATAGAAGAGAGAAGATATCATGCTCAAAGTAATTTACGACTGGAACCAAGTCGATGCGAAGGATGGTGGATCTTTGGTTCACAGTTATGCCCTGCAAGTCGAATCCGAATCCTGACCCGTTTTGTTCCCCCCCTCCAAAAACCAAAAACAGAGGTAGAAGTCTTAGCCGGAACCCTAGACCCCAAATTCCGGCTCCGGTGAAGCCAACTCCTCCGGAAAAGGTAATTTCGACTCCGGCAAAGCCCACTAATCCGGAAAAGGTAATTTTGGAAAGCAATAACATGAACGTTAATAACCTTCCAAAATTAACTCCGGCATCCGAAAAGGAAATTTCTCCCCTAATCCCTAATAATTACATTGGCAAAGATGCAATTATTCCTAATCTGAATGCTCCTATTGAAGAAACTTCTTCTTCTGGGCAACCTTCTATTCCTTCTGAAATTCCCAGCTAAGGTTATGCTGTCAAACAAATTTCTCGGCTCTTCAACGGATGATCCTCCGGACATTGAATTGGAAGATACTGGCTCTGTAAGTAATATGCATGATTTTTATTTAGTTATTGAGTGTTCCTCCTCTCAAACTCTTCTGGAAACAAAAACAAACATCTCCGTTTCTATGACTACTAGATCGTAAGTCGGCCAGGAGGGTTAAAAACTCTAAAAATTAATGTTTTGCCGAATATGTGATGTTGAATGTTAGGGGTTTCAATAACCCTAACAAGGTTAAAGCTTGTAGAGAGCTGGTTAGAGCTAACAATCTCAGTTATTGTGCATTTAGAAGCTAAAGTCATAATGAGTCTATCAAGGACCCTTGGTTTGTCAATTCGCAATGATTTTTAATACGAAGATAGTATATAATAAGTTTTACCACTCTAATCCAGGTAGGATCTGGATTAAATGGAACCCGAATATTATTACTTTCTCTCCTCTCTTTATTGCTTCTCAGATCATTCATGGTACTGTCACGGTTGGTACTCAACAGCCGGTTTTAATTTCTGTTATATATGCTGCTAATAATGTTTGTGATAGGAATATTTTATGGAATCAGCTGAGAAATCTGGTCCCGGATCCCTCTATGGCCTGGGTTATTATGGGTGACTTTAACTGCTACAGAACTGATGAAGAGAAATCCGGTGGAATCAACCCATAATAGCCGTTGGTGAGCTTAACAAAGTTATTTTTGACTGTAGTTTACTGATTTAGCATCTGTTGGTCTTTTTTACACTTGGTATAATCAGAGACTGATTCGCCTAATCATATTAAATTAGATAGAATGCTCATACAATGCATTTGCTGAGAGATTTCCTGATGCTTTTTATAAGTTCTTCCCACTCATAATTCTGATCATTCTCGTAATATTTAGCTGTTTCCAATTGTGATAAAAACCGTCTAGATACATGTTTAAAAACTTCTGGATTAACATGGATGGTTTTTGGAGATGGTTTAGATGCTTTTGATAGGCATTATAACTGTAGTTCTATTGCTACTTCTATAGATCTTGCAGATTCTTAAGAACTCTCTTAAGAAAAAAATTGGACTTCTTCTTGCTACCTGTTAATACTATGGATAATATAAGATTAATCAGCGAAAATATGCTGATCTGCAGCAGGACCCGTTGAACATGAATTAAATTTATGATAAGCAATCCTGTGACAATCTTAATACTCTTAGCAAAGCGTGGTCCTCTGGTTATAACCAAAGGGCTAGACTAAATGGCTCAGAAATGGAGAAAATGACCTTGGTTTTCTCTATGCTCATATAGATCTAGGAAAATTTAAATGTCATCAAAGAGAACACCACCTCTGAGGGTAAGTTTTGCACAATAAGGCCGATTGCAGAAGCTATTATTAGCATTTCAAAGAGATTTTTAATTCTCCCAGACCGATTAATGAAAATGTTTTCAGCATCCTGTTGGCAACATTATTCCCCTCGAATATGATGAATCCTTAACTCTGCCGTTTACTGATTTAGATATTAAAATGTAGTGTGTTTATGGTCTTCCTTGCTCTGCGCCTGGTCTGACGGTTATACGTTTGATTTCAATAAAAAAGCTTGGCATATATTGGGCATAAGTTTGCAATGCTATTAGAAGTTTTTTTACTACTTGCCATCTTCCAAAGGGTTAAAGCCTCTGCCATTACTCTTATTCCTAAAAAAACCGCATGCTTCTAATATTAATGATTATAGGCCTATCTCGTTATGCAATTTTTTTTATAAAATTATTGCTAAGCTTTGGCTAATCGTTTGAAGACGGTTTTACCTTAAATTATACATGAAGTCAATCTGGGTTCATTCATAACAGTGTACTACGGATAACATTTTGCTTGCCTTCGGAAGTGCTTAGAGAGTTTAATTTAATAGAAATCTTTTTGTGCTAAACTGGATATCAGAAGGCCTTTGATACTGTCTCTCGGAAATTCCTGATTAATAGGATGAACAAAAGAGGTTTTCGACATGTGTATTAACTGGGTTAATTGTTTCATCTCTAATGTTCATTTTCTATTTGCCTGAATGGGTCTAGGAGGGGTTTTTTAACTCTCTCTGGCCTTAGACAAGGTGTCCTTTATCCCCCCTCTTTTTTGTATTGTATGGATGCTCTTTCGTGCAGCCTCACCTCGAATTTTGTGGGATAATAATAGTCCTGTTTTTAATATTAATGCAAGAATTTTAATCATCTTATGTACGCAGATGATCTTCTTGTTTTTGGTATGGCTAAAACTCAAAATGCTACTAACCTTATGAACATTCTTAATGATTTTGCGGAATCTTCTGGACTTAGCATCAATCCCACTAAAAGCTCTATTATTTTTTCTAATAATACTTTTGATACTGAACAATTTTGTAGCATTTTGGGTATTATCAGAGAAGTTGTTTCCTTACGTACTGGGATTCCTATATCTCCAGAAAGGCTGAATGCAAATCATTTTCAGTGACTTTTAGACCAAAATCATTTCCCATCTTGAAGGCTGCGGTAAGATTTCTTTCTTTAGCTGGTAGAGTTCAGTTTCTTATTTTCACTATTTCTACACACCTCGCCTATTGGATCAAAGGGTCTATCATACCTAAAGGCATTTGTAAGACTATCAACAAGTTATGTTCTAAATTTTTATTTCACGGGAATATTAATGGTAAGAACGTGCATATGATTGCTGTATGAAAACGTTATCCAAAAAAAAATGACGGTTTATGGTATTGTTTCTATTGATGCTTGTTATTACAGTATCACTGCACTTTTTATTTGGAATTTCCCTTACTCAGGAAGTTTGATTTATTCTGGTTAAAAATAAATATATTCTCCTTGGAAGCCTCCGGCTGCCAAAGCTTCTAAATTCTGGAAAGCTATATGTTCCACTGCTCATAAAATCAAGCATCATTTAGCCTTCAATATCACTTCTTCGTCCAAATTCTCTTTATGCTGGGACCCGTGGATTAATGGTAAAAATTTAGCTGATTATTTTCAGATAAACCAGAGGATCACTGGGTTATCTATTAATAGATGTATTAGGGATGATGTTTGGGCCCTTCCAGACTATTTACCCGATAATCTGAGCATAATATTTGCGGCATTGAGATTAAAGGACAACCGGTGTGGCTGGGAGGCTCTTTATTAATCCGAAATTAAAAAATTTTTCTGAAATCCTTTTTTGATCATGAAGAGGAGGTGACCTGGCACAAGTAAGTTTGGCATAAGTCTTACTCGCTTAGATACTCCATTCTAACCTGGATGGCTATGTTGCAAAAACTTAAAGTTGCTGATTTGTTGATCAAAAAATCTATTCAAGTCAATCCGGTTTCGCTGCATTTGCAACAATGCCCAGGAAGATCACATCATCTTTCTTTAACTGGTGATTCACATTTAATGTTATAACAATCTATTCCTGACTTAAATTTCTTTCTTACTTAGACACAACTTTGATTCAGGTTTTGATTACTTGATAGACCAGCTGCTTTTGTCCATTTGGGAAAAGAACTTCTGGCTGGCTTACGATTGGATGCACTGTGTACCACCTATTGGAGAGAAAGGAACAACGGAAGTTTTGCTAACAATTGGAATTCCATTGGAGAATATTTACCATTACTATCAAAAATGCTATACGGATCAAAACGTGTAGCTGGAAAAATTTTCATAACCTTATTGAGAAATTTCAGTTTCACTGAAATTTTGGATGCTCGGTTGTTTGGCTGGGACGGGAGCATTATCTTGCTATATTGTTCCTGTTGCTGTTTTGTTTTTTTGTAATTGCTGGGTTGTATTGTTTTTTAAGTTTATGTTTGGGCTCTTTGTTAGATTTGATTGAGTTGAACTCTTTATCTTTGTCTTAGTTAGTCTTGGTTTTATTGTAAGTCTTTTGTACCTTTTTTATCTTAATAAAATGGGCTTTGCCCCGGTTCATCCCAAAAAAAAAAAAAATGTTACCTGCAGTTATCAGACTGTTGCAGGAATTCACTGAGGATGGCTGCAGTTGTATCAGTTATTAAATGATCCTTTGGCAAAGTTATATGGGCATCTATAGCAGTTATGGTGCGATGTAAAAGAGTTATCCTTATAGGTTTGTGTAGTAAAGAAAAAAAGTTAGAACAACACATCACATTTTTGCCTACCCAGCTGCCATCAAGCATACCGCCGCATAGAAGCCTATACACTACTGGAAAAACTTCAATTACCAGCAGCAATTTTTTGTTGGAAAATGGTCAAAATTTGCCTGAAATTAGTATTTCTGACAGAAATATTTACACCGGTTAAACGCGCATCGGAAAAGTGCTACCATCGTAAAACAGTCCGCCGAGAAAATTTCCGACGAAATTTCCATCGGAAATATTTTCGGCGAATATAAACTCCACTAGAAAAATAAAAAAAATTAAAAACCTGATCCACTAAAGCCCACCCATCAACCCGCTAAAGCCCCCCGTCCAACCCAGCTAGACTCACCCACCTTTGGGCTCACCCGTGAGCCGATGCCCGCCACCCACTGTGCAGGGCCTGTGACCCACTGCTTGGAGTGACCCGCCAGCATCGACTGCATCTGGCAGAGCTCAAACCCCCGGCCTTTAGCACTCCCACTGTCCACCAAACCATCATGCCACCACTGCAAAAAATTAAGGATGTATATTTTTTATTTATTTATAAAGACAGAAAATGTTATTTAAAATAGCTAATTTATTTAAAGATCAAATATAATAATATAGTTAATAAAATTTATTGAAAATATAAACTTAATAAAAATCAAAATAATTAAATTAATTTATAAAAGCTAACTGGTTAAATTTAATTTTATTTTTTATTTAAAATAATTACTATATTTAAAGGTTGTTTTTTTAAGATTAAATAACTTATTATATGTAATTTTAAAAATTTATTAATAATGATTTTAAAGAATATCTAACTGCTAATGGGATTAATCAACAAATTAGCTGTCCGCACACGCCTGAACAGAACGGCCTCGCCAAAAGAATGCACCGCCATCTTCTTGAACTCACGCGAACTCTTTTACATGCTTCCAATCTTCCGAATTCCTTTTGGGCTGAATCTCTAACTACGGCAAATTATCTGATAAATCGGCTTCTGACCAAAGCCTTATCTCTTCACTCACCGCATCAAAAACTGTTTGGACACATTCCCACTTATTTACATCTCCGGACTTTTGGATGTCTTTGCTTCCCGTGGCTTCGTCCGCAAGCCCCTCACAAGTTAGCTCAACAATCTACCGAATGCATTTTTATCGGATACTCGTCGTCCCACAAAAGATACCGATGCTTAGACTTGAACACCAACAAAGTCTACATTTCTTGTCACGTCGTCTTCTATGAGCAACAATTCCCGTTCAAAAATCTCACTACACAAACTAGTACGTCTGCCTTGTCTTCTCCTCCACATCTCTTAATTCCCTCATATGCTATCACTACTCAACCATCCAAAAGTTCTCTGCCACCCACCATCTCATCTAGCTCTCATTCTGTTATGCCACGTGAGTTCACCACAACGTCTCAAACTTCTCCAGATCGATCCCGTGATTCTTCTAATGCGAATTCTAGTCTCATTCCCATCCAACCCTCGCACCGCATGCAGACACGATTGAAATCTGACATATCTAAACCAAAACAATTCTATGACCTCATGACTATACCTGTGGTACCGGACACTCCAACGTCTTATAATCAAGCTGTTAAGCAACCTCAATGGCGTTTGGCTATGTCAAACGAATTCCTTGCCTTAGAACGGCAAGGCACTTGGTCACTAGTTCCGTCACCCACAAATAAACCAATTTTGGGATGCAAGTGGTTATTTAAAACTAAATTGTTACTTACAGGTCAACTAGACAAACATAAAGCTAGGTTAGTTGCTCAGGGATTCACACAAGAGTTCGGCATCAACTACCATGAAACATTCAGCCCGGTGGCCAAAATGCCCACCATCCGGCTTCTCTTTACGCTCGCTCTCCATCACAATTGGCAAATTCATCAACTAGACGTAGCAAACACATTTCTTCATGGGGAACTCCGAGAAGATATATACATGCAACAACCTCCCGGGTTCGCCGATTCGCAAAATCCAACATATGTTTGCAAACTTCATAAATCCCTCTACGGACTAAAGCAAGCGCCAAGGCAATGGTTTCAAAAACTAACTGATTTTCTTTAGAACTTCGGATTCAGGTTCAGTCGTTTTGATTCTTCGCTTCTTATTTTTAATAAAAATCAAGTTCAGTTATATTTTCTCATCTATGTGGATGATATTTTACTTACAGGAAATGAAGAAACCACAATACAATGCCTTATTCTTCAACTCCTTTCTCAGTTCCAACTCAAAGAACTTGGCAACGTTTCTTTGTTTCTTGGAATTCAAGTTCAACGCACAACAACTGGCTACTTCCTTCATCAACAACATTATGTTGAGAATCTTCTCAAAACTTCGGGCTTCACTGATTGCAAATCCGCTCCCACACCGCTGCCAACATCCCGCAATAACAACTCCACCGTGGACACCATTTACACCGACCCACAACTGTATCACAAGTTAGCTGGCTCGCTACAATATCTCACCATCACTCGCCCCGACATCGCATTCCACTACAGGAAAATCACTGATTTCCGGTGGAATTTTCCGGCGGCTTTCCGGCGGCCATGTTTCCGGCGGCTTTTGGACTTTTTTCCGACGGTTTTCCAGCGGTCACATTTCCGACGGCTTTTTTAACGTTTCCGGCGGCTTTTAAAAATTAATAAAAAATAAATAAAATTTTAATCATTTAAATGATTTAACAAAAAAATTATTAAAAGTTAAAATAACAATTAACTTAATTTTCATCTTAAAATTAATTAGTTAGTTATTTTTATTTTTTATTAAATATTTTTTTTTATTTTAAATTAATTAGTTTTATTTTTTTATAATTTAAGTCTTTTTTTTTTATTTTCTGTTGATCTAGTTTAAATAATAAATATTGACAAACTATACATATTTACTTCTTCAGCAAAACGGCGTTCGAATCCTACTGCACGCGGGCGCGCGGGAGGTCTGGCCAGCGTTCGAATCCCATTGCACGCGCGGGAGCACGCGCGAGGTCTGGCCGGAGCGCGGGAGCCCGCGCGGGGAGGTCTGGCCGGAGCGCGGGAGCCGCGGGGGGGGGGGGGGGGGGGGGACCTGGCCGAGCGCGGATGCGCAGGGAGGTCGCGCGGGAGCGCGGGATAGGGGGACCTGGCCGGAACGCGGATGCCGCGGGAGCGGCGGGGCTGTGGCTTCACTGAGCAGTTTTTTTTTTTTTAATTTGACCGGCGGTTTAAGACCTTCGGTAAGCCGCCGGACAAAATTGTCGCTGGAAAAAATCGCCGGAATTCATTTTCCTACGCCGTTTTTACCGGCGGTAATTTAACCGCCGGAAAACTACAAAACAGCCGGAAAATGTTCAATTACCGCCGGAAAAGGCCGCCGGAAATGGGTGATTTTCCTGTAGTGTTCGCCACCAACTATGTGTGCCAACATATGCATGAACCGAAGACATCTCATTTCAAAGCCCTTAAGAGAATTCTCCGCTACATCAAAGGAACCCCTTCGTTTGGATTACCTATTACCCCTGGTGATCTTCAACTTCGCACATATGTCGACGCCGATTGGGCGGCGAACTCCACTGACCGAAAATCAATTTCCGGTTACTGTACCTTTCTTGGTACAACACTCATAAATTGGTCTGTGAAGAAACAAGCAACTGTTGCCCGTTCATCTACTAAAGCGGAATACCACTCACTCACCGCGACAACTTTAGATGTCCTTTGGCTCCGGCGCCTAGCCTCCGAACTTCAACTTCCACAACATAGCTCTACGATCATTCATTGCGATAACACGTCTGCAATTGCTCTCGCACACAATCCAGTCTTCCACGCCAGGACAAAACACATCGAGATAGACTTTCATTTTATTCGGGAACACCTAGACTCCGGTGCAATCTCTGTCATTCATCTCAACACCACAGATCAGCTTGCCGATATACTAACCAAACCGCTTCCATCGGCACGATTTATGGATCTTCGTCGCAAATTAACAATTCATCAGATGAATTGTTAATTTGAGTGAGCCTATTAGGATATATATGTAATGCCGGTAGTATCACTTAGGATATATTGTACCTAGATTTATTTTATCTCTTTTATATCTATATATGTAAGCTATGTACGCCTCTTTAGATTAATATAAAAAGAGAATACTTTCTTTTCCATTTCTTGTTTCCACCTGCTCTCTTTCTTCCGCAAGCTGGGTTTCACACTTAACATATGAAAAAATATTAGGTGCGGAGTGTAGACAGGGGAGCACCGTCTGCACACACACAGGGTACCAAGCGGTACCGAATGGTACATAGCTGAATTTTATACTAGTGTGTGGACGATTCTCTCCGTCTGCACCTAATAATTTCTCCTTAACATATATATGAAATGTTGTAGTAGGAAACATTATCAATGAAATATTATTATCTTTGAAGTTTTAAAAGCTTGTTGTGTGTCTTTGTTCCCGGGATTGGGAAATTCTTCAAGCAGATCCAGTTCTTCCACCGATCCTCCACATCAGTTGGTATCAGAGCCAGGAGCTTGCGAAGAATGATGAACTACATAAGAAGGTGGGTTGTCGACGACGATCAAAGCCAAAGAAAATAGATGGTTGACGACGATCGACACCGAAGGAGATGGACGGTCAAAGAAGAAGAAAACGACTATCCTCCGCTCCAACTCCCACTCCAATGGCAAGATCCACCGCCTCACTATCCTCACGAAGAACGGCGCCAAAAAAGAAGAGTGGTTAACAATCATCAACGCCATAAAGCCCTTCGGGTAGCTCAAGTGAATGCATCCTTTGACCGAAGGGATGCTTTATTTTTCGATTTCGATCATTCTATAAAACAAATATGCACGTCTGCAATAAAACTATCATCGGACATATACCTGCACTCTGATTCCAACCACTACGCATATTGCAATCCCGAGAGCCTACACTTATTTTAGTTCACCCGAACTGGCCGCTCCCGCTCCCCAGCACTACAGAGCATTCCGTCCTCGGCCCGATCCACTCCAGCTTAAGAAGGATGGTAGCAGATGACGTCCCAGATACAAATTCTCTCAGCTACACCAACCTCGTCCGATTGGCCAAACATCCTCCGCTCCCACCGGACTAGCCTGCTCCTGTAAATAATCCAATACCCGTCGCCCACGCTTCATGAGAACGAGCTTCCCTCGAAGAGAAACACAGCCTGTACGTCCCACCACCGATCCTGCCCCTACGGTCCGCACACAATCAGGGGCGATCAGGAATTCGAATAGCTACTTCTCAAGATCTAATGGGGTTATGCTTATGGGTCATAGCGATGATTATTTTCCATATTCACAACTTCCACTAGAACAAACCCACAATTTTGATCCGCTCCAGCATGATTCCGCTCCAATATACACATCTCCGAGTGGGGGATATTTTCCCAATCCTTTTGTCGCTCAAGTTTTCCGTCCGCCAGAACTCCCTAACCCGCATGACGTCATTTCTGATCCATGCATTCAACCGATCGTGGCTGTCAGTCCACCATTACCGCCCGCATAGACAGAGCTCCCAAATGATATTGATATGTTTGGCAAGACAAAGACGATCTAACGCCATGCTCACAAGCTGCTCGACGTAATGACTAAGGGCAGTTGGGTGTTGATGATTTCTTTGTTGAGATTGATTTAGTACGTTAGGACAATTACAGGACATCATCAGAGAAGTTGGAGGGGCATACTCTCGGGAAGGCAACATCTCCTGCATGTCCACTATCACGGCAGCCTTCGATTAATGTTATTTCTTTAAATGAGAAGCTACAAAGATTACCTCAAATTGACATTATTCATCTAGCTCTGCAAAATGATTCCACCGGGTTAATCTTAAGTTGGATATTGGATGAGTACTCAAAGTTTCATGGTCACTCATCAGATGTTGTTACATGAAAGTCAATTGATCTTGGCAGTTCATTAGGCAGAGAAGCTGCTACTAGACTTGGTGTTGCAACTGATGTTCTATTAGGTGAATATGAAAAATATATTGGGGATGTGTTTGGTACAATAAGAAATTCTAATAGCTTGGACATCCACCAGCTACCGAGGCGCAAAGCTGAGGGTGGCGTTTTAAAGAATTTCACAGGTGTGCAAATGATCGATGTGCAGTCCACAGACAAAGCTTATCAAACGCAACGCTCACAAGATGTTTGACGAAATGTCGCTGAAGGTTGGAATCCCAAATTTGTTGGGCTAGAAGACGGAAAACTGATAGCTGTAAAACGACTTTCAAGTCCTTATGAAAAATTTGCAATAAATATTGAGAACAAAATTTTCGACCCAGGAGGATCTCTATCTCCCTCTGGACAACACAAGCAACTAACAATTGCTGTGTAGCTTGTTGCTAATATCCATCGATGAACCAACCTTTGGACTAGATGCCCGTGCCGCAACGATTATGATGAGAACTGTTAGAAACACAGTTGACAATGGCAGAACATTGGTTTGTACAATTCATCAACCTAGCATTGATATTTTTGAAGCATTTGATGAGCTTTTCCTAATGAAACGTGTTGGAGAGTAGATATATGTAGGCCCACTTGGGCGTAATTCATCTAAACTCATTAAATACTTTGAGGCTGTTAATGGAGTAAGCAAGATAAAGGATGGTTTCCTGCAACATCGATGCTGGAAGTGAAAAAATAGGCTCAAGAAGAAATCTTGCGAGTTAATTTTACTAAAATAAACAAGAATTCTTATCTTTATAGGAGGAACAAAGCCTTGATTAACTTGGGAGGATCGCTATCTCTCTCCGAACGTCGAGACTCGATGGCGTCGAGGTTTTTTGACGCAATAGGAGAATGATGCGATGCATTTTAGTTATAGTATTCATTAGGAATAGTAGATCAAGTTTTATAGCTGTTTCTAGAAAGTTCTCATGTTAGCTTATATATAGAATGTTGTAGTAGGAAATATTATCAATGAAATATTATTATCTTTGAAGCTTTAGAAGCTTGTTGTGTGTCTTTGTTCCCTGGATTGGGAAATCCTTCAAGCAGATCCAGTTCTTTTGCTGATCCCCCACATCAGTTTGATGTCATTTTCTTAAATATTTCTCTAATTGGACATCCTCCCTATGAGCCCCAATAAATCATTTAGGCAATAAGATCTAGAATACTATGTAAGGAAATTTATTATAAGAGGTAAAAATTATTAGTTTATTTTATTATCTTATGTGGTGGAATTTAGACTTATCCACTTATGGATTTTATTTTATTTAAGAAAATTATGGCTCCTCCTCTTATTATAGTTTCCTGATATTGCTTATATAAGGCCTCACATTTTTCAATTAGAGTATGCATTATTGAATATTTTTCTAGTTTGAATCAGTGTGACTAAGGTTTACAATATTTTTTATATTATTAACAAAAAAAAGAGAAACCAATTTATTCTTTTCATCAATAGACTGGAGCAGCAAATTGATGATCAAAGTGAAAAAATTATTAACAATTATATGAACAAACATCAACTTGTAAGATATATAATATATATCACAATATTATACAATATTAACAATCACCTGTCAATTCGTCAGCTTGATGCCATTATTATTATTTTTCAAATCAAGTTTTACATAATACGAAGGATCATATCTATTATTTTTTCAACTCAAGGCCAACATAATCTATTGGACCATACGGAAGGAATAGGTCCGCAAAAAACCCTTTTTTCCTTCTAGGATTGCATCCCATATCTTTGCACAATTGATCATTATACCAAGTGTGAACTGGGGCGATGCAAGATCTACGATAATACTCACTTGAATTGCCAGAATATGTCTTATAGTAGTTTTCCCACTCGATTATATTCTTCTCCATGTTACTTTTGCTTGGCAATATGAAGCCATTGTCAAGGAAGCAAGCTAACCACCTCGCTCTCATCTCTGAAGTGTAGAGGTTTGATGTGTTCTCAGAATAACCAATGATAGTCATTTGTGGAATTTGTGGATGTATGCACTCTCTAAATGAAAGTTAGCTCATTCTGTAAGTATTATGATATATAAGTTATAATTAGTGAATACTCTTATGTTGACTTCAAATAGTTGAGATGAAGCTAATGGTGATAATTATGAGTACCTATAGAGAGGAACTATCGTATCTTCTGTGCCAACCACTATCTTTTTGAACCAAGGAGAAATAAACATATTTTTAAGTTTTTGATCACCCTTGTACCCAGTGGCATAGATTACTACATCTGCATTTATTGGGGTGGCATCACCTTCAATGAGGACACCATTCTTAATGAATTCAAAAGTCTTACTAGGTTTTAGGATGATGCTTCCTTCTTCTACTTTGTCATAAAAGTGTTCTGGTAATATACAAAACAAACCAGCAGCTACTCCTTGGAAGAAACTATGCTTTAGTATCATGTCATACTTCTTCATCGGGATTGTTTTCCTTAAGTAGCTCTCTATAAACTTTGAGAAGATCCACCTCTAAAATTGAAAGAATTTTTTTAAAAAACTTAATCATACATATATAAGAGATAAATTTGGTAGATATTGGTGAGAAAATCAGCAAGTTAAAAGTATACCAAAGGTGAAAGGATTGTGGCTAAGAGGCTTAATATGAGTCCTTCTCCTGGCTTGTGTATCAACAATTCTGAGAAACGATTTAAATACATGTAACTTATGGGGATGCCCCATACTTTCATTTGGGATACATTCCATCTTTTTGTTCGAACTATCATAGTACAAGGGTATTTTGGTCCTGTTAATAAGCATTGAGATAATTTTTTTTAGATTTTCAAGATTGTACTATTTTAATCATAGTACATATAATATTAATATGATATGAACATGATCTTAGTCTGATGGAAATTTTTTCTTTTGTTTATTTTACTTATCTCATTTCACCCACTTATATTCTTATATTAGTTCAATTTTAAAACCCTTTATGATTCTTTTTTTTTTTATATGTTCATATAATTTACTTGTAGTTGTATAAATGAATGAAGATCAGAAGATGAGTGTGGACAATGGTTTCATATGCCACTTTCTCTTTTGTAGCAAGTAAATTTCATATTGTAAGTTTACCCTATCTTATGTTGTGTTTTCAAGTAAATTTCATATGTTCATATAATTATATGATATTATGTGAACAATAGAAGGAAAAAAAAGAAGAAAAGAAATAGGCAAATAATTACCATTAATATTAGCACATTCAGCAGCTATGTCCACTGCTGATTTATGATATCCTATAATGATGACTCGCTTTCCTTTAACCAATTCAGCAACAGCTATGCTATTCATATTGGAGTAATCCATAGAATGAATCACCTTACCATTAAAGACATCCGAACCTTTATTTTTTGAAAATGTTGGTATATTTGGCAGTCCACTGAACCGTCCGATGCAGAGAATTACAAAATCCATTATATGCACCTGATTTAAAAAAGACATAATTTCAAAAAAAAAAAAAAGTGATAATTACTGCCCTTTTAAGACACTCTAAAGAATATTAAATTAAAACATAGAAATGAAAGAGAAAGTATAAATGAATGAGTTAAGTTTTGCCTTTAATTCTTTTTTATCCTATTTTTATTTGCATGTCATTTCCCATGATTATAATAATCATAAAAAAATTAATTATTTATTTATTTTATAATGGTTCTATTATATGTGATATAACATATTAATAAATTTATTAATTTATATTATGATCATGTGATCCTTTGCTTTGACCATCCTTTTGAGATATAATTATATTTTCATAACAAAGAAGCTTACATAATTATTGACCCCTTATTATTATTGTTACATTAATTAGAAATCAAAATTATATCAAAATATATTAATATAATTTATATCAAGTTCATAAGACAAAATATTCAAATTAGAAGATATTTAAACAAATAAAAAAATAAAACCATTGAAAAAATTTTGTATTATCATAATTTAAAAAAATATCATAATTTAATTTTTTTTAATAACTCATAAAAATTTATCTTAACTACTATAATTCAAATTACATAAAAATATCTCAAAAAAATTGGGTCCATGTAAATCCTTGACGAAACTTTTGGTCAAGATAACTCCACATCTTATCTGTTGCTTTAAAATTGGTGTAGTAAAAATATTTAATTACTCATCCACTTACACTAATCTCAAAGCAAATTCAACCGTTTTAGATATCGTGACAAAAGATTTTTCCATTTGATTCATGTTAATTACCTCTACAGCTCCGTCTTCCTCTCGCCGCACTGTAACATGCCACACCCCTCGCCGCCCGCCACCAAAGGCGTCGCCGGTCCCACCCCACAGATCCCACGCCTCCATCTCCTCCTCCGCTACACCGACATACTCTATCCCTTCCACTTTCTCTCCAAACCTCATATGTCTTATAAGATCAAATCGTTCAGCATAAGATTCTAAATACTCTATCACCTGCTTACTATCAGGACAAACCTCCGTCACCTCCTCCGGCCATGGAAAGTCGGAGAATTGGTAGTCCCATCTTGCCGACTGTAGCCGAGTTGATGCCGGTGTGCTCTTCCATAAGCCGCCAATGCTCCGATCGGCCTCGAAGACCCCCGGCCGGAATCCTCTCTCCAGCAAGTATTTGCACGCGGCCAGGCCGCTTATGCCGGCACCGATGATGCAGACCCTCCTCTTCTTCTCCATGGCTGCTAATTTCTGTTAAGAGCTTTGGCTACGATTTGGTTAAGAGGCCGAGGATAGCTATTTCGCTGAACGTAACATTGTAGCATTTTTAATGACGATTGGATTGATGCTTCGTGGTTCACTTTTTGTTTTTAATTTAATTATCATAAAATTGATATTTTAGTGGGGATTGAAGACTTTTTGGCACTCTTCATAAAAATAATTATAAAATGATCGGTTGTAATTTTTATAAAATTAGTCTTAAAATTATTGTGTGAAAAGTAATTTAAATTTATTTGGAATAAATTCTTTATTTATTGCAAAGTAATTTTTTATTATAATTTTTTTTTTAAATTGGAAGTCTTTATACTATAAAACTGCATTAAAAAATTATAAGAAAGATATCTTAAATGAAACATTAGTACTGATTGCAAAAAATATTTTTTTCGTCATAGAAATTTCTTAATTACAGTAAAAAAAAATGGTCCGCCAAAATTTTGATAGTTATCCTCAAAATAAAGCTGTAAGAAAGGTATCCTAAACAGACTCTTATTTTGTTATAGAATCAATTTTATTATAAAAAAATAAAAATAAAAGAAAAACAATTAAAAAAATGAAAAATTTTATTAGAATTTATGCATTTGAAAAATTTTGTATATCATTAGATCACTATGTATACAGTGGCGGAGCCAAGAAATTTATCAAGGGGGGGCCTAAATTAACTTAGTAAAATTTTCCCTCAACTTTTTTCATTCGGGCTTGGGACCGATATAGGCAGTTTTAAAATTTTTTTATTAATAATTATCCCAAAACACGTAATATTAAATACAAGATAATAAACAACTTACAATTTATAACGTCTACTTTTCATATTCTGAAAGAGTTGAATGATAACTTCATTATCAATAGAATCCAAAATTTCTTTTTCAACATAAGCAAGTAATAAATCATTCATCCATTGATCGCCAATCCTATTTCACAGTCGATTTTTTATAATATTCATGACAGAAAATGCTCTTTACACGCCGGCTGTAGCAACAGGTAATACCAATGCCAATTCTAGTAGTTTAAAAACAACATGATATATTATATCCTTCCTACTTTGGATAATTTTCTCAGCAAGATTTCCAACATCTTTTAATGAGGTGAACTGATCATCAGATCGCATATCCATGATATAAGTATCCAATTGATTTTCAAGAACCACCCGATCAATAAGACTAAAATCAGTTGGATAAAACTATGTCATTTGAATCAACTTGTCTTTATTGAATGCATGAAATCCATCATTAAGATTCAAACATGCAATGCACAATAACAGTTCGGTATTTACTTCTGTGAATCGATTGTTTAACTTCTAAAGCTGCATATCAAGCACTGTGTAAAAAATTTCAACCCGGAAATGATATAAATTTGTTATATCTTGAGCTCTAAGGCGTGACCGATCACGAGCAACCCACTTGTCATCCATATGTGGAACATTGATTTTCTGTTGCTGACAGAATGAGGTTACATTATTGATGAAGTCAGTCCACTTGTTATCTCTCATATCCTGCAGTCTTTTTTTACATATACGGATCAAAGATATAGCATTAACAATATCTTGTTCTCCTCTTTATAAAGCTTGTGATAGTTCATTAGTGATACCAAGAATATCTTTCATAAGATGTAGGCAAAAAGTGAACTCAAAAGTCTGTAAAGTTTCTAATAAAGCATATGCCTCACCTTTTTGTTCTGAGCTTAAGCCATCTTCCAAAATGATTTCCAAAATATCAATTATTGTAGAGAACAATGTAATTAATCTCAAAATTTGTTCATAGTGTGAATCCCATCGCGTATCACCAGCACGCTCAAGTGTTATTTCTTGATTTAAGCCTTGCCCAGATAAAAGATTTCCACTTTGTAGTTCAGTTAATATCTTCTCACGTTGTATTTCTCGAACTTGGTCGCGATGCTTACAAGAAACACCAACAAGATTCATTACACTTGAAATACTAGTGAACAACAAAGCAATATGAACATGACTTTTCGCCACCGCCACCAATGCTAATTGAAGTTGATGTGAGAAACAATGAATGTAATGTGCAGATTGATTTTCATTCAGAAAGAGAGCTTTCAAACCATTAAACTCCCCTCTCATATTACTAGCGCCATCATAGCCTTGACCCCGTATTCTAGATATACTCAAACCATATGTTGATAGTAGTTGTTCAGTCGCCAATTTAAGACTATTTGCAGCAGTATTTGATACATGAGAAATCCCCAAAAATCGTTCCACTATATTGCCTTTCTTATTAACAAAACGAACTATGATTGCCATTTGCTCCTTAGCGGATGTGTCACGTGATTCATCAACTAAAACTGAATAGAATTTAACACCAATCTCCTCTGATATAAACTTTGTAATAGCAATAGCAAATAATCTAGTAATATCTTTTTGAATTTCAGGTGCAATTAACTTTAAATTCTCAGGAGCATTCTTTAAAATCACATCGTCTATGTCTTTGTTATGTTCAGCCAAAAATTGTAACAGTTCTAGAAAATTACCTTAATTTTTGGATGTAGATGACTCATTATGACCTCGAAAAGCTAGCCCTTGCTTTAAAAGAAATCTTATGCAATCAGTAGAAGTATTGAGGCGGATACGGTATGTAGATGTAGCTTGATCTGTTTGCTTTTAGAACACAAATTCAATATGTTGACTTTGTTTTAGTAGATTTTCAGAACTACGTCTAGCATTATTTTGAGCACTATTATGCCCTCCTACATGAAGATTAAATCTGTTTGTTTTCTTCCAATTTGAAAATCCATTTTTATTAAATGCTTCTTCATCTTCATTGCCTCTACCTGGTTTTCTGAATAGATAACAATAAAGACAGTATGATTTGTCTTTGCTTATGCTATACTCCAGCCAATCTGAATACTTGTCAAACTAAGTAGGATTAAATCTTCTGTCTTTCATCCCGAATTTTGTTTTTAGAAAATCATGACTACGTGGTTGAAATGGCCCTCGTTGTAAATATAGTCTTCGAACTTCATCCCGAATATTAGGATTAAAATCAACAATGGGAATTCGTAGTCCTGGATCAGATGGAAGATTTTCAACGCTTACTTCTACATTGTTAGGTAAATCAGTTTCCACTCGAATGCGCTTTTCTTTATGATCTTCAACTTGATTACTATTGTCATTTGATGTTTTTGAAACTAATGATCGTTTGAAATATCTCTCCATAATATTGCAACTCAAAGATTCCTTAACATTAATCTGATTATATATCTATTCAAAAAATGACCAAAATATAAAACTTATAAAATCAGCCAAAATTAAGGCATGAATGCATAATTTAAATTAATTGTAGGTCATGACTCCTAGACTTCTAGCAGCAAAATGAAAAAATTAAAGAAAAAAAAAACCTCACGTCCTCACGGCCGAAGTTCGGCCAAACATTAGGTTCGGCCAAAGGCATGCATCTTGTCCTCGGAAGTCGGAAGTCGGAAAGAGTTGTCGCGTCCTTGCCTCCTTAGACAAGAGAGAGAGAGTCAGAGACATCAGTTTCTTTAGAACTTCTAAATGAGGTGATTCGGTATTTCGGTGTCTCGGTGAAACAGGTTTTTGTTAAAAAAAATACCTTCGTCATCTCGGTGAAACAGGTAAAACTTCTAGATGAACTTCTAAGTCGTCGGCTCGCCGCAGTCTCTAACTCCGACCGTCGTCCGCCCACCCCCCATCCGCCCTTGTATAATGTATATATAAAAGATTTTTGTACCATAAGGCTGCTTCAGAAAGCAGTAAGAAACCCGTCCCAAATGAAGCCCAACTTTTTATTATTTTCTAAATTTGTTTTCTAGTAGTATAAATATTTTTTGAATCAGAAATTTTTGTACTAGAAGTCAGATTTAAAAAACAGTAAGAAAGCCATTCCAAATAAAGCCTAAAGCTCGATTTCAACTTAAATTGAATAATAAAAATAATAATAATTAAAAAATTCGGATCATATTCGAGCTCGCTAGAAACCCAACTAGATAATAAATAAACCAACCTCAATAATATAAAGCTAAGCTCCACTCAGATCATTTACAACCCTAGGATTTAGACCATAGTTAATATATAATTTATTAAGGGTTGGATAACTTTGCTTTGTTGTAATTTCAACAATCCAATGATTAATTTGCAAAGTTAATACGAATATTCAATTTCACAAACCAATAGAATACTATGAAGTTATTTATATTTACAGAATGATTAAAAATAAAACTGTAATTATCTTATTGATTATTGGCTAATCCGACGGGCGGACGCATTGATTGTTGGCACTTAGTGAGTAGATAAGTAGGGTGCTCTCACACCTAACATGTCGTGCTTTACGGAGCAGAATTCCTGAGTCAGGAGATATAACAATGGAGATATTTTTTTTTAATAACACAAAAGGAAATGGACATTCATGATTAAAATTACAATGCCCTTACACATACATAAACACCAGGTCAGCACTCTAATGATTGCTCGTGATAGCGCTAATGCTCTTCTAATACTTAGCTACGAGGAGGGTGACTATAACAACATAATTGACTGAGACAAAAGACTCACGCAAACTCAAAATACACAAAAACATTGAAAGTCTTCATGAATATTATATGATACATGAAGCTTCAAAGTAAGTAAATTAACAACATATATAACAATGGTTTTAAGCTTCCTATGTCTCAAAAGCACCATTGACAAAATCATAGTACCCTCCGTACAAAGCGAGGGTCTTCTTCTCCAGGCCTTGCTTTTTTTTATACAAAACCAAATATATTTAAAAGGAATCAAAAGGTTACAAAAGCAATAGTCCAAAAAAAACTAATGCGAACAAAGACAAAAACAAAGGAAAAGCGGACTCAGTAAACGACCGAGGCTTCCAGCGCCCCCGAAGTCTCGCACGGGCCATCCAATGAGGTGAAGAAAGCGCAAACAACACCAAAGGTTGCCACTAGCAAAACGACAGAGACGCGAGCCTCAACCACATCATAGCCCTAAAACCAGTGCGCCCAGAACCAACCCAAAAATAACCAAATCCAACACGAAACAAAACAGAACTATTTTCTACCTCAGCCCCTCCCACAAAACCTCCCCCGAGAGGCAACATAAGTAGAAACCAAACCATAATCTGAAAATTCGGATTCTGATTTATACTCCGACGACGCATGCAACCAATCCACATGTTCCCTAATATTTAAACCGGCATTGCCACCGAGACAATTAACCATAGTGTGTGCTTCAACCAATTTAACTGGGACCTCAACAAAAACATTAGAACACATAGATTTTCCAGCCAAATTCTCAACCCCTAAACGCTCAACATTACAGTCCACATTTGCATCTGGAATGCACGAAGCCTCGCCAGAAGGAACAAAACCTCCATAAGCATTAATATTACATCCCGAACGAGCGATATCAACCACAGCAGGGCTATTACAATTAATAGCACCCACAGGAGGCAATAAAAGCTCTGAAGGAGCACCAATCTCAGGATTAACAACATCAACCACATTAATAAAAGTATTTACAGGAGGAATCAAAATTCCCGGTTGAACCCTAGCCTCAGTATCAAAACCATCACCCAACGCACCAGACCCAGCTCCAGGAAGAATTACCGGAGACACAACAGAAGGCTCGACTCCGCCCACCAGACTCAGCTCCGGCGGGTTGCCGGGTCAACCCGACAACCCGTTTATTTTAAAAAAATTTGAAATTTCCCGCCCGCTGCCCCAGCCCGAGCTGCCCGGCTGCCCAGCGCCTGCCCCGCGCTGCCGCGTGCCCAGCGGCCAGCGCTGCCGCATGCCGCGTGCCGCGAGCCGCGCTGTCGGGTGCCGCGAGCCGCGCTGCCGAGTGCCGCTTCCGCCGCATGCCGCTCCCGCCGCGTGTAGCTCCCGCCGCGTGCCGCTCCCGCCTGCCCCACGCTGCAGCGTGCCGTTGCCGCGCTGCTGCCGCGCGTTGCAGCTGTCGTTGCCGCGTTAATACCGGGTCGCAGGTCGGGTCGGGTCAACCCGGCCGGGTCGAATCCGGGTTGAAATGTCCGACCCGTTTGCAAAAACGGGTCGGGTTCAGGTTGACCCGTTTATATCCGGGTCGGGTCGGGTCGGGTTTGACCCAAACCCGATGGGTTGACCCGAATTGACACCCCTAAATAAAACATAACTCATCACTTAATTCTTTTGCAGTGGTGGCATGATGGTTTTGTGGACAGTGGGAGTGCTAAAGGGTGGGGGTTCGAGCCATGCTAGATGCAGGCGTTGCTGGCAGGTCAGTCCAGGCAGTGGGTCACATGCCCTACGCAGCGGGTGGAGGGCATCGGGTCACGGGTGAGCTCAAAGGTGGGTGGTCTAGCTAGGTTGGACGGGGGGCTTTAGCAAGTTGATGGGTGGGCTTTAGTGGGATCAGGTTTTTTTTTTTTTTTTCATTTTTTTTTTTCAGTGGAGTTTACATTCGCCGAAAATATTTCCGATGGAAATTTCGCCGGAAATTTTCTCGGCGGACTGTTTTACGCTGGTAACACTCTTCCGATGCCCGTTTTACCGGCGTAAATATTTCCGCCAAAAATACTAATTTCAGACAAATTTTGGCCATTTTCCAACAAAAAATAGCTGCTGGAAATTGAAGTTTTTCCAGTAGTGCATAGGCTTCTATGCGGCGGTATGCTTGATGGCAGCTAGGTAGGCACAAATGTGATGTGTTGTTCTAACTTTTTTTCTTTACTACACAAACCTAAAATTTTGATTTGATTAGTGCTATAATAATAATGGGTTGAGCCAATGGGGATGAGAACACCTACTACTCCCATTGCAGATTAGCCTACATGAAATCAAATATCAATTATTCTATCTCAGCTTTGAAGCTAGCTTCCTCATTGCATTTATACATGTATTATGGCTAGAATCTGACACATTCCCTCTCCAAACTGGCCAATCTTCTTAAGCCTTGCAAATCAATCTACATTTCTGTTGTTGTGATTGCTTGGACAAGAGGAATTCTATTAGCAGATAAGGATAACTCTTTTACATCGCACCATAACTGCTATAGATGCCCATATAACTTCTGCCAAAGGGCTCATTTAATAACTAATACAACTGCAGCCAATCCTCAGTGAATTCCTGCAACAGCTTTTAATATAACTGTAGGCAACATTGATCAATAGGAATTTGGTTGCAACGGCAGTTTATTCATCCAATAGAAGCAATCAATTCTTTGTATGTCTGCAGCTTAATTTAGTTCATATAAATGCAGCCACCAATTCAACTGCAGTTTATATATAGCATATATTTGCATATAGCTGCAGCTATCGATTCAAATAAATTTGGGCACCAATTCCACTGCAGCAATCATATATAACATTTATGAGAATAGTATCTTCAAGCTTTAAGCTGCAGTACAATGTGTAACAGTAGTTCGACAAAATATATTACTGCAGACGACAAAATGTGAAAAAAAAAAAAAAAAGTTGAATTGTTACGTATAAACTGTTCCTAACAGAGGTAAAAACTGCAGTTTATATATGACAGTAAAGCTTCAAATATACTTCAAGTTTTCATTAAGACTCAGATTTGATTACTCGGAGTGTTGATGGGATCATCTCCTCGAGACCTTCAGTTCAACTAGAAGCTCATTGAAATCGGAGCTCAAATGGTCAAAAAATTCCAATTCCAATTAAGTAAATTTTATGTAGATGTATCAAACTTGTTTCAATAGATTATTTGGATTTTAATTGTAATCTGCAATGCATAAATAACTCCATCAGCTTCAATTTTGCAAGTCCACCATAACTGTTGGTCCAAACATGCAGGATGGAAAAACATAGATAATACAATAGATTGATCTATCATATAGCAATTAAATCAGGCTTCATAAAAATTCCAGCGAACTGTAACTGTTAGGACTTTAGTACCACCAAATGTGAGTTGTGGAGTCCAAGGCACACCAAAGAAATCAATCCCTGTCGTCAAGAAAAGGAATGAGGGAAACCTGCTCATAGCTCATGGAGAGATATTACATAAGGAGTCTGGATAGAAGTTGCGTCCGGTTTTTATGAGTGTGCGTAGAGAAAAACACAATAAAAATATAGCGGTGAACACTAACTGTGCTTTACTGCGCACACTCACAAAAACTGACACTACAGGAAAATGTCCTATTACCGTCGGATTTTTCCGGCGGACCTTTGGGCGCCGGAATTGACGACGCTATTACCGGCGGAACCTGTGCGACGGAAACTTTACGGCTGTCGTTCCGGTGGCTGACCCGCCGCAAACTTACCGACGGAGAATTCACGGGAATTGATCGGTGCGTGGTCCACCGGTAATTACCGGCGGGCGTACCGGAGTTTTTTGCGTCGGCTTAACTTAAACACGACGAAGTTAAACTGGCGGATTTAGCGAATTGTGTTGATGAAAATTGTGTTGTTTATATGTGTTCTTTTATGCAGGTTTTTTTTTTTTTTGTGGAAATCATTTTTTAAACAAAGGAAGGTATTTTTTTCTTTCAGCTCCAGGTTTCGGGCTGATATTCCGCCGGCCACTCTGTCAGTACGACGATATGTAGTTTCCGGCGAATATTATTCAACGGTTACGAATCGTCTTATCAACGACAGAAGATTCGCCGGTAAGTCCGGCGGAACGGACGATGGAAAACGAAAATTGTGCTACGGCGAGATTTACCTATTTTCCGCCGGAAACATGTTTCCGGCGTGCGCCGGCAAAAATTTTCGACTCCCGACAATCCGGCGGAGGGTTTTTCGCCGAAAATCCGCCGGAAAGCAACAATTTCCGGCGCATTTTCGTTCATACTGACGGATTTGGTCCGCCGGTATAGGCTTGTTTTCCTGTAGTGTGGATGGTTCTCCGGTCCGGATTTCGCACATAATAATCTCTCCAGATCATGAATTTAAATAGAGACTATATAGTAAATTGACTTTTTATTTTATAAACTAGCTAGTTATATTTCTATTATTTTATTTAAATTTATATTTGTACCAATAGTATATAATTCAAGTAATAATTAAATAATTTAAATATTTATTACATCATCAAGGTTCAATGTAAATTCCAATTGAACATTTAAATATTGAACATTTCCGTCCTTAATTTCAACGAGAGGTCTAATTTTCAAAATGGTAATGCAAAGATGAGAGAAATTAAGATGGCTTTCGCTTGTCGGACAAGAGATGCATGGAGATGAACATCATGAAGTTAATGTTAGGCCTTCTTTAGAATGATATTGATGTAATTGTCCTACTAGTTAGATATGTGGTCAACATATGGAAAGTAAATTAATGGGCATGATATTAATTAATGTAATTATCATACTCATAAGAGAGATGACTGTTTCATATGAGTTTGCCAATTCAATCTTTCCTCAGAAATAAATTTCATGTCTCTATAGTTACTTGGTTATGCATGAAACCAATTATAAAAATTCTGTTTTGGTGGTAGACAAAGCTATCAATTTGACTTTTGATGAAAATAGAATTGGTTTTTTAGCTTTCATTATGCATGAATGAATCAAAATCGTCAAGCTAGTTAATGTATCCATACTCTCTCTCTCTCTGATCTCTCAGTGTATATATATATATATATGTATATATATGTATGTATTTATGTATATGCACGTATGTATGTTTACATATATCATATTTTCTCTCTCTCTCATATATGTATGTATGCATATTTATATGTATGTATATGTATGTGTATATATATGTATGTATGTATAAATGCATATATGTATATGTATATTTGTTTATATGTTTGTAACCAATATAGAATGAATTTATTCATGTATGAATGCACTTGTCTAGGAATTTGTATGAAAAGATTAAAAATTGAATTGAAATTATATGTTTAATCAAATTAGAAGTATGTTTTTATTATCTATATGAAATAGTTTTCAACCCTATCATACTCAGATATGGGCAACCCTTTAATTAGTGACAAATGGAAGAAATGGGATTCAATCGATACAACAATAAAAGTGATCAAGCCAACTTGTTAGAAAATCAGATTAATTTTTTATTATGGTTGATTTTAAATTAAAATCAACTTGTTGATTAGGAGAAAAATTCAAATTGAATCCAATTGAACTAGCTTTTGGCATAGTTTAGAATTGCAAAGAATAAATTAAATAAACTATCAAATACATATATTTATGCACTTTATTTATCCTTTAGTTTTCTTTATATATTTAAAATTAGAAAGAAGAAAATAGCTCAAAGATTATCTTGGAAGCAAAAGTAATGATTAATCCAAGACAAAGAAGATGTTCCCTCATTCAGAAATAGAGACTATTTTGGCCTTCATCTCAACCCTACTTTCCTTCAACTTTGTCAAATTTTTTCTTATTATTTTAGAGGCATTCTTCTTTTGGTCTAAAGCCTTAACAATCACTCTGTGACATATTTAAGTTTATTCAATTTTTTACAATATGTGCATTTATGTTAAATTTCTTAAATCTCATTTGGTCTGGTATATGGTTAGATGGGGAAAACTAATTTTCCATTCGACTTGCTATGAAAAATGCTACTAAAGTCTCCAAATGATATGCAAGATAAACTAGTTGTTGTAATTTGGAAATGAGATATGCTATCTCATCACTAAAGCAAGCTTATTAGCCAAATGCTAATAGAATATTCTATCTAGCTTATAACATTTGGTAATTTGCTTTTGTTTTGATAAAAAGTTTGAGTCAAGATCAATAAGGTTTTGAAATCTTTAACTAAAATAGTGGACATGCATTATTTTTTCTACAAAATGGTTGATTTTGTTGCATTGATTTTGCTTGGTAAGAAAATTAAACTTAAGAGCCAATCATAATGATTAAAATCATCACAAAATTAAATTTATAACCAAATCATTCATTGCAAAAATTATAATTTCAACAAATAACAAAAGTTATGGCGATGTAATGAATTTTAGATAGCTTGTAATCACAAAAAATTGTCACAAAATATGCATTGATTTCTTAAATCATTACAAGAAAATGCTGCCTTTCGGGTTTCTTTCAGTATTGAATCATCTATGTATCAAAACAATTTCATTTCTTTTTTAAAAAATATGTGGATTTAAACCCAAAATGACAAGTTCAATCAAATGGTGAAATTTTTAAATCTATTGGTTTTACAAAGCCTAACTTCATGATTACAACTAACCAAATTAAATGGCATCTATGATGTCTCATTGTTCACATTCAATCAAGACCATTCATATGGAGGCATAAGGGCATATACTATTTGATCAAATCATGGTTGCTCGACCTATGAATAATTGAATTTCATAGAGTTGATCGTCCAACAAACACTAGCAAGTCAAGAATGTACCATCTCTGATCGAGTTTGACTTGCGCATTCAACCTATGAATAATCGAATTACATAGAGTTGATCATCCAACAAACACTAGCAAGTCAAGAATGTACTCTCTCTAATCGAGTCTGACTTGCTTTGTCCAATGGATGCCAATTCAAGTTGATTAGATCATTATGGTGTTTGGATTTGACATTCTAGAAATATTATTATAATCATGTGCCAATTTAGCTACAAAGCCACGGTGTCATCTTTCCCATTTTCAAGAAATCATAACTAGCACATTGTCGACGATAGGTTAGCCACATTTGCGCCCTCTTCAACATATATGACAACTCTTTACATCCCCACTTAAAAGTGAAATAAAACTTTTAGCCATTGTATTCCATCTAGAAAAATTATAGGAGTCGAAAGATATACATTTGTATAAACAAATATTTCAAAACTTGATTATTTTCAGTGGACATAAGCATAAAAGTCGAACCACATTTCTTTTGGTTTCTTCTAATTGCAATCTCTCCTAGTTTTTCACATACTTTTCTTAAACCAAGCAAAACAAATAAAAAAACTCTTATCCTTTCTCCTTCATTCTAATGCATGAATCCAAAAAAGTTGTGGGTGTATCTCTGCCAGCTTTAGTGCCATTCACATAAACTTATCCTTAACATATTCTATAGCAATAGTCCAAATATGCTTCATCATTTTGATATGTATAAATATAATAAATTCTACAGTAATTCACAGTGTCAATAATCCTTCAATTTTAAAATTACAAAAACAAAAAATCATACAAATCTCTTAAATGCAAGCTAAGCCAAGACTTCCATATGCACTACAAACATTCATTATCCATTCCTCATAAAAACCAAAAGCTGCAAGAATCTAATATTCACAAAACATCTACTATAAAGTCATGAGAGTTACAAGCCATATATCATACACACATAGAGAGTAACAACCATGGTACAGAAGAAGAGAATCTGCATTATCGGTGCTGGCATAAGCGGCTTGGCAACATGTAAACATTTGGTGGAGAAAGGATTCCGACCGGTGGTCTTCGAAGCTGATAAAACTATCGGTGGTGTATGGAAAAGAACATTGGCGTCGACACGCCTACAAACATCAAAATGGGATTATCAATTCTCTGACTTCCCATGGCCGGAGAAGATAGTAGAGGTTTGTCCTAATAATATCCAGGTCATGACATATTTGGAATCCTATGCTCAACAATTTGAGCTTATAAAACATGTGAGGTTTGGAGAGAAGGTAATCGGGATAGAGTACGTTGGTGTGGGAGAGGAGGATATTGAGGGATGGGATTTGTGGGGCGGTTCTGGCGAGGCATTTGGTGGTAGTCAACGAGGGGTGTGGCATATCAAGGTGGAGAGTGTGAAAGATGGAACTATAGAGGTAATTTATATTATTTATAAGATAGTTACCTTGTTTTATTTAATTGCATTCAAATTTATTTTTGCTGCTAAGATAGAAATTATATTATCAATTATTTTTTAAGAAATATATATGTTTTTAAATCGTTTGTTTTATATTTTTAATTTTATAAGCCATGAGGAACATATGGGCCAATTATCTTCAATTTTTGTATTAAAAACTCCATTTTATGTGGCATTTTTTTACGTATAACATTTTGGTAAACTCAGTATTCCATTGAATAAGACATAAGTGAATACAAATGTATATAAAAACGTTATACATAAAATGTCTTAACTATATTTTCATGTTAGAATGTTACAAAATATAAGGTCAATCTAAGTTTCTTATTCAACCTATCATTGTAGATTCATGTCATGGATTTTGTTATCCTTTGTATTGGAAGATTTAGCGGACTTCCAAATATCCCAACATTTTTCAAAGAGAATGGTCCTGAGGTCTTTGATGGCAAAGTGATTCATTCAATGGATTATAGTAATATGGATAGCTCAGCGGCTGCTCAATTGATCAAAGGGAAACGAGTCACCGTTGTTGGATTTCTTAAATCAGCATTAGATATTGCTGTAGAATGTGCCAATGTTAATGGTAATTAGTTCACATTTCATTCCATATGATAAGTTATTATTATTCGTTGAAAACTGAGGTACATATTTTTTATGTGTTCCAACATAATATTTTGCTTTATATTGCTTCAATTTGATCCAAAAGTAACTCATCTTGATTCATGTTTACTAAAAACATTCATTTTTATTTTTGCTTGTAATAATGTCTTATAAAGCTACTTTCAAAAACAAAAATCATAAGTTGGATATAAAATGTCAAAGAATCCTCACATTCACTCTTTCTATCAATTTCAAGATTTAGGTACGGTTTTGTTTGGGACAATTTTTTTAATATTTTCTAATGCAACTTTTTTTAGTACAAAAATTTCAAAAAAATTATACTAAAAAGTTGTTTTAGAAAGTAATAAGAAAATTATTAAGATTGAAACCTTAATGATACAAATCAAATTCTCTTGATGATATAAAATAAAATGAAGAGTTTATAAGAAATTAGACTAAAAAGAAATATTTTTTATATTTTGATATGAACAATCTTCCTTGTAATTAATATTTTTGATATATATTCTTTAATTATCAACAGGATCAGAGTATCCATGTACGATGATAATTCGAACAAAGCGATGGAACATACCAAGCTTTGAGGTTTGGGGTTTTCCTCTCAGGTACTTATTCTTCAATCGTTTTGCTGAGCTGCTCTTTCACAAGCTCGGGGAAGGACTAATCCTCAGTCTTCTAGCCTTCTTGCTTTCACCTTTGGTAAGCATATATAATTATCAAATCATTTTGGTTAAGTTTGGGATGCTTTCTTACTGCTAAAATAGCTTTCTAGTCTGCTAGCCATCTTAAAGCAGCTTCTTAAACCTTCTTAAAGCTGCTTTAATAAATAATAAAAAAGTTTACCAAACAAAATCCTAAGAGAACAAATACAGACATGTATAATTTACTGATCAATTAGCTTTTTATCCTATCAATCTTTTAGGTGTGGATTTTCTCGAGAATTGCAGAGAGTTATTTTTTGAAAATAATTCCAATGAAAAAGCATGGAATGGTGCCTGAGCACAGTTTCTTTCAGGCAATTTCCTCTTGTCTTTTATGCATATTACCTGATAATTTCTATAATAAAGTGGAAGAAGGGAGCATTGTGCTTAAGCCTTCCAAGACATTCAGCTTCTGCAAAAAAGGCGTCAAAGTCGGAGGGGAAAGACAATCGATTGATTCAGACTTGGTGATCTTTGCTACTGGATTCAAAGGTGATCAGAAGCTTAGAAACATATTTGTGTCTTCAAAGTTTCAAGAGATTGTCGCAGGAAGAAAAGATAATGTAGTTCCTCTCTATAGGTACTGATAAGTATTTAACTCTAGCATATTATATATGTCTGAACATGGTAGCTTGTTAGAGAAATTTTTTACAAGATTATATGTTTAAAATATATTTTACATATCATAAAATAAGAGTTTGAGTTAAATATTTTACCTACAGGGATTGTATACATCCACAAATACCACAAATGACAATCATTGGCTTTGCTGAGAGTATTTCGAACCTATATACATCAGAGATGAGAGCGAGGTGGTTATCACACTTCCTCCATGGAAAGTTCAAGCTGCCAAGCAAAAGATCCATGGAGAAGAATGTGATGGAGTGGGAGAAGCATGTGAAGAAATATTCAGGAAGTAGATATAGAGGATCTTGTATCTCAACTCTTCATATTTGGAATAATGATCAGTTGTGTAAAGATATGGGTTGCAATCCAAGGAGGAAGAAATGCTTTCTTAAAGATTGGTTTATACCTTACTCTCCTGCAGATTATGCTGAGCTTGATTGAGTTGAAGGATAAATAATTTGATATTTTGTTTCTTGTTTATTAAATGAAGCATGATCAGTAAATAAACAATGGTGTAATGGTGAAGTTGATTATTGCAATTGTTTTATAATTAATTGATTGAAGACATAGAAAAGGTAAAATTTTTTAGTCTTTATTTGTATGAATGACATTTGGAAAAGTTGAATTTGATCTTGGGAAATATAGAGTTATTAGCCAGTTAGTCATGTAGGCTCAAATGGTAGGATAAGCTTAAACATAACAATTTAGATTTTGTTTGGAACAACTTTCTTACTGCTTCTTAAGGCAGCTTTTTAATACAAAATTTTAAATTTTCGTACTAAAAAGCTGCTTCATGAAGTAAATGTAGCATTCAAGAAAGATTCAAAAAGGAACAATCCATAGCAATCAAAGATAATAGGTGATGTCAAAATAACCCCAATCCATTATAAAAGTGCTCATTGTTACTCAATTCATTCTAAAAAACAAATTGGACATACATGATTTTTTATTGAAACTCCTAAACGGTTGCATTTAGGGTGCGTTTGGGATGGCTGCAGCTGTCAGTAAAGCAGGTTGTAAAGTTACTGTACAGAAAGCTGCTTTCTGAAGTTGCTGTATAGAAAGCTGTATTTTTTGTTTGGGTAGTATAATTGTAAAACTGCTTTGCTGCAGCTGTAGAAGAACAATTTACATTACTACCCTCATTTAAAAAAAAAAGACGGCTAAATTAATGACTACAACTACATTTCCTTTCAATAAATTTCCTTCAGCATTCCAGTTAGCTCAATATCTTTAGATTTCCGAGCAAGGATATGAATAAAGTAGGCTCGTTAATGAGCTCAGTAACTTCATGTAAAACAGTACTAATAATAAAATCAATTTACATTTGAAAATGCGTAAGTACATGAAGTAGTCAACAAAGATCACCAAACAAAAAACCATTTCTTAAGTTAAGACAATTGCATAATACTTCAATAGATTCTGAATATGATTAAACAACAAAGATAATATTCAGACCCATAAGTCAACAGATCATGCAGAATACCAAAAGAGCACACAGAAAAACAATTGAAAGAAAAAAAAAGGCACTGATTTGTATCTAAATAGCAAAAAATCCTTCAAGCTGGAGCAACATAAATTCAGAAACAAAAACATGCCTTTCTTTGCCATCCTTCAAGCTGGAGCAACATAATAACAACTCTGAGAAAATTTCTTTGGTTCAAGATGTAAACATAATAATATAAAATCACAGCTTCAGTTATGAACTAATACCAGACAATAAAAAACCATAATATTTACTCAAATCATATGAAAACTAAAATGTTCATACAACAATTAAAAAAAAAAAAAAGATGGTTTCTAATTCATTTCATTAACCAATGTAGATGTGATTTGCTCCCGTAGTTGTATCATTTCTTCAGCACCTTCGCCGTCTTCTGCCTCATGATTTGTCATATCTCCTTCATTATCAATTAATGATTGGCCAATCCGATACTCATAAGCTTCTGGAGGTATATATGATTGATCCTCATCGCAAACTTTGAATTCTGGATCATCACGAGATGGATGACGCCGTATGTAATTATGTAATGCCATTGTAGCCACCACTATTTTCACTTGCTTCTTAAATGGATATGTAGGCATATCACGCAATATAACCCATTTCTTTTTCCAAACACCAAATGATCTCTCAATCACACCTCGTAGTGAAGAGTGACGCTTGTTAAATGCTTCTTTTCTCCCACGTATGGATTGACTCGCTCTTTGAAAATCAGGAATATGATACTTTGTATCAGAAAATGGCTTCAAAAACCCTCGTTGCATCGGGTACCCAGCATCCACAAGATAATATTTATCTGTTTGTAATTGCACATTATTTAATTAAATAACAAGTAATGAGATTGATTACAATACAAAAATACATACTTACTTGGCGGTGGCATAGGAAATTTATGTTGTTGATTACGTATAGCAAATTTAAAAATACGGCTATCATGTGCACTACCCTCCCATCCTGACATTACAAAAGTAAAACACATATTGAAGTCACAAACAGCCATAACATTTTGCGTTGTTGACCCACATCGTCCTATATAAGCCACATTTTCAGCAGTTGAAACACGAGCATCCACATGAGTTCCATCGATAGCTCCTATACAATCCTAATTGAGAAAAAAATGATTAGATATTTCATAAATATTTATAAATCATATAAGATTATAAAAATAGCATTTACCTTGAAATATGTCATATATCGATTGTCATACAAAATCTTCCTTGGAATATTTTCAAAACTAGGATCTATAGGCTTGATAACCAAACTTGATAATTTCACTAAAGCTTCCAATCCAATAGAGAAATACCTACTAATCGTCTCGGTAGAGTGTTGAAATCGCTCACATGTCGACCTTATTGATTCATTATGTGATAAAATATATAAGGTTATCGCAAGTACTTCTCTAGTCGTGGTCCTTGATGATCCATGTAGACCATGAACATTTTCCAAGTCATACAAAAGATCTACAAAAATTGTTTGAGACATACGAAACATATTATGAAACCTCGTTTGATGGCCTTGTAGTAGCTCTCCAATCCAACTGTCTCCTCTATACGACGAGGTCATACACGGCGTCTTGTGAATATATGTCTCATAATATTCATTTATAAGACATAAAGCTGCAATTATAACTTTTTTGAGTTTTACAATATCAGGTGACTCACTTGCATTCTCACTACATTCCATTCCTGCATAAATATAACAATATGAATGATCAAGTGTTAATGAAAAAAAATTATCAAGCAGTTTGACAAAAAAACCTCAGATGCAAGCATTGGTGAGAGGGCATTTGGTTAGAAAACAGGCTACTGTAACCATCAGATGCATACAAGCACTGGCTAATGCCTAAGCTCGGGCTCGGGAAAAAATAATATGGATGATATAACATAAATTCAAACAGTATTTTTTGTTACCATACAGAAACAAAAACATAATCAGAGCATTATGGATATAATCAGAGCATAATAAAAACATAATAAAAACTATATAAATTCAAACAGTTTCGGATATATAATCCTCTTCCGGTTCTAATAACCATAATTGCTTTGCTGCAGAACTTCATCCCATAAGACCGAATGAAGGTCCGAAAATCAGTGCAGTTTTATATAATGAAAACCAGAGCACTTTTATATAATTCTTATAATGAAAAACTGATATTAAGAAAATCAAAACCAAAGATAAAAAAATTTAAATTGACTGCCAGTTAACAGATCTAAAATAAATAAATTCTTACAAAAATAAATTTGATTAAAAGATAGCAGATCAAAAATAAATGCATACAGAATCATTTATAAGAAGAATAAGCTATTTGCATTTACTTCGCAGAAATCAAATAGCCCCAAAGATTTTTTGTTGAAGCATTTGTTGAACTGCAAAAGAAAAACTTAAATAATTGTATTAAATAATATGTTTCCATTGTGTCTTAGTTGAGCTGATAATTGCATTCGTTGAACTGCAAAAGCAATGCCAGAGAACACCTTTCATGAAAACTAAAGCAATGCCAGAGAACACCTTTCAAAACTAACGCTTCATAATTTCACTAAAACTGAATACATTGTAACAAACTGAATGCATTGTTAATTTGAAGACATGGTAACAAACAGGATATATACTTATAATTGTTTGTATAACTAACAATTTCAAAATAGTCCGACTCCCAAATATAAATGCAAATTTGAAGACACTATAAAGGTCTTGACTATCATATGTATTTCTAGATACAAACTTATAGAAAAGCACTACAAAGGTCTTGACTATAACGATCTATGAAACTATGCTGTTGTTGTATCACGATTTTCGTAGCAGTAACGAAGATATTGAACTCTTCGATCTGGACAAATTGCCATAAAAACTTCTCGTTTAATTGGATCTTCAAGAAGCTTTGTGGAGAACAGATAAAGTGGCAGATCTTCAAATGCTTCTGTTGTTTGTTCTAGAATTTTAATGGCAGCAGAAAGCAATGGTGCCTCAATTATTGACTGTGATGAATTAGTTCCAGAGCTGATGTTTGTGCATGAATTGACAAGCTGGGTAATTTGACTTCGTAAAAAACCAGATCCAAATTTTTTTTCCTACTACCGGTTGAAGTTATAGAGGATGGTCGTTTGAACTGGCTGCACTCACTAATACTATCGAAACTTTGTGAAGGATCTTCAAAAGAATCAGTAGTAGCATCAAGTTTTTCAGTATCTCCATGAACATTTTCATGGTCAATCCCTTGGTTTGGAGTCCAAGCATGAACACCAGTTGCAATGACACCCATGAACATCGAATCAAGCTTATGTTCGAGTTCAGGATTAATGCCACAATATCTAAATTTTTTTGCATTTGGCACAACCTACAAAGCAAAATTTATTTAAAAGAATCGAAAATTATAATATAAAATTCAAAAGAGTCAAATATCTAATAATATATACAATCAACATTTACCTCTAGTTTTTCTTTCCACCATTCATCAGGTGCATCAATAGTCTTTCTCCTAGGATCCCAACCCAATCCAGTCGACCCATGCTTCAAATCCTTCCACAATTTTCAATCTTTCTTTAGTTGGTCCCATTTATTTTTTAACTGCACTTTGTCATACTCTCTTCCAGTTTTCTCACTAAAATTCTTCATTAAATTCAACCAACCCTCTTTATTGAAGTGAGTTGTCGGTCGATTTCCAAGTTCAATCTCTTTTATACATAAATCACAAAATATCATCTTCACATCTAGCTCCCATGTTGCAGATGCTCCACCATCCTTTGGTTTACCCATTTAATTTCTTAATTGTTGTATTATAAAATCACATAATATCCATATTGTTACTGAATTAACTTGGAGAAGAGATTTGTTCACAACAAATAGATATGAGATTAACAATGACTGGAGCAAGTAGGACAGGTAAAAAGTGACATGAAAAAATAAGGCAAATTTTTTCATTAAACTTTGAGAAATTTCTAAAACTTTTAAGCTAACAGAAATTGAACATGAAAATTTTATAATGCAAATAAGAATGTAATTACCCTCTTTGGTTAGATCTACCAGTTATTCTATATATAGCATTACATATCTTGCTGACTTTAAAAGTTAAACTAAACATTACTCCAAATCCATCCCAGAATCAAGTAGTGAAGATACATTCCATTTAATCCAACCTATAACAAGTAAAGTATACACGATACTCAAAAGTAACCTATTAAATTCAACAAAGCTAAAGAACAATCAAGTCAAAAGGAGACATACCATGAATTGCCGTAGAAAGCTTTCCATTTGGCATATAATCATATATTAGCAATTTCTCCTCAACCGACCAATTATAAGCTCTCATACCAACAATATTAGGATGCTTGATCCAGGTAAGACTTGCATAATTTTTTTAATGTTACTACTAAAAATTATTTAAGAAAGCTTTATGGCTTTATGCAACAATGACATAAAAAGAGCAAATAAAAAAAATGCATCTCATAGTAGAAAGAAACAAAATAATCCTTATAGAAGTGTCTCACACTAAACAACAAAAAAAAAAAAAAAGAAGCCCCATAACTAACGACTCCTTATATAAGAGCATGATTAGATGGTGTGGGGTCATGTTAACTTCCTCTTTAATGAGAAAACTTTTTCAAACAAATGAATGCTTTTGCTTCTTTCAAGAGGAAGCACTGCAATGCAAGCATTTCATGAGAATAGAAACCACCTTAAAATTACCAACACAAGTCTCGACAATTTCATGTGACAGCCTCAGCCTAACATTTTGTTCATAGAATGGTGACCACCTCACAAGCAAGAGATCTGTATCGGTATCAGATCAGTAACCACCAAAAAACCAAAGAAAATCAAAGCTTCGAGTAAGGAATCTATTAGATCATTTTCTCAGTCAAAAAAACCATAAAGCATAAAAACTTCCCAAGATTCACAATCTATTAGATCATTTTCTCAGTAAAAAAAAAACTAAACCAAAGAAAACCAAAGAAAATCATATCGAACTTCACAAGATTCACAATCTATTAGATCTGTATCGGTATCATATCATAAGACAATGGAAAGCTTATCAAAAATATCAAAGAAGAAAGAAAATCAAAGAGGAAATTTATAATACAAAAATGGCAGGTAATAAGAACCCTAAACCACGGTAGATTAGCTTAAGGAGCTTATACCTGAGCGGGCGAGCAATCTCCGATCAACTATGCGATGTAGCTTGGGAAGATTACCACGAGGAGCGATGTGATAGCGGAGACGAGAATTGGAATCGAAGTGACGAGCAATCTCCGATAGCTGAGACGAGCGATCGCCGGACGACAGAGCGTGGGAATGGGAGATTACAGAGCTGCGATAGAGGTGCTGATGAGAATCGCGAAAATGATTGAGGCGGAACACATATCCTCTTACGCAAATTGGGGTATTTGCGTCATTTTATTATTCGAAACAACGAGAAGTTGTTGAACTGCGGGAGGTGTTCGTAGGTTGCGAAAAGCAGTCACGAGCCGCGAAAATTTTGCAAACTCCGTTCTGCCGTAATGCCCCAAACGGATCTTTATTAACTTTTTATAAAGCAAAGCAAGTAAAAAGCTGTCCCAAACGCACCCTTAGTCAATTATATGCATTCAAGAGGTAGTGAACCTTATCGTTGTTTATTACACCAAGTTGCACATGGAAAGTGTCAATCTTCCCGCACTAAGGTGCCTAAGACTTCATCATTTACTATATTTAATGTTGATATCTATAACTTATGATCGATAAAAAACATTATCAAACACGAACACCATCACTTGTTCCTACTAACTTGTTGCTCATAACCCATATTAACTAGAGTCAAGGCAAGTTAGGTGAGTTGTCCCAAGGGCGGTCATAGTCTGGTCAAAATTTAATCATAAAATGATTTAGGTTTCATTTGAGATAGTTGTCGTACTGCTTCTTAAAGTAGCCTTTTATTACTTTTTTTTAAAAAAATTGTACTAAAAATATGCTTTATAAAACAGTATGAAAGTTATCTCAAACGAAACCTTAATCTCCACAGTTTGTTATAGATTAAAAAAAAAGTTAAAACATGATCAAATTAGCCCTCCACAAAGTTTAAATAGGTTTTATTTTCAATTCATTTGATAGAACCTTTTTTAAACTATTTAACTTTGAAAATTTTCTCATTAATTGTACTATATTGATAGCCATCCTATTCCCCAACATAGCAATTTCGAATGTCTTAAATATATATGCTTATCTGCAACAATCATGTTAGTTATTGGAATCCATTAGGGGTGTCAATTCGGGTCAACGGGTCGGGTTCGGGTCGAACCCGGAACTGACCCGGCACTGTTCGGGTCAACCAGAACCCGACCCGTTTTTAAAAACGGGTCAGGTTTCCGGACCCGAACCCGACCCGATTCGGGTCCGGGTCAACCCGACCCGACACGAATGACCCGGAATTGCTAGTTTTCGGGTCAAAAATCGGGTCAATCTTCGTTTTTCGGGTCAAAATCGGGTCAAACTCGGATTTTCGGGTCAAATATGAGTTTTCGTGTCACTTTCGGGTCAATTTCGTGTTTCCGTGTCAACCCGAACCCGACCCGATTTTTAAAACGGGTTGATTTCTTCAACCCGAACCCGACCCGTTTCGGGTTTGGGTTGACCCGAACCCGGATTTTTTCGGGTCGGGTTCGGGTCGTGTTTCGTGTCGTGTCAAAAATTGACACCCCTAGATTCCATACTAACAAAACTTATTGTATTTTGATTAATGAATAACTTACTTATGACCAATATGGCTTCCTTTGAGATTACTTTCTTACGGCTTCTTAAATCAAAACTAAAAAGCTACTTTAAGAAGCAGTATAAAAGTCGACCGAAACAAAACCTATATCAATTTAGGCATGCCACTCAATGTTGCCTACTAATACCGGTCATGTCAATCATGCTCTCTATTGGCACAATCTCCTTATCATAGCAATAGATAAAGAGCATCATATTCATCATAATCATAAAAATATCTTACAATATTGCATGATCACAATAAACAAAGCACCATTGTCTATTACTACTAATAAAAATGACTTTCGTAGCACTTTTTTTTAACCACTGCAGTGATTAAAACACCTGCAAAATTTCTTGTAGCGGTTTAGAAAGCGATGCAAAATGCTGTATCTATAAACGTTTCAAACGACTTTACCAGCACTCTTTGAACTATTGTTTTAAATTTAGCTGTGGTTAAAACAATTGCTATATTATATAATTGCAGGGGTTAAAACCGCTGCTAAAGAGTGGAACTGGTAAAAAAATATAATGCCAGAAAAATAAAATTTAATCAAATTATAAAAATAATTAAACACTATATAAATATAAGTTGAGTGAATATTAACATCATAAATCTTATGTTCTATTGTTGACCCATGCAACTACAAAAAAATCATGAATTTGATAAGGATGATTCAGCTCAAATGTGAAGGGCATTGTGATCTTTGTTTGCTATGCAGTAATTGAAAAAGCAATCAAATGAAGAGCATCAAGTTCTTGCTAATGGAATGAATTTGTACAGAAAACATTTCTCTTCTATCTATAGTGGAGGATGACGATATGGGAAAGACAATTCTCTTATGACATGTTTATGAAGATGAAATGGCAGAGGGATTTGATCTAAAAAATGTGGGTTTGTATTTTCAACAACTTTGAGGTAAGAAAGTCATTACAGATATGTTGGAATCTCTTAAGAAGGAGAGGCCTTTGGAGACATTTGAGGCATTTCAAGATAGCATTCGGACTAAGATAAAGTCCAAAAAATTCTTACTTGTGCTGGATGACATTTGGGAGAATAAAAAAAAAAAAATAGGAAAAGTAAATGGGAGAAGGTGCTCGTCTCTTTGGCTTATGGAAGTTTGGGAAGCAAAATTTTGGTAACAACCCAAAGGGACTCAGTTGCACTAATATTTGCAAAGGTAATTGAAAGGGAGGAGAAAATAATTAAATTAGCGAGCCTAGAGGAAGACGAGTATTTGCTACTTCTCAACTCTCATGCATTTGCTCGTGTAAAGAACAACTCTCCGTTGATCCAAAAAAAAAAAGAGATCTATTGTTGGAAAAATAGTTCAAAAAAAAATATATATATATATATATTAGGATCTCCATTGGCGACTAAAGGCATTGGTGGTGTTATGGAGGCTATTGGACGAAGGTATTTTGATGTCTTAGTCAAGACACCTTTCTCTGACAAGATTCGATTTCAACACAACATGTTATAAAATGCATGATTTACCACACAAGGTGGTATGGTTTGTTTTGCACAAGAATGCTTTGGAGTCTTTGGTAGTGAAGAGTTTATTTTTGATTCTTGAAACGATTCGACACTTGTCCGTTGATGTTAGCAATTTGAGGTGCTCAAAGGATCGGGAAATTTATAAAAAAAATTTGGTACAAGCACTTGCTCAAATTTTCGAAGTCTCGGAAAGTATTCGTTTGCTATAAACCTTTGCTACGTACCTTAAAATGATGCCCGAGACAATTAGATATATGTCGCATCTTTGATACTTGAAGATTCTTCAAACTTTACCGTCAAAATCTCTAAGCAATCTATATCATTTGCAACTCATAATCCATGAATATGGGCAGTTTATTCATCCAAATTTCTTATCGAGAGACATGAATAACTCTACAAAAAAATGTGCATTACATGCAATTGCTATGGGATGATCTCTCTGGAATGCATGGAATCGGAAAGCTAAATTCTTTTCAAACAATTAGATGGATTTTATGTTAAAACTGAGAATGGCTAGAGCATATGAATGAGCTTCACCATTTAAGAATCAGATTTTCTTTAAAATGTGAAGGATGCCGAGGAGGCTTGCAGTGCCAAATTATGTGCCGAGAGGCAAAGCTTATGAATTCAGGGAAAATTTTGATTTCGTCAAGAATATGCTCGACGACCTTCAACTACCAAAATGTCAAGGGAATTTAAGTGAAAAGAATACATGGGTGTAAGCTCTAAGATATGGAGGAACAATTTGATGGGTTGCCCACACATTAAAATCTCTTCCTTTGGCTGATGAAATAAACAAGACTTGCAGCACTAAGATATCAGACAACGGTTCTTGGTAGATATTGAGAAGTAGAAATTACTAATAATTCCCATTTTTATGCTCAGCATGCTAACCGTTTAATCATGGCAATGCATTAGCCTGACTTTCATTTTATAAAAAAAATTTAAAGAATGAAATTAAAAGTCAAATGAAACTTCCAATCAAATTAAATGCATACCTCGTTCACTCGAAAGCCTGCCAAAACCCTGCGCAAATCTCTGGTTTGAATCCCCGAAATCCCGCAATGGCAGTGTTGCCTCGTCTGAATACAATCCTTCGTCGTTAAAAGAGGGACGGAACTACAGAAAGGGGGCTTCGACTCGTTTTCAGGCTGCAAAATAGTTTCAAGCTCTGTTCGTTTCCTCCCAGGAGCACGTCCGACTAGGTTCGCAGCTCCACCGCCTCACACCTCTCCTCCAAACCGTGAAATCCCAAGTCACTTACAGCCTTAAATCCCTCCACCTGACAGACCCCTTCAGCCTCGTCGACTGCTCACGTGAAGTTTAGCTTCTGTCCGTCCCTCTCACTCGACTCTCCACCCCCCTATTTGAAGACAACCACCGAGTTATTTAGTTCATTTGTCTGCTTGTGTCCAATAGTAAAAGAACAAAGAGTTTTTTATCTTTCACGTGAGCTCCATTGCATTAAGTTTTGTGTTTCTGCCATTGCTTTTCTCTTGACCGTACATTAGAGGTCATCCATGACCACTGTAGCTTTCACCTTTACTTTTATTTTATTATTCTTGCTGCATCATTTCTACACATTTATTCATGGATGAAGTGCCATTCGTTCATTAGCAGTAGCTTTTACTTCTTTTTATTTATTTATTATTACTATTATTTTATATATATAAATAGTTAGTGGTATTAGTCATCATTATTATGCAACATGCATTGTACTTTTTGCTCATTTCCAAACTATTCCTTCCAGATTTTTTTTGGAATGCCATTAATTAAAAAAAAAAAAAAGAAGAGTTTTCATTTTTATTTTTTTATTTTGTTTTTGTTACTGTTTGTATTACAATGGTTGTAGGTTTCGTCAATATTCCCATTGCTAAGTTGTTTGTTTTATTGCTATTAATTACAAAGTTTAGATCTCCTTTTTAAAAAAAAAAAAAAAAAAAGATAAAAAAAAAAAGAAAGAGAGATACAGAGGCAACGGTAAATTTTCTCATGCTTTTATTAGTATTGTAATTAGTTAGATTAGTTTTATTAACTGTTCGTGTCATAGTTAATTAAAATAATTTTACTAGCTGTTAATATTATAATTAGTAAATTAATTTATTCAACTATTTTGTATTATAGTTGATTAAAATAATTTTACTAACTATTAATATTATAATTAGTAAATTAATTTATTTAACTATCTTATATTTTAGTAGTGTCATTAACTGTTAGTTCTTTTTTTTAGTAAATTAGTTTGTTTAACTGTTATAGTTAATTAAAGTAATTTCATTAACTGTTAGTATAATAATTAATTAAATTACTTTCACTAACTATTAATGTTATAGTTAGTTAAATTAATTGCATTAATTATTCACTATAGCTAACTAAATTACTTTCATTAACTATTAGTATTGTAATTAGTTAAGTTATTTCCTTTTATTTGTTTCGTCGCCGTCATCCCCACCGCCGGTCCATGCAAAGGTATAAATTGTTTTTTTTTTAAAAAAAAAAAAAGAAGAGAAGAGAGATTTCAAAAATATTAAAAGGAAAGGTTCTTTTATCGATGCTTGCAACGAGCCGGCAAACCCCCGAGGCGCTCACGTAGCGTTTAGGGTGGGAAACCGGTGCGATGCTTGCGACGATTTAAGGATCCCTCTTCAAAACTAGCAACGAGCCGGCAAACCCCCGAGGCGCTCAAGTAGCGTTTAGGGTGGGAAGCCGGTGCGGTGCTTGTGGCGAAGGGGATAAAAAAAATAATATTTTTTTATATAATGTTTGTTTTATTTTCCCTTTTATTTTATTTTGCCTTTTTTTTATATAAGTACCCCCAAACGCCCACGTGGTGCAGAGGGGGGAAATCTGTGTTTATTTCTAACCTGTTTTCTTCTTATAATCAACAAACAAAAAACCCTTAAATGCTCACGTAGCAGGCGGGGATAAAAAAAAATTTTCATATACGACCGCGGTGTCATTTTTGACACCTACCTGAAGCGCTCACGTAGCGTCGAGGGGAAGGTTGCCTCTTGGTTTTTCCCCTAAACGGGGGAGACGCCGGGAGGCTGCCGAAATTTTGTCTGAAAAAGACAAGGACTTGAACAAAATTTGGACAACAGTGGACTCATTTTTTTGGACAACAGGGGACTTGATTTTGGACAACATTAAACATATTCCAAACTTAAATTTTTGGATAATAAAGAACTCATTTTGGACTCAAATGAACTTTAATCAAATGACTTTGAACATATGATGGATTTGAGCATAAATGGAATAATCAATGGAGAATTTGAATTTAAATGAGCTAAGTGCCAAGCACTTTGACTTCAATGAATGATGAAGAATAGAACTCAAAGCCTAAAGTTAAAATCTCCATCTCATAAAATTGATTAATTTTGAAAATGCAAAGCATAAAGCTTATATTGAATGAAGCTTTAATTTTATTTGAAAGGATGCATGGTTTGATCCTAAGTGAGAACATGAATAAATATCATAAGTCGTACATGAATCAATCACAAAGTTTGCATTAAAATGCAAGCATCCTACAAGATTTAGAGCAAGAAAACACATGCAAAACTTATGATAAGTAAGGAACTTGCTATTATCATCTCAATTGAAATAGAGATGTTGATGAACAAAAAATGGTGAAAGGGTGTATGTCTTAATTACAAAGCCATCATATGAGAATTTTGAAGCATCATGGTTGAGCTTCCAATATAAGGTGTAACCCACTCCTAAATAGCAATTGATTGAACCAAAATGAGGCATGTCATGAATAGAAGCAATGTACCTCTATCATGCTCTTAAATGATTGAAGGTGAATTGAATATGATTGGTGTCGAGCAATCGACCCAAGATGCATAGTGAAATTATCATCCAAACAATGAAGTCCCTTTCAAACTACAAGTTATGTTCAAGGATAATGAAGATTGTGTGATCTCTAGCATCATTTGCTCACAAATGATAGTGAAGGGTCATGCAAATTGTTGGGCTTGAACAATCCATAAATATCATGGATGATTGTGACAATTCATACACAAGTATATGCTAAGTACTTGTGGGCTTCGATGTAATTTGCTTGAAGTGATTTCATTCAAATGAACCTCATGCAAGCAATACAACTCAAGTGAAGGCGACGAATGTCACAACACCTTTACAATTAATCATTGTTCAATGTTGAGAAAATACGGTTATCCGTTATAGGTAAAGATTGATGATACTACAATAAGTGCTAGCACCTACAAATTATGTAGCAATTGCCAATGAATGTTGTAATGCTCTTGTAGTCAACCATCATTCAATATCAAGCAAATATATTGGACATATACAAGCAAGAATCAAAAGATCTGCAATACATATATTCTCTTTCTAAATATGGATGTATATATAATATGCCACTTATGGGTAGATGCAGAAGGACTTCAGTAAATGCAGTATCCTGAAGTCTATTTCAGTCTATAAATGAAGACATCTACTTACATACATGTAGCAGTTGCGGATGTACTGAAAGATCAAAGATCGCAGTAGAATGTATAAGGAATACAAGTTCCTACGAGCTTATACAACCCGAAGGCAGGAGATTAGTTAGTGCATTATAATCCGCCTACAAAAATCAACAAATAGTGCACGACAGTCTACCTGTATAAAGCAGCGAACAACTCAATTCAAAAAGCTGCTACGCCACGCCACCGGATCTGCAACATTCGTATAAGCAGACAGAAGGCGTCTATTTCAAGAATACCCCCGCACGTGCACCGTAGTTTGTATACACATAGGTACACTAAAAAGGGGAAAAATAATTATAAAACCCGCATGGGCCCCGGCGAGCGTGTTATTGATATACACGTGACGTCTAGGGATGCTGCGCGGGTTAACAAGTGAATTCTAGTTCGAACCCGATCCTCCTATACGGGTCAATAGGAGTCGACAAGGTTCGAACTCTCAGACAAATATACGATTGCTACGACCGATATATTTATTTTAATACATTCACATTAGGCTTTTAAGGCCTACGACAATGAGAATTCACTAATAAGGGCTCAAAGCCTACAAAACCCGATCCTCTGTCGACAGCCCGACAGAGTTGACAAGGTTCAATCCATAAAGAGAAATGACCCCACAACACCCCGATGATGGCCGTGTTGAATGATTATCTCAACCGGAGGGGTTTTCAAATATTTCTCAAAATTCCACCCAAATACAAAAAAACTCCATAAATATCTCAAAAAACCCAAAATCCCAAAAATATTTAAAATGAAATAAAACCATCAATCGCTTAAAGCAAAGCCCATCCACCCTCCGCAACAGTCTGCCGGGGTGGACAAATTCAAATAAACTCTAGCTCACATAGAGCCAAATGTCTAGTCGAAAATATTACTAGGATCCATTCTCAAAAAGTATTCTGTCAGTAAGGACGTGGTACGTGTCCTCTAACCGGCGGTTTTGCCGCCAAATGGCACTGCAGGTAAACGGTTATGACCCGGGGTCCTCTGAACCGAGTGGTTTTGCCGCCAAATGGCACCACAGATACCGGTTATGGCCAGAGCCAATACGCTCCTTAATGGCGTTAAATCCTTGAGATATGAATCAATAGGATATGATCGATAGGGCACAAAGCCCTCTGTAAGCTAAGGTGGATTCAAATTTGTCCCCTTAGACAAACATTCATCCCAGGTCTACAAGGTCTCCTTGGACGAAGCAACCCATGGCTGCCGACAAGGATCCTTCTGTCAGGTTGGGTCGACTACCTCCTCTGACTAAGTAGACCAGGGACCACGATGGCCCGGGACGACGGAACCATGGGATCTTGATCGGGCCCATCATCCATTCCCCCACCATTCGCTTTAAGTGCTCGATGGTGAAATTTTTATTTTAAATATCAAACTTTCCAAACTTTCCAAATTCCCAAATCCAACCCAAATTCCAACATCTGAAAACCTATGCTGCTACTATATGCCAGATAACACGTATATTCTACGTATCTGATCGACGACTAGCCTTAATCGAAAGTTCTCTCTCGTTATCGGGAGGGGTAATTAACTATAGGGGCTTGCGCCTATAGGAAACCAGAACTCAGATCATAAAGTCCTCACCAAATGAGGGCGAAATCTCTGGGTAGTGTCTTATCTACAAACCCATCTGCCTTCCAAAATTTACCTCGGAACTTAGTTCGTTAAAACTCCCTCGCCGAATAAAGAAAAGCGAGCGGAGGCCGGGGCCGAATTTTCGGAGCCCACATCTATATATACAAGAGATAGCACAATATAGTTATTACTAATTTTTCCTCACGATGGAACTCAATCAAAAACCCCAAACAGAGAAAAATAAAAATGTTAAACCAATTTCTCCAAAACATTCTCTAATATTCTTATACATATCATCTTTCACAGAGAACTCAACCTCCTCTTTGATTTCCTCTGTTTTGGTATCCTTGTAGTTGAACACCTTCTCTTCAACCTTAAGCTTTGTTTGGGACGGCTTTCTTACTGCTTCTTAAAGCAGCTTTCTAGTACAATTTTTTTAATTTTTGTACTAGAAAGTAATTTTAAGAAGCAGGAAGAAAGCTGTCCCAAACGAAGGCTCAGTTTCTTCTGCTTCTTCCTCTTCTTCCACAGTTGCATCTGGACTAATGTCAAGACTCTTCTTGTTAGCCGTAAATATTATTGGCGAAGTCCTTGGGATCAGCCAGGTTAAAACCGCACACCATCAATGTTGTATGAAATATGAGCATGGTTTTCTGCTTCAAGCTTTCATCCTGTAAGAAAATTATAGGTAACTATGGCAAAAGTCCTTAAGGATGTCTAATTTGTTGAAAATCAAAGAGGCATAAAATAAATCCATACACAAAATAATAGCTCAACATATCTGAAAATAATTGATGTAGAAAGCTTGATCTGAAAATTTTAAGCCTACAATTGATAGCATTAATAAGTCTAAAAATCAAACTCATTTTGTGAATTCATATAAAGAAGTAATACAAGGCAAATTGAATTGGACTCGGCTGGCAAACAAATATCCCACAGGAGAACTCAAGAAATTGCAATAACATCAACTATCAATTCTCCATTCTCTCCAACATCAACTAATCTCTTAGAAGTGACAAAGTTACTCCATCCACTTTTGAGCAAATGCCTTCGAGATCAGGAAATAATGAGAAACAAAAAAAATACTCTTCATCTCATTTGAATGCAAGATCTAATTGACATAAAGAAATTTCATAAATCTTAATTAGTGAGTGAATAAAACAGGAAATAATGAGAAACAAAAAAAATACTCTTCATCTCATTTGAATGCAAGATCTAATTGACATAAAGAAATTTCATAAATCTTAATTAGTGAGTGAATAAAACAGGAAAACAATGAAACAATATTGATTGGTGCTTTGAAGAACTATAAGGTTCCAAAGTTTGTAATGTATTGGGTTGGCGTGATTGACGCTTTGAAAAACTACATCATACGCTAAGAACTTTTTTTTTCAAAATCTATAGGTGTTATGCGGTAGAGAAAGGCATAAACATAAACTAATAAGAACTTGATAAAATACAATCAGATTGTTGTACATAAAACTCAACTATAGATAGTTGGAATACATGGAGAATATGAAAGGAAAACATTCATTAGTATTATTCTTTTTAAGGTTAAAACCAAAAGGAATAAAAAAATTATTTAAGTTTGATCGATGCACTCGATCACATTTCAGCTTGAATTCCAAAATTTTCAACACATGTACCAATGCATTATATTGCTAACAAAAACACTCGTAGAACTCAAGTGAACCCTATCAAGGATGCGAATTCAACGACTTTCCACCAGACAATCTCACACAAAATAGAAATAACAACAAAAATCACCTAGCAGTGGAGAAGAAAATAGCGAGATACAAGTGATCCTCTGTTATAGTAGAGGATCAATCTCTCCAAAACTCTCTATAGACGTCGCTAGAGCCCAAGAACACCAAAAGCACTCAGAAATTAGTCACAAAAAAGATGCCCTAACCATAATACAAACTTCTGCTTAAAAGAAACATAAGAATAATGCAAAAGAACTAAACAACCCTCACACTAACTCCTTTAGGTAGTGGACCCCACTCCAAGGGGGGGCAGGATTTGAAACCTGTGGACTAGCAAGCTTGCGCCTAGTGTATTGCCTGAGTAGGCCCAAGGGCTTGGCATTGTGAACCGGTCTCTGCCTATCAAATTTTCATTTTTTTAACAGAAAAATTTATTAGAATTAAAAGCGTGATTACAAAAACCAGGAAGCAAAAGCAAAAACATGAGGAAAAAAAATAATCCCGTGGGCTCTGTAGAAGGCCGAGACTTCTAGCTTCCCATAAGACAAGCTCGGACCGTCCAATTTGGTGGAACAAAAGCAGCCATCCCAACGAGATCAGCACCAAAGGTTGCCACGAGCCATGCAGACGACGGAGAAGCGAGCCCCAGCCACATCATTGCCCTGCCCAACAACAAACAAACGATAGGCACACCATCCAAAAGGATCTTCCAAACATCCCAGTGAACAGAAACCATGGCCAACCAACCAAAAGGCCATCCAATTAACCAAGAAGGCAACACCAGCAAGTTCCTCATCACCGACCACGTCTACCCCTCTCACGAGCCCTACCAAGAGAGGCAACATAAACAAGATGTTTATCATGCAACAAAGAAAAAGAATTGCCAGGATCCTCATCCCCAGACGATTCCAAAGAAACGGACTTTGAATCAGAATCGGAGGAATCATGAAGCCAATCCAGTTGCACACGAACATCCATTCCCGAATTGTCACCCACATGGTACACTAAGCTTTGAGGATCAATTAAAGTAATAAGAACATCAACAAAATTATTGTTAACTAAATAGTCGACCATAACAGGAGGCAAGTTAGTGGTAGCAGAAACCTCAAAAACACCGGCACCCAAATTATCAGAAGGAAGAGAAGACTCATCCAGGCAATCCAAAACTTCAGGATTCAAAGAAATTTCACCCAAAACGGCCAGGACAGACACCACCGACAACAAGGGATCAGCCGAACCATGACCATCAGCACTGAAACAAGCTCGAGGGGAGGCAACAATAGGATCTAGAGAACCCAAATTAAGACCATGGGGGACAAAAGGTAAAGCGTTAGGGGACAAACAGCAACAACATCAACACCACTAACCTTAACACCCAAAAGGTTCACATCCTTTTCCACATCAATTTCCACATTCTAAAAAGCTAAATTAAAGGGAGCGGGATCCACATTAACCAACTGCGCCATAGGCACCATAACTTGCTCAGACTCAACATGAGAAGAAGAGACAATCGGTTCAGAATTAATAAAATCCTTATTAGCAACCTTAGACGGCACCGATAAATCAACTCTTGGATGACAATTACCAGATAAATGCACAAATTTATAACACGAAGAACAAAAAGGAGGGAAATCCTCCAAAACAACATGCTGAACATATCCAGAGGAATCCAGACCTAACCAGATACGATCGGGATAGGTTTTAGTAACATCTAATTCCACCAACACTCGAGCAAGGGTTGGCCTAGACCCAATAGAAGTAGCAATATCAATTTTTAGGGGCTTTCCAAAGATCAACCCAAGCCATGAAGAACGCGGGGAGAGAAGAGATGGGGACGCAGCTAAGGAAAATATACCCAAATGGGGACAACCGGCGACTCGACCCCAATATCCACAAATGGTGACCATTTGATAAGTTTCATAAAGCAGTTATAAGCTAAGTAAGATCCATTGCAAAAGACCCAACAATAATCAAGATCGTTTTTGAGCTTAATGAGAATATGAGACGGGTCCAGCAAAGTAACTGAAAATTCACCGTTCAACTTTAGATTAAAGAAAAATCGTTGAATAGAATCCAAGGAAGCACGCTTAGAAGGGAAAAATCTGATCAGAGAGAACTGAAAAGGATCGGCAAGCATAGAAATTTCTTGTTCCGAAATCCAAAGAGAGAGAATACCATGAAAAGAAGAAACCTTAAGCTCTGGAAAAATGGGTTCATCAGACTTTCTCGTAAGGACATCTAAAAATGAACAAGAAGAAGAAGAAACCCCTAAAAAACTAGGTTGCAGATCGAGTTTCGACGGCATGCCGGCAAACGCCGGACAGAACAAAAAAAATAACAGAAACAAAATCCACCAGAGAAAGAGGAACTTCTTTGGAGGAATGGAGAAGACCGGGCCACCACGACGAGTAACCCCAGCCATAGGAAACCACCGGAGAGAGCTAGGGAATTTGCCCTAGCAGAGCGGGAGTGAAAAAAAATGGGCTGTTAATGTTAATTAAAGAATACTAATTCCCTATCAAAATTTCATCTGATCAACCTAATTCAAAAGATAGGGCACATCAGGAACGACTGGTTCGTCACCCTTACGCACACAGAACTGCTATTTTCAATTGAGAAGAGAGGTAGCAACATGGAGACTCGTCAAATGGACCTAGAGAAAGGATGGAACACAAGCAAGATAGAAGTCAGAAGAGCTGGAGTAAAATGAGCATTTAGGGAATGACAAATTTGAATAATAGGAATATTTTTAGTTGCGGTAATAAATGTTGTCTATACCTCTTTTTAGAGTCAGTTTACAAATCGCAACAAATAATTGCTGCGAAAACACCTAAATTTTGATAGCGCATAACAATGCTATCCAAATTACACATGAGCATTTATGCAAGCTAGAGATGTCATTGGTGCCATTACTATTCCACACTCTTGTTAACACATCTAAGAACAATCTTAGAGGCCCTTGGCGACAACTATCTTCATCCTGATTATTTATGAAATAAATTTATACTAAAATCTCTCTCAACTACTTGATTGTATAAGGTTTTGTGAGTTATATTCCCAAAGCTAATCGGATTGTTCTTTTAAATTTGAATATTATAAATATGCTCATTAAAAATAAGTTATATCAAATATATATTCAAAAGATAACTATATTTTAAAATATTCGAATATCTAATGTTATTCTTTCATGAACAAAATCAAATGCATAAACAATCTATATCAAAGATATTAGGCATAACCATAAAAAAAATAGTTGTCACAAAACTTAAATTTGATTTTTATGGACAAACATAAAAACCTTGTAGCAGTTCTAAAACAGTCATAGTCAATGCCCAGTGCAATCACATTTTTATACTAAATAAAAAATAATTTATGAAAAAAAATTATGATTTTCATCATTTTTTACCTTTATGAAATTTCAAAGACAAAAGCTATTTATAATTAAAATTTATATAATAATTGTTAAAATCTTTATAATTATCATTAACTTATACTCCCATAATAAAACTACACTGAAACCTAAAATGTGTACATATAAGTTAAATTTATTTATAAAAAAATGCTTTAATAATATCAGAAGAAAAAAGAATATTAATATAATTAAAATTAATTTCTACATGCCTAAAAGTCATTTAAATTATTTTATTTCTACATGTCACATCCATGCCTTTCAATTTTTTGATAATACCATTAGCTTTTATTCCTTAAAGCTCTTTGAGTAGCCATTCAAGCTATAACATTCATATCCTTATATTAAGGAGGCATCACTGAAGCTGATGATTATTATAATTACTCTCAACATATTGCTAAGAGAATTATACATACAACACTAATATCATTATTTGTTACTTGCAATGATCTTAGAGAGATCTTCTCATTCCTTTTTAGACCCAAGACCAATGTAATCATTAGGTCCATAAGGCATGAATAATTCAGATAAGAATCCTTTTTTTCTCTTAGGATTGTAACCCATATCCTTACAGAGCTGATCATTGTACCATATATGTATGATCCCTATGCTCGATCTCCTATAATACTCATGACTGTATTCCTTCATGTATTTATCCCATTTTTTCACGTCTTCTTCCATCAATTTTATGCTCGGGAGCTGAAATCCTCCGTCAAGCAGATGTGTTAGCCACATCGCCCTGATCTCTGAAGTATATAAATTTGATAAGCTCTCTGAGTATCCAATTATCGCCATTTGTGGAATCCTCGGATTTATGCATTCTCTGTAATACATGTATCGATAAAGTTAAACTTTGTTCAACTGTCGTGATAATAACTTGATTATATTTATGTATTAATAAAAGTAAGCATATGTACCTATAGAGTGGAACTGTATTTTCCAATGAACCCGTCACAATCTTCTGAAGTGAAGGAGATTTGAAGATGGTTCGAAGCTTCTCATCACCCTTAAAGCCAGTAGCAAATATCACTAGATCAGCTTTTATGGGCACAGACTCACCTTCTAGGATTATGCCATCCTTGCAGAACTCAAAGCTTTTGGAATTTTTAAGAATAATGCTTTCATTTTTCACCCTGTCATAGAAATTTTCAGGAAGTAAAGCAAATAAGGAGGAACTCATTGCTTGAAAGAAGCTATGGTCCGGAACCATTCCATACTTCTTTATTGGGGTGATTTTCTTGATGTAGCTCTCAACAAACTTAGATATAACCCATCTCTACATTAAAAAATACCAATGTGAATGTGAGATATATTTTTACATGTAGTCTGTAGCTAATGAAGTAAGAGAAAAAAGCATTTACTAAAGGAGAAAGCAGTGTTGCCAAGAGGCTTAGCATGATTCCTTCTCCTGGCTTATGAAAGAGTAGCTCTGAGAAGCGATTAAAGTAATAGTAACCGAAGGAGATGCCCCAAGCTGAGAAATCTGGTAAGTTCCATCGTTTAGTTCGAACAATCATTGTACAAGGAAGCTCCGCACCTATATGTGCACATTTAAGAAAAATGAGAATAAAGTCTATGAGAAATTATTTTGTGTGAACAAAATAGCTTGATTATTGTTAATTTGCACATTCTGCACCAACAATCATCATACCATTGATATCAGCACATTCTGCAGCAACATCAAGTGCCGATTTAAGGAAACCGATGACAATGATATGCTTCCCTTTGACATATTCGGCGGCAACACTACTTCCCATTTTGGCTAAGTCCATGGAGTGAATTACCTTACCATTAAAGGCCTCAGGACCTTTATTCTCAGAAAAGCTAGGTATTTTTGGGAGGCCACTAAATCTTCCTAAGCAAAGGACCACAAAGTCCATAACATGCTCCTATGATAGGGAAGGTATTGTTAATTTGTAGTAGTATAAATATAAAGATTATTTATTTTATTATTTTATTTATTAAGAATTTAATTAAGAGAAAAAAAAATTATTTTGCTCTTCAATTCATGCAATTATTAATAACAAATATGATAGATCAATTAAGTGATTAAAAGAATAAAAATATCACGAAAATGAAAGTGATCAAATCACTGAGGATGATTTGATGATCACATAAACAAAAGAAATTAATGAGGCAATCATGCAAAATCTCTATTGCAGATTTTTTTTAGTATTTATATAATTGTAAAATTTCTTTTCATAATCATCTAATTGCAAAATATAATTTTCGCTAACGAGTTTACAAGCTAATTGCAAAAAAAGTCTCTTTTAATTATTTTAAAAAACAAGTATTTAAAATTAATTTGTGTTACGTTTGACGTTGACATATAAATATATAAATATCTTATCAAATTATATTTTTAAATTACCAATTAAATTTTAAATCAACCAAATCATAGCGTTAACAGAATTTACTTTTAAAATGTTCCTTTCTAGTAAATTATTTAGAATTTAATCATGATGAATTTTATACAAAAATTAATTTTTTATTTATAGATTACATTATTCTAATTCTATTTTAAATTATCAATTAAATTTTAAATTAATTAAATCATAGCGTTAGCAGAATTTACTTTTAAATTGTTTCTTTCTCGTAAATTATATAGAATTTAATTATAACGAATTTTATATAAATATTAATTATTTGTTTATATAATACATTTATTTTAAAATACATTTAATATTTTAAACTCATAAAAAAAAATATTTTTAAATTCATAATTGCTAAGCTTAGATCAAAATATTCTAAAATAAAAATTATTATTAGGCAATTTATTAAAGTTTCATAATATTCTACAAAAAATTTCATCATCTCAAAAAAACTTTAATCTACTTTGAGACACCTGCAAAAGTTTATCAAAGAATCTTGAGATTTATTTTAGCCTTTTTGACACTTTTTAATTTTATAATTTTTTTTTCCTTCACTAAATCCTAATTTGAGTTAAAATTACCTCCTTAGCCCCATCTTCCTTCTCCACGGTGACATGCCAGACTCCACGCCCAGCTCCAGCGAACCCATCACCAGTTCCACCCCACAAATCCCAGGCCTCCATCTCCTCTTGATCCGGTCCAACATACTCCAAACCCACCACCTTCTCCCCAAACCTCACATGCCTTATAATGTCAAACCGGTGAGCATAAGCTTCCAAATACTCCATCACTTGCTTGTGGTTGGGCGCCCCGGTCACGGATTCCGGCCACGGGAAGTCGGTGAACTGGTAAAGTTCAGCAGGGGTCTGTAACCGGGTCGAACCGAGCGGGCTCGCCCACACTCCACGATGGACCGGCCGGCCTCAAAGACCACCGGCTGAAAGCCTCTTTGGAGAAGGTACTTGCATGTAACTAGACCACTAATACCTGCACCCACAACACCCACCTGCTTCGACTCCATTAGGTTAGTTGATAGGTTTTGTGGGTTTGGTTTAAGCACCCTTTTATAAGGTAAATAAATGCGTTAATTATAAATAATTATAAAGATGTTTTTGTTTTTATTTTTATTTTACTTTTGAGCCCATTAAAGAAAAACTAACATAAATTGTGAACCTAAAATCTCTTAATTTTTAGTCAAATAAGACATATATGTTAAATAATTAAAATATGAGAAAATAATTGAATTGGTCCCCCAATTTTTTTTTGAAGAATCAAGGCTATATAAAATTATTAATGGGATCATTTTATTCTTTAAAAATAGATCAAATTAGTCCTTCCTTAAATTATTTTTGAAAGAAATATGAATAAAGGCTTTAATAGATAAAAATTATTTTAAAATGTTTTTAAAATAATTTTAATCTTTTTTTATTTTTTTTAGAAGATAAAAAATTAATTCTTATGTAAATTAGATTATATGTATTCTGTATTTATTAAACGCAGTCAATTGTTTTATATTTATATGATATGTTTTTTTTTTTTTAAATATATCTTGGTGACAACTTACAAGGAGTTTGAACCTTAGGCCAAAGGAGATGATAATAGTACAAAATTCTCATGTATCTTAATTTTGTTTAATTTTTATTTTTATTACAAGAAATTAGCCTAAATGCTTTTTTTTAATTGATTGGCTTTCCCTAATAACAACAATAATAATAATTGACAGGCTACCAACTAAGAGGATTTGAGTTTGAGTATTGTGTATGCGATATGTGTATAAATCGGCCTTAATTGGTCTAAATATAATAATATTTAGTTGAAGATTTTTTAAATGAATTTCTTTTATTTGATAATTTATTTTATATTTGAATAAGCTAAATAGATTTATATGTTGTTTGTTTATTTGTTTGTAATGCATTTAAATGTAAAGTAAATCAAATACAAAGTAATTAATATATGAATTTAAAATTCAGCTTTTAGTTCATTTTTTATGAATTTCAAAATTATTAAATTTAGATGGATTGCTACATCCAATAATTGTCTGCTAACGACATCCACCACTAACAATCGCTATGGACCACCACCGATCCATCTTGCATGCGGTCATCTGCTTTCTTATTATTTTCTAAATCAAAATTTTATTACAAAAATTTCTAACTAAAAAAATTTATACTAAAAAGCTGATTTTAAAAAGTACTAAGAAAGTTGTCTCAAATAAATCCTAAATAAAATTTATTTGAAATTTAACATAAAAATAGTCCAAATGATCATTCGTCCAATCAAATAGCTCAAAACATCTTCACTGTACTATATGTTATTTTTTGACTCTAGATTTCTCTTTCAGCAAACAAGTAAATTATTACCATAGAATCTTCCCAGGCCGGGCAAATTGATTTCTTCGAATGTTTTTGTAATTTTTTTATTTGCCTCTTTGGTGCGTCCAAAAAAAAATAAAAAAAAAATAAAAACCATAGAATTTAATATCAAATAAATAATTAATTAAAAATAAAATAAAAGTAAGTTTATATGAAGGCTATTTTTTATTTTGACCTTACTTTAATAATGGAGCTTAGTATATCTCTGTTGCATCCTGGAATATTTGCGACGGTGGAGAAATATATAGTTTAATGTCTTAGTATTTTACGAAGATCCAACACACAAGCAGATGAAAGAGATAGTGTAGCTTTCATAAAAGATACCAGAAGTTTTTACATGGAAACCCCTGAAAAGGGGGAAAAATCACGGGGCATGGCCCAATTTGAATGAATCCACTAGTACTTGTACTCGATTACAAATGAGACCCTTTTCCTTGGGAGAATGGCTTGACTTGATGTCACAAATGTACATCATATAACGTGCATTATATGGTGGGAGTTACAATAATCAACATAGATATGTTTGTTTGGTCGGTATGATCATAATCGATAGGATAGAGGTCAGAAAGATTGTAGTAGGAGACAGAAGACGGAAAGACTGTAGTCGGCAGGAGACAGGGGTCAGAAAAATCATTTTATGGCGAGGAAAGTCAAAAGGATCGTACTTAGCAGGAGACATGGGTCAGAAAGACCATAGTAGTAGAGCAATACTCCGGTAGAACTCGAGGTGTCACGTGGTGGCCCGATAGAAGTTCGATCCTCATATTGTAGTACGACAGAAGTCCAGGCCTCATGTGGTGGTATGGCAGAAGTCCGGGCATCAAGTGATGGTCTGACAGAAGTTTGAGCCTCAGGTGGTGATCTGGTAGAAGTCCGGACGTCAAGTGGTGATTTGGCAGAAGTCCGAGCCTCAGGTTGTGGTCCAGCAGAACTTTGGGTGTCACGTCATGGTCTGGCAGAACTCCGGGCGTCAGGTGGTGGTATGATAGAACTCTGGGTGCCAGGTGGTGTTCCGGTAAAACTTCGGGCGTCAGGTGGTGGTCCGAAAAAACTGTGGGTATCAGGTGGTGGTTAGATAGAAGTTCAGGCTTCAAATGGTTATTCGGTTGAAGTACAGGCCTCTAGTGGTCGTTCGGTAGAAGTCTAGGCCTCAGGTAATGGTTCGGCAGAAGTCTGAGCCTTAGGTGGTGGCTGGTAGAAATTCGGGTCTCAGGTGGTGGTCCAACAAAAGTCTAGGTCTCACGTGGTGGTCCGATAGAAGTCCGGGCCTTAGGTGGTAGTCAGGTAGAAGTCCGGACCTCAGGTGATGGTCTAACAGAACTCCACGCGTTAGGTGGTGGTTCGACAAAACTTCAGGTGTTAGATGGTGGTCTAGCAGAACTACAAGCATCAAGTGGTGGTCTGACAGAACTCCAGGCTTTAGGTGGTGGACTGACAGAACTCCGAGCGTCAAATGGTGGTATAACAGAACTTCGGGCATCAAATGGTGGTTTGATAGAAGTCTGGGCCTTAGGTGTTTGTCCGGTAAAAGTCTAGGCCTCAAATGGTGGTCCAGTAGAAGTTCGGGCCTCAGGTGGTGGTTCGATAGAACTCCAGGCCTCAGGTGGTGGTTGGACAGAACTCTGGGCCTCAGGTGGTGGTCCGGCAGAACTCCGGGCGTCGGGTGGTGGTCTGGCAAAACTCTGAGCATCAGGTGATGGTTTGGCAGAACTTCGGGCCTTAAGTGGTGGTCCGGTGGAGCTCCGGGCCTCAAGTGGTGGTTTGGCGGAGCTCAGGGCCTCAAGTGGTGGTCCGCTAGAGCTCAAGGCCTCAAGTGGTAGTTTGACAGAAGTCTGGGCCTCAAATGGTGGTCCAATAGAACTCTGGGGCTCAGGTGGTGGTCCGGTAGAAGTCCGGGCCTCAGGTGGTGGTCCAACAGAATTACGGGCATCATATGGTGGTTCGGCAGAACTCCGGGCGTCAGGTGTTGGTCCGACAGAACTCCTGGCCTCAAGTGATAGTTTTGTGGAGCTCAGAACCTCAAGTGGTGGTCTGGCAGAACTCAAGATCTCAAGTGGTGGTTCGGTGGAACTCCAGACGGTGGTCGAGGAGGAGCGAGGAGGCAAGAGCGATCTACGATCTTTCTCTTGCTTGAACCCCCTCTTCAAGAGGGAGGAGGGGTCTATTTATAGAATTACTAAAGTGGCATGACCAGTAAATAGAAGAAAGATCAAGCGTAAATGAGGAGTGGTGTGGATGCATGACCAATGTTGAATCCCTTGATCGTGGACCATTTTCGTTAGAAAGTTGAAGGTCTTACTAATGTTGGAATTGCTTGATCTTGGGCTTGTTGGATTCATCTCGTCGAGCCTTTCGATTTGATTATAAGCATGTCATGTTTGGAAACCGTTTAGTAATCCAAATTGTGGTTTGAACCTTTTTAACTGTGCTTTGGGACCTTGACTCGGACCCATTTGGGCTCGGATTGAGTTGAATTTGGTATCGTTGCACTCATATTTTTTAGAAATTCAGTTTGACTATAAGTTTGTTAAAATTGGAGTTCGGATGGTCCCAATTTTAATTTTGGAAGTTTCTAACTTGATTTTGCCACGAGATTCGTGCCTGATCAATATAATTTTTCGAGGATGTATCAATCTCTATGGCGAAAAATATCTATTGATGATTTAAAATAAGAATAATTTTTTGTTAAGTTAATAAAAAAATGAATATAAATGATTATTTTACTCAATAGAACATAGGAAGATAAATCGATTTATGACAAAAAAAACATGATGATCAAATTGTATGGAGGATCACTTTGTACAAAACAAATTAAATTAGGACAACCTCGAAAATTATTATAATTGTCTTGAGAATATTATAATATAAATTATACATACATATATCACTAATCTCAAAGCAAATACAAATAATTTCGAGCTAATCTTGATAAAATTTGTATTAGGATATTCTCTCATAATTTTTTTGCTCCGAAGATCCACAAGAAATTTAACTTCTTTAACTGATAAGATTTGTTAGTATTGACTGATTCCCAAAATTATGAGAATATGATTGCCAAATCAATGGAAATTGAAAAGCTAATGATTAAATGCAAAATGTATTCAAAGCAATCTAAGATGTCTTAAGTTACAAAAATGGGATAATTAAGTTATTATTAATGAAAGTGATTAGATAAATTTTATGTTGTTTTATTTTTTTATCAAGTTTTGAATAGGAATAAAGGCCATATTTTATTACATAGAAATTCCAAAGGAATGCCTATCATGATGTTAGAAAAAAATATTCATTTTTTGTTGAATGGAATATTATTTAAGATGTTAGATAGAAAATTTATCATCGTAATATTGAATGAAAATTAATGTGCATAATGGCAAGTTTATAGTATTTTATATGAATATGAGAATTTTAGTTGAAATAATTTTACCAGTGCATGTGAGTCGTATATTACAAAGGACGTTCTTTCCAATAATTAGTAAATATTATTGTTGCGGGCTAGAATATACGCGGCGGTAGAGTTAGAAAATCTTCGTCAGAGCATTGTACGAATATCTAGCACACAGAAACAGAAGATAAAAGAGCACTATGATTTTTACGTGGAAAACCCTGAAAGGGAAAAAACCACGGGGTCACGCCAAGTTGAAAAGTTCCACTAGTGTAGTTTGAGATACAAGAGGCTGATTCGTCCAACAAGTTAGGACGATCAGATTACAAGGAGTTTCTTCTGAATTGAAATCCAGTAATAAAGTCGAGCAGAGTTTCGGCGTCACTCGGGCGTCCGGCGGGATTCTGGAGTCGTTCTGAAGACAGGAAGAACTCTGACGGTGGTCGAGGAGGAGCTGTTCTCTCGTCTCCTTCTCTTCTCTTCTTCTCTTCTTCTTCTTCTTCTCTTCTTCTTGCTTGGGTCCCCCCTCATGAGAAATGAGGGCTCTATTTATAGTTTTTCTGGAGTGGCATAGCTCGTAAATATGTGTGAGATCAGGGGCAAATAGGGAGTGACCGAATGGACAACTGATATTGAATCATTCGATTGTGCACCATTCGTTGGAAATTTGAAGCCCTTAGTGATGTCGGAATTCGGCGATCTTGGGCTCATTGGACTCTTCTCGTCGAGCCGTTCGATTCGACTATAAGCTCGTTAAAATCAGAGACCGTTTGGTAACTCAAATTGTGGTACGAGCTTTCCAACAGCACTTCGGGCGCTTGATTTGGGCTCATTTGGGCTCGGATTGAGTTGAATTTGGTGTCGTTGGGTTCATATTTCCGAGACGCTCAGTTTGACTATAAGCTCGCTGAAATTGAAGTTCAGATGCTCCCGAATTTAATTTTTGAAGTTTTCAGTTCGATTTTGCCTTGAGATTCGTGCTTGATCAAAACAATTTTTGGAGAATATATCAATTATAATACAAAGCAGCAGACTTGAATTGTAGAAAATGTCCTTCATGGTGGAAGTATATGGCTTGAGATACATAAATTTTCATGTTAGCATGCTACGAAATATAAGGTCAATCTAAGTTTCTTATTCAACCTACCATTGCAGATTAATGTCAAGGATTTTGTTATCCATTGTATTGGAAGATATTTTAGCGGACTTCTAAATATCCCAACATCTATAGGGAAAGGTCTTGAGGTCTTTGATGACAAAGTGATTCATTCAATGGATTATAGTAATATGGATACCTCAGTGGCTAATTAGTTGATGAAAGGAAAATGAGTCACCGACGTTGAATTTCTTAAATCAACATTAAATATTGTTGTAGAATGTGCTAATATTAACGATAATTAATTAACAATTCATTTCGTGAGATAATTTATTATTTTTAGTTGAAAGCTTAACTAAGTTTTAGCATATAGTATTTGCGTTATATTGATGATGATGCAATATTAATTGAGAGCAACATAGGAGGAAAAGAATTCATTTTAATCAAAAAGTCACACTTTTTTATTCATGTTTATATAAAAAAAAACTTTCGTTTTTTTTTTTTTGTTACATTTCATAATCTTTCACAAAATTATTTTCAAAAATAAATTTTATTATAAGTTGAATGTAAATTTAGACTTCATTTGGAGTAGCTAATTTTTTCTGCTTTCTTAGATCATCTCTAACTCAAAAACTCATTTCTCACTCCAAAATACAGTGAAACATTTTCAATCGAACTCGATTACTTCCTCTTAATTAAAGGAGTTTTTTAGTACAAAAAATTAATTTGTTAATAACAAAAGATCATTTGCCAAGCAAAAGATCCATGAAGAAGAATGTGATGGAGTGGGAGAAGCATGTGAAGAAATATTCAGGCAGCCGATATAGAGGATATTGTATCTCTACTATTCATATTTGGAAGGTCAGTTGTGTAAAGATATGGACTGCAATCCAAGGATGAAGAAAGGCTTTCTTAAAGACTGATTTTTACCTTACTCTCCTACAGATTATGCTGAACTTGATTGAGTTGAAGGATAAATAAACAATGGTGTAATTGTGAAGTTGATTATTGCAGTTATTTTTTAATTGATTGAAGACAGAGAAATTAGAAAAGGTAATTTTTTTTAGTTTCTTATATATATATATTGTGTGTGTTATTAATAATAATAAAAAAAAAAACAACAACAACAAACAAACATTCATAACAATAACATGTGACTTTCATGCATGGCTTCCTCCCGGCTGCGGGATCCGGGTTTTATGGGGGGGGGGGGGGGGGGGGGGGGGGGGGGGAGGGGGGTCGCGGCCCCTCTCTCTTTCAAAGACGCTGTTTCTGGTCCGTCCTCTGCTTTCCCCGATCTTAATTTTTCTTCGCATCGTGGTTTGCCTGCTTTACTTATTTCTGAAGAGGAAATTAGGGCTCTTGCGAAACCTTTTGAATTTGCTTTGGTTGGTCATTTTCCGGGGAGGAGGCCGATTGCCGATGCTATTCGAAAATTTTGTTTCAACTTAAAGCTGATTGGGGATTTCTCAGTCACCGTCCTTAATGCCCGGAATGTTTTGATAAAACTAGTGAATGATTTTGACTATTGCAGAATTTTTGCACATAGATCTTATTTTGTTCAAAATTGTTTGATGAAAGTGGTGAAATGGTCACCCCATTTGGATGTTGAAGTTGATTCGCCGGTGGTGCCGATTTGGGTTTCTTTCCCTCTTTTTAGACCTCATTTATTTTCTCCTAGAATTCTTTTTGGTTTAGGATCCATTTTCGGTAAACCTCTCAAATCTGATTTGGCGGCGGCTTCTGGTTCGCGACCTTCTATAGCCCGCATTCTAGTTGAGATGGATGTTACCTTGAATCACCCTGATAAGGTTTGGGTTGGCTCTGTGGAGTCGGGGTATATGCAGTCTGTTATTTTTGATGATATTCCTAAGTTTTGTGTTCATTGTAACTCACTAGGCCATTCTAAGGGGTCTTGCACTATCTTACATCCCAATCTTAATACTTCTAAACCTGTGATTGATCTTGGCGGGGTGCCTGTGCCGATTGTGTCTGCTGCTGTGGATGATGTGCTGGACAATAATGTTGTGACTGTGCCGAATGTGTTTGGGTTGAACAATGATGTAGCTGCTCCGTTCGGAGAGCTGGTCTCTAATTCCCCTGTTGATATGACTTTGGAAATCGTTCAGGATGGCAATGTTTTAATTGATGATGGTTTTACGGGTGTGGCTGAGAATTTGCTTTCTCCTAATGCTATTCCCTTCTTTCCTTCGTCTGTCGATTCTGGGCAGTTGGCTGAGAAGGTTGTTAGTCCGAAAACTAATCTGGTGCCGGTTGTGTGTGAGAAATTGGTTTCTAATCCTAATGTTGTTGATAATGGGCTACCTGGTGATTCGGCTGTGTTGGGCAATGTGGAGGATTCCGAGAGTAGAAAGGTGCATTCTTCAGTGGGGGGCCAAGTGCTAGGTAATTTTATTAATGTACCTGTTAACCTTTCGGCAGACAATATTGTTGTGGGATCAAATTCTAGAAGGGATGTTAGGTCACATGGTGATTGGTTGATCAATTCGTCTGTGGTTGATTCTGATTCTGATTCCCTTTCAGATCCTGATTTTGATTTTAAAATGGTTCCTGATAGGACTCATAGGGCCAGCTTGCGTGGGAAATTGTGGAAGCGAGGTGGTAGAAGAAGGTAATCTGTTTAATTTTTGCTTGCTACTGGTGTCTTCATCTGTTGGTTTTTCGTTTGGATGATTAATTACTGGGCTATGATGTGCTGGGGCTCGCTTCATCGTCGATTCTCCTGTGGCAACCGTTGGTACCCCTTCTGGATGGTCCTTGAGGGATCTCGAGGTGCTGGTAGTCTCGGTGTTCTACTGAGCCCTCTTTTGGTTTGCCTTTATCTCGTTTGTGGGGTTTTTTGGTTGGTACTTTTTCCTGTTACTTGTTGTTTTTGCTCACATCTGATGTAACCCTTTCAATTATTTATGAAATTTTTGTTTAAAAAAAAAATAATAACATGTGACTTCATGTTTTGAGGAAGTATTGGATAAATTTAATAATATTTAGTTCATTGCAAATCATTATGAGAAAATATACTGAATGATTTATACACTGAGAAATATAGAAATTTGAGAGACGAAGCTTACGATCCGGCGTGGGTAGCAAACCTGTCCCAGAGTGAGCTATAGGAACCGATCTGCCATCACCCACTGTTACCTGATCAGAACCATTGTAGATCGAGCTTTGCGTAAGATTATCAAGACGATTTGTCATGTGAGACGAGAGGCGCCCGAATCTAAATACCAGTCTGTAGAGGATGATTCCGACGTGGCAAGAAGAGCGTTACTTGTATCTGGTGTGGTTCTTGGAGTAACGTAGTTGGCATTGTGTCTATGCCAACAGATATCAGCCGTGTGCCCCCGTTTTGTACAGATTTGGCAGACGAGAGACGATTTTGCGCTCTGTTTCTGAACAGGTTGATTTGTTTGAGATGAACGTCCTCTGCCTCGGTGTCCTCTACCCCTGTTCGAGTAGAGAGCAGTCTGAGCATCTTGAGGGATAGCGAGACGTTGGGAGTCCGCTTGGACATGAATTTCTTCAGAGATAAGTAGTGCATAGAGCGCATCAAGAGTGAGCGGATTTTGCATTGTTCGGATGTAAGTCTTGAACGATTGATACGAGGCAGGCAGGCCGTTCATGATATGAAGAATGATGTCTTCGGTATCCATCTTGGCACCAGCGGAGGCGATGTTGTCCACGAGTTTCTTGATTTCAGCAAGATATGCCTGCATAGATAAGGTGTTCATAGAGAGGTTGTGTAGCTCATTTTTGAGCTGAATCACCTTTGATCTACTCGACGATTGAAACCGTGTTTGCAACGCTTGCCATATTTCCGCAGATGTCTCTAGATGCATAATATATGGAAGAACCGGAGCTGATATTGTAGAGCAAATGGCTGCCGCGAGATTCTGGTCGGTAAGGATCCAGTTTGCATTACGAACATTTGGATCTTCATTTTCTTGATCTTGATCGCGGCCGGACGATGTCGAAGCCGACATTGGTTCAAGAAACTCCTCAAAGCCATTAGCCTTGAATAGTTTGAGTATGTGATTTCGCCAGATCTGATAGTTCTCCGAAGAGAGATGATGAGGAACCAAGGATTTTAAATTGGAAACAACAAATTTTAGAGAGGGATAAAGGGCAAATTTGTCGGACTTTTCGCCGGAGGCGATCGCCGTAGTAGATGACGAAGAAGCCATGCGGAATCTATGCCCAGAGAATCAAACCGCTTCTGATACCATGTTGAATATCAGGATGCGATGCACAAGATCAAGAAGGAAGAGGATGACACATTACAGGAAAGAAGGATGAATATTAAACTTCATTACCCAGCTACTTTATTACACGAAGTATGTAAAGACATGGAGAACGTTAGCTTTACACGTGTGTAGTTTCTATTGGACAGCAGTAATACAAATATATTAATAGACATTTTTAATATCTATGGTTGCTGTTCTGACAAATTCTATCCATCATCACCTTCAATGCCAGTGAAAAATAAAATATGATCCTTCATGCATGCACATTCAATTCAATAAGTTATTTCAGAATTGCAAAATTAGTTAAAATTTGTTGAAAGCATTCTCAATTCTATTTTGGAAGGGATTGACGGTAGCTAGCATTCCATATACAAAGTCAGAAGTGAGTGAAGACTCATAAAACTGCTATAAAAATTTTATTACATTTAAGAAGAAATTAAAAAGAAAAAAAAAAAGAATTCAAACTTTATCTGAAAGTAATTCAAATACTAATTTTCTCTCCTAGATGATATAAGAACAAAAATGTATGTATGAATATCAGAGATAGTAATTATTATCAAATGTTATAAATAAATAACATATTTGATGGTTTTTTTTATATATAAAAAAATTTCAGGATTATCATGCGATCACTTGATACTACCACACGAATTAAGACAGATTTGTATCTCTTGTTATGCTTTTTTTATAAATAGAGTAAAAGAGCTTTATTATTTTAAAAAATAAAGATAAAGATAAAATTAAAAATAGAACTACATTATTTTTTCTGAGCTATAAAAATTATTTGATTTCGGCAATAAATTTATCTCTTACAAAACATGTGATGCAGTGGTGAAGGAAAATATTAATGTCATAATATTAAATGCTATATGTTTATCCTCCAGTTTGTATATTTAAAAGAAAAGTTCCTCTATACATACTTAAAGATAGCAGAGAATATGCATTGGAAATTACTCCATTATGATAAAGCTCGTGTCTAATTTTATTAAACCTCTTTGTTTTTTTTTTTCTTAAATAGATTTAGCACGGATTTGTGACGGACAACAGTTCCATTCAATTTTTCTTGGCATTTGAAATCTTGCCATAATGCTCCCGCTAATTGTGTGATTTCAGCTGAATCGTGGATCCTGCTCGCTCGTACCCATAATGCGAATTTCTCGATATAGAAATTAATTTAAAATGCTGATAAAATCAATTGAATTTTAATAGGGTTTAATTAGGCTAGATCGGGTTGACTCTGAGTCCAAGTCTAACTCGATTTGAGTCGGGGTGGGCTCGATCTAATTCAAATAATTTAATTCTATGAAATTAAATCCAAAATAATATCAATTCAAATCAAATTGGGCCCGACGGGGCGATATGCACTGATCGAGGTTAATTAAACTTGGTTGAGTTAAATTCGACTCGAGTCGAGTCGACTCGAGCTCCATTTAGGCTTGATGAGGTTCAATTAAATAACTCGAAAACCCTCGACAACAAAATAAAATAAAATAAGGTCAACAAATGGAATGTGAAGTATATTTTTCCATTTGAGTTTTAAATGTGATAAATATATTAGCAACCTCAGATTTATGGCGCATTTGATATAACAACGTAAATCATGAGAAATCATCGATAAAAATGACGTAGTATTTATAGCCAGTGACAGGACAACATGAGCATATGGCCTTTGGACTCTTTACAAGAATTACAAGAAAAAGAATGCACATCAATATTAAGTTGCGGATTACAGGAAGATATAAGATTGAGAACTCTCCTATATAGATGGCCCAACCTATTGTGCCATGGAGTAGATCTGATTCTAGTAGCAATGAATGCCCGAGTTGGGGAAAGGGAGGAGCTTGTTCAAAGAAGATATAAGCAGTCTTTATAGGGTCCTTGAAGAAGAACATGGTGAGTCTTCAGATCCTTGAAAGTAAAGCCCAATGGATAAAAAATAATAGAGATATATTATTATGTTTGATGAGTTTTTAAATGGATAGCAGATTAAAATGAAGCGAGGGTGTGTGGAAAATTTGAGTGCGATTAAGCTTATGATAGGGGGTCGATAGTACGTAGCCCCGCCCCTGAATGAGTGATACTAATGGATCTCCCGTCCCTGAAAATGATGCTATTAAGTCCTTGATAGGGAGTAAAGATGGAGAAATTATCAAGAGATTTGGTGAGATGAGAGGATGCGCCCGAGTCAAGATACTAGTTTATGGAGGAAGTATTAGCACTAGCCACCAAGGCTTTGGTCGAAGTAGTCTTAGATTGCGAAACATACTATGGGTCTAAACGATGCCAGCAATTTGGAGCAGAGTGAGCCTTCTTGTAATAGATTTTACATACTGTGAGAAAGGATGAGGATGTGCGATTTGTGTTGGGAGGATTTTGAGACTGATGACCTCTATTCCAACACCCGCATCCCCTGTAAGAGAAGAGCGCTAGAGTCGGATTGCTGGAAAAAGTATTGCAAGCAGCAGCCGCAGTGATGCTGATCTCTTCACTGAGAAGTAAAGAATACAAATTATCTAAACTGATAGGTGTTAGCAAGGTGCAGATAGTCATTTTGAACGACTGATAGGAGCTGGTAAGCCTATTAAGGATATAAAGAATTATATTTTCGGAATCTAAGTTCGACTCGATAGCGGGGATTTGACGACTAACGATTTGATTTTAGTGAGGTATTGTGTCATGGTGGAATTCTTAAGAGAAATATTGTAAAGTTCATTTTTAAGTTGAAAGACTTTGGACCGATTTGTCGATTGAAATTAGGTTTCTAGCATGAGCTAGATAGCAGATGCAGTCTCAAGATTCACAATATAAGGTTGCACCGTCGAAGAGATGGTTGAACATAGAGTAGCGACAAGATTTTGATCAGTAAGACACCCTCGAGTATAAAGAGATTTTGATTAGTAAGACACCCTAACATATGTTACATGCACAACCATTAAAGAGTTTCAAATTCCTTAAAAAACAAAAATAACGGCCAATGACAAATATAAAATTATTATTTTTATGCTCAATTTTCTTTTTCTATAATAAATTTGTATTTTCAAATAATGTCAAAACTATCCTATGACTATTAAAATAGCAAATAAAAAAAATACATAATTAATTATTTGCTCTTTTAACAGTAATAATATAGTTGACATTATTTGAAAATATAAATTTATGATAGAAAATAAAGATGAGCATAAAAATAATAAATTTATATTTTTCTCACTAAAATGAATCATCACAAGTTTAACATTCCTAATTTGTCCCCACTTTCAAGCTAAAGCCTGATTGAATGCATATTTCTCAAAGTTGTCTACTTTGAAGTGGCTAATAGAAGAGGACTGACTCCTCCATTGCCCTCTTTGATACCATTAATGCTATTGTAATGCTACACATAATCAAAAGAAAGAACAATCTCAGATCTGATCAAAATGAAGTCAGATTTCATATCAACATTTAAGATCCGCAGCCTCAGGTTTCCAATTTATGTTGGGAAGCTGCTACAATATAAACATGAGAGAGAGAGAGAGAGAGAGATGCTAAGGCGTTCAAAAAAGTTCAACAAAAACTACTGGCACATTGTCACTTCAGTAGGTAACAAGTCTCCCTAAATAAAATGATATATGTAAGTAACACTACGGGAAAACACGCGATTACCGTCGGACTTTCCGGCTGATATGTTTGCGCCGGTAAGCACGGCGCACAAAACGGCGCAATATTGCGCCGGAAACTTTACGGCGAACTTTTCGGCGCAAATCACGCCGGAAAATTTCCGGCGCTATTTGCGCTGGTATATGCATTGAAATAAACCAACATCCCACTGTTTCCGTCGCACTTTACGGCGGAAAATCACCGGCGCAGTTACCGGCGGATATTGCGCCGGGTTATTTAAACTCAACGAAACAATACCGGCGCAACATGCGCCGGAAACATCTCCAGCGACAAATCCGCATGCGAAAGCCCTATTTTCCGAAATGAGCCCCTCTGGCCCGTCACTTATTTCCTTCTCTTCTCTCACCTCGCCCATAGATCGTCGTCGCCCTCCGTCGCTATGCCCGTAGATCGCCGTCGCTCGCCCGTAGATCGCCGTCGCCGACGGTCGGAGGAGTTTGCCGACGGGTTTCCTTCTCTTCTCTCACCTCGCCGTCGCTCGCCCGTAGATCGCCAGTAGATCGCCGAGCGTGTCATACCTCACGCCGAAGGAAGGTTTTTTTTTTTTTTTGTTTCTTTTCACGAATTTTGGAGATGTATGCTTGAATTTGAAGATGTGCATGCTTGGAGATGTATTCTTGAATGTGGATTTAAATCAATTACTAAGTTGAATTAGTTCATGAAATCAAGGGGATTTTAGAAAAAATGTGTTTTCTAAATAAGAAGGATGGGGTGAACTTTAACAGAAAAAGAACTCTCATGGATACAAACCACGCCAAGTCTCTAAGAAAAAAAAAAACTAATAATAGTTTTTTATTAAGAAAAAAAAGCTCCTAATTAATAGTTGTAGCTCTCCATCTATTTGAAATCATCAAAGGTTTCCACTGCCATTGTCACTTTCCTGCACCATTACTATACAATAAGATAAATATAATCAGAACTGTAAGTCTATGAGATAAGAAGTTCGGGAAAAAGCTCTTTTTCTTTTAAAATAACACTGAAATCCAAACTTATATCAATGCAGTAAACAAGCTTAGTTGTCGAAGTGTCTACGCAATTTGTAAATTGGGGATGTCATAAGCGCCTCCTTATCAATGACACAAGTTTTTATTAGAGAGTCTACACACCACTGATATCCAAACTTGTACCACTGTAATAAAGAAGCTTAATTATCAGTTAAGAAAGTTATTACATGAATAATTTTAATATAACTATATTCATCATGATAAGGTTAAGGCTTCATTTGATATGACTTTCTTACTGTTTCTTAAGTTAGCATTTTAGAAAGTTGTTTTAAGAAACAGTAAGACATACGTCTCAAATGAAGCCTAAGACTTCATTTGAAATAACTTTCTTTAGCCATTAGTTCAAGATCCTTTATGGAGATCACTTTGGTGACATAGTGTGACTATGTGTGAATCACTGAGCAACCTCTTAGTCAAAAGCCTATGGACACAAGTTATAAATGATAACACTACAATATTCATCAATTTTTAAAAAGTAAAAGGGATAATACATGTTTTCTAAATGTTGTAAGATTGGTGAACCACGAAGCGCTATAATCCATTACTTATTTACTCTTATATGTAAGTTATGGATATTAGAAATCAAAGAAGTTGGATGTATAATCGATTATCTCAAGGTCGGAAGGCATTAACAGATGAATTCATTAATGGGGTGAACTTTTTCATTCAGCAAGCGAAGCGACTACCCAGCTTTATATCAGAAGGAAAATTTCGATGTCCATGCTCTAAACACAAAATCTAGTGCACCTAGAACCAGATGATGTAACTGTTGATCTGTATCACAAAGGATTCATGCCACGGTATTGGTATTGGACTTGTCATGATGAGTATGAGCCACAATTTGATTATCACTACGGGAAAACACGCGATTACCGTCGGAATTTCCGGCGGATATTTTTTCGCCGGCATTGACGGCGCAGGTTCCGGCGGAATGATGCGACGTAAAGTTTACGGCGTTATTTCCGGCGGAACTGACGCCGGAAATTTACCGGCGTCCATTGCGCCGGAAATTACGCCGGTGAAAAGGGCTCTTGATTATTTCCGGCGCAGATTACGGCGGAAACGTTCCGGCGCACGTTACCGGCGGATTGTGTGCCAGCTTATTTAAACTCAACGAAAACGTTCCGGCGCATTGTCCGATGGTAACATTACCGGCGGACGTTCCGCCGGAAATTCCGCCGCTAAAAGCCCTAAAATGCGAATCGGAGCCCTCTGGGCCGTCATTCTTTTCACTACTCTCTCTCACCTCGCCTCCTTCGCCCGTCGCCGTTCGTCGCTTGCCGTGGATTGACGTCGCCGACGGTCACCGAACTTCGCCGCTGACGGTCACCGGACTTCGCCGAGCATCTCCCTCTCTCCTGGTCGCGCGCCGCCGAGCATCTCCCTCTCTCAATCGGTATTGCATTTTTTTTTTGCTATCTTTTTGCTTTAGTCATGGATGTTATCACTAGACATTTGCTAGAGGACATACCTTGGTGCATGCTTTTTGTTGATGATATTCTTCTTGTTGATAAGATTAGAGAGGGAGTTGAAGGTAAATTTGAAAAATCTTTTTGTTTTAGTCATGGATGTTATCACTAGACATTTGCTATAGGATATATACCTTGGTGCATGCTTTTTGTTGATGATATTCTTCTTGTTGATAAGACTAGAGAGGGAGTTGAAGGTAAGCTTAAGTCCATATCTTTTTGCTTTAGTCATGGATGTTATCACTAGACATTTGCTAGAGGATATACCTTGGTGCATGCTTTTGGTTAATGATATTCTTCTTTTTTGATAAGACTAGAAAGGGAGTTGAAGGTAAATTTGAAAAATCTTTTTGCTTTAGTCATGAATGTTATCACTAGACATTTGCTATAGGATATACCTTGGTGCATGCTTTTTGTTGATGGTATTCTTCTTGTTGATAAGACTAGAGAGGGAGTTGAAGGTAAACTTAAGTCCATATCTTATTGCTTTAGTCATGGATGTTATCACTAGACATTTGCTTTAGGATATACCTTGGTGCATGCTTTTGGTTAATGATATTCTTCTTGTTGATAAGACTAGAGAGGGAGTTGAAGGTAAAGTTGGATTATGGAAATCAGCATTACTCCATATCTTTTTGCTTTAGTGGTTAGTAGACTTAGTGAGGGGATTGTGACTTTGAGCAATCAATTCATTAATAAGTGTAACATAATTTTAGGTTATGGATATTAGAAATATATAAATCCATTAATTTTTTACTCTTATTTATAGGTTATGGATATTAGAAATCAACGAAGTTGGATGTATAACCGATTATCTCAAAGTCGGAAGACATTAACAGATGAATTCATCAATGGGGTGAACTTTTTCATTCAGCAAGCGAAACAGCTGCCGATCTTTATATCTGAAGGAAAGTTTCGATGTCCATGTTCTAAACACAAAAATCTAGTGATCCTAGAACCAGATGACGTAACTGTTGATCTGTATCGCAGAGGATTTATGCCACGGTATTGGTATTGGACTTGTCATGGTGAGTATGAGCCACAATTTGATTATCAATGCGGTCCTTCTACAAGTAGTAATGTTGCTGAGGCTGAAAATATCCGTCCAAATCTTGAGGAATTAGTTCATGATGCAACTGGAATTTATGAAGAGTTACCGAATACGGAGGCACAAAATTTTTATGATTTATTGCATGCTGCACAGCAACCAATCTGGAAAGGGTGCACGACTCACTCAGAATTATCTGTTGCTGTGAAGATGTTAAGCATCAAGGCTGAATATAATGTTGCTCATGAATGTTTTAATCAATTCATTGGGCTGCTTAAGGAAACCAATCCGACAGATAATTTAATTCCTACAGATCTATATCGGACAAAGAAGTTAGTTTCGAAACTTGGTTTGACATACACAAAGATAGATTGTTGTGTCAATGGATGCATGCTATACTTTAAAGAAGATATTGCAGAAACTGTATGCCGTCATTGCAATGCACCAAGATTTAAACCCAAATTTAGAAATAGAAGAAAGCAGAAGGATGTGTCTGTTAGTAAGATGTTCTACTTTCCAATAATTCCAAGACTACAACGGCTATATGCATCCATGAGATCTGCTGCACATATGAGATGGCATAATGATCACATTCCACAAGAAGGTGGTATCACACATCCATCAGAAGCAGAGGCTTGGAAGCACTTTGATCGTACACATCCCACATTCGCGGCAGAACTAAGAAATGTCAGATTAGGTTTATGCGCAGATGGTTTTACTCCATTCAGTCAGTCGGCTACACCGTACTCATGTTGGCCTGTGATACTCACTCCTTACAATCTTCCTCCAGAGTTATGTATGACTACTCCTTATATGTTTTTGTCACTTATAATTCCAGGGCCACATAATCCAAAATTAAAGATTGACGTATTCTTACAACCTCTGATTGATGATTTAAGTTTATTATGGGAAGAAGGAGTAAGTACATATGATATCTCCACCAAACAGAATTTTACACTAAGAGCAGCATTACTTTGGACAATTGGTGACTTTCCTGCATATGGTATGCTCTCAGGTTGGAACACTTCAGGCAAGTTAGCTTGTCCATATTGTTTGGAAAATACAAAATCATTCACTTTAAAGTATGGCAGGAAGAACAGTTGGTTCGATTGTCATCGAATGTTTTTGCCTCAAAGTCATCCTTTCAGGCGAAATAAAGAAGCTTTTACTAAAAATAAAATGGTGATGATTCCTCCTCCACCAAGATTCAGTAGTGAAGAAATTTTTGAAAGAGTAGAGTTCTTGCCCACCATAATGGAATCTCCAAGATTAGGTGAGTTCAGATTGCCGGAATATGGTGTCTACCATAATTGGACCAAGAAAAGTATTTTTTGGTCGTTGCCATATTGGAGAACAAACTTGATTAGACATAACTTGGATGTTATGCATATAGAGAAAAATGTTTTTGATAATATTTTCTATACAGTTATGGACATCAAAGAGAAATCAAAAGATAATATAAAAGCAAGGATGGACTTAAAGGAGATTTGTAGAAGGAAAGCTTTGGAATTGAAGGATGGTGGAGGGGGAAAATTCCTCAAACCAAAAGCTCCATTCACATTAACTTTAGAGCAAAAACGAGCAGTTTGTGAATGGGTGAAGACTCTACGAGTACCTGATGGATATTCTTCCAATCTAAGCCGGTGTGTTGACATAAGATCAGGGAGATTATTTGGATTGAAAAGTCATGATTGTCACATCTTCATGCAATGTCTACTATCCACTGCTTTCAGTTATCTACCAGATCAGATTTTGAAGCCCTTGGTCGAGTTAAGTGTCTTTTTCAAAGATTTATGCTCTTCTAAATTAAATGTGGAGAATTTGATTCATATGGAGCAGCAAATTCCATTCATTTTGTGTCAACTTGAGAAAATATTTCCTCCAGGCTTTTTTGACTCTATGGAGCATCTACCTATTCATTTACCATATGAGGCTATTGTTGGTGGACCTGTTCAATATAGGTGGATGTATCCTTTTGAGAGATATTTAAATAAACTTAAGAAGACCGCTAAGAACAAAGCACGACCCGAAGGCTCTATCTGTGAAGCATATTTAACATACGAGACTACTCAGTTTTGCTCGTATTATTTTGAAACAATATCTCAACCAGGTGAAAGTTCAACATCTCAGAATGTTGGTAAATCCTCTAATATATCTGTATTTAGTGGAATTGGGGATCCTTTAGGCGCTAGCACCGTGCGTTATTTGACTGATAAAGAGATGACAGTTATCACATTGTACATCTTGCTTAATTGTGATGAAGTTGAGCCGTATCTCGAGTAAGTATGATTTCATTTTGTAATATTTTTAGTTCTCTTTTATACTTTCTTCTAAACTCAAGATATGAATTTGTAGGAGGTTCATTGATGGTCTTAGTATATCAGAAGAAGGAGAAGTCCAGAAGATAGTGGAAAAAGAATTCACTGCTTGGTTCAAAAATACGGTATATTTTGAATAATTATTCTTACTTAATGAGTTAATTATTTCTGCAATTAATATTAGTAACAATGACACAAGGTCACATTTAAAGGTACACGCTGAAGACAGTTCCCAGTTTTCAAGGTTATCTGAGTTAGCTTGGGGACCAAATAGATTAGTAAAATGCTATCAAATATTTGAGGTAAATGGTTATAAATTTCAAACAAAAAATTTGTGTGAAGGTAGGAAGACAGAAAATTCAGGCGTATGTGTAAGAGGGAACACCCATACAGGCGATGATTCTGAATACTACGGGGTATTACAAGAAATATTAGAGGTTGAATATCCCGGTATGAGGAATATTGTGTATCTCTTCAATTGTGAATGGTTTGATCCAGTACCAAATAGAGGCACGAAAGTTCATCCAATTTACGGTATAACAGAAGTAAAGCGGGCTAGGAGATATGCAAAGTTTGATCCTTTCATCATTGCTAGTCAGGCAACTCAAGTCTATTATGCTAACTATCCAAGCGGAATACGAGGCAAACAGGATTGGCTGGTAGTTATGAAGACTAAACCAAGGGGAGTAATTGAGAAAACCAGTACGATACCAACAGCACACCAAGAAGAGTTTATGTCTAATTTAAAAGATCTCCCAATCAATGTAGATGACCAAATCAGATTTAGTGAGTTGCAGTTAGAGGAGGTAGATCTAAACATAGAGGAAAGTGATGATGAATCTGATTGTGCTAGGAGTGTATCATCTGATGAAAGTGAATCAACAAATGATGAGTTAACAACATAAGGTAAATTATTTTACTTCCCTGTATTTTACTTCACTGTTTTTTATAACTACTGCACTCCATTTTTTTTACTTACCTGTATTTTACTTCAGTCCATTTTTTTTAGCTACTGCACTGCGTTAATTTCCATTTCTGTTATAACTCATATTTCTAATATTTCTTTTTTATTTATGTGCAGATGGCTTCAAGTGAGGAGCAGCCTAATAGAGGGTTGATAAAAAATATTTTTAACAGGCGCACTAAGAAGACTACAATTGGACCACATAGGTCACTACGTACTGAGGAGACCACCTCGGCTCAGCCTGCTACACAGTCTCAGCCTGCTACACAGCCTCAGCCTGCTACACAGCCTCAGCCTGCTACACAGCCTTTACCCACTCTTGGAGCCAGTAGCCCGCAGTTCTACTCACCGGACCTTCGATTTCCTTCACCAGATCTCGGGCAGGCTACTCCTTTCTACCCATACTTCACACCCCCACCTTATGCTGGTGCCCCTCCTACTTATCCATTTCCACCATATGCTCCACCATACTATCCCCCACCACCCCATCAGCCTGCTACAACTGGACCTTCGACAGCAGCTGGACCTTCGACAGCAGCTGCAGCAGAGCAACAGACAGATGGTAGAATGTTGATAGCACCTGAGGGTGACACGTACGTATAGTAACTTTTTTTTACACTAACTAATTGTTTTATTTTATATTTTATATTTGTTTTACATAACTTTATTTTTGTAGGTTCTATCCATCAAAACAACCAACACATAAAATACGGGACATCATACGGAGCAGGTTTGACGCTCCTTATGTTTCTTGGAAGAAAGTCCCAAAAGAAGTCCGGGAGATGTGGTTTAGAGAGTTTGAGGTATTTCTGTGTTTTTGTTTTTATGTTAAATGATTTATTCTTTCTTACTTAAGGTAAAATGATTGTTTTTTATTGCAGAAAGAGTTTTGTTGGCTGCCCCAACACAATGACAAGATTAGAAAGAATTTTGAGAAGCGTGGCTCTACTCGGATGCGCGACATGTTCACAGATGTTAGAAAGGTTGGGAAGCGACCATTGTGGATTGGAGAGGAGATATGGGCTGAGTTGAATGCAGCTTGGGGCAGCGAAGAGTACACTAGGAGGAGGGATCAAAATCGACAGAACAGAGCTTCTGATGTTGGGGGCTTAGGTAGTGCACTTCATACAGGAGGCTCCGTTCCACATACTGAGCACAGGCGTCGTTTGGTAATGAATTTTAATTATTTTTTAAAATTATTTTTTAATAATTAGTATTGATAAAACTCTCTTAATTGTAACAGAAAGCGTCACTTGGTAGAGAACCAACTCCTGTGGAATTGCATAGTCGCACTCATAAGCGACAGGAGGATCAACAATGGATTGATGAGAGAGCAAGGAAGGCCCATGTAAGTATATTTTTATAAATATTTGATATTTTATAAGTTTTAGTTTAATTATATATATACTTATATTCGATTTTCATAGGAGGAATATACACGGATTCGAGAGACGCATGCCGCATCAGGTGAGGACTCTTCTGGCGGCTCTGTGGAGTATTCTGAGTATCGCATGTGGTCGCAGGCCGTTGGAGGAATGCAGCATGGTAGAGTATATGGCTTAGGTGCGCAAGCTCAGGCATACGAGGGGATGACCTCCTCTACTGCATCCAGCTTCGCATCCAGTTCGCATGAGTCCTTACAAGCTCAACAAATAATTGCCCTTCAAGCTGAGCTAGAACAAGTAAGGAAATCACAAGTTGATTGGCAAGCTCAGCTGCAAGCACAGATTCAAGCTCAGCTGCAAGCACAGGTGCAAACAAGTACGGAGCAACACAATCAGTTGCTGGATGAAATGCGCAAGATGAGGGAGCAACTGAGTGGAAAAGACGTAGCTCCACCTGAGGAGGAGTCGACGGAGTCAGAGTAGTGTAATTTAGTTGAAATGAACTTGTATTTTTATGTGAACTTATGTTATTGGACAATTACTTTTAATATGATGTTATCAGTTGATTTTTAATATTAATACTGTTGTGAAACTGTTATAAATTATTGTGAAGTTGTGGAACTGTTGTGAACCTGTTGTGGAACTTGTATGTGTTAGAATTGATAGGTTTGCAGGTGTGGAAATGGGATTGTTGGCTGGGAAGGCAATTTTTTTTTTGTCAATGCTACAGGTTTCCGGCGAATTATGCGCCGGTAATCCGTCGGAAAAGACGATACAACGAAGTGTATTGTACGTACCGGCGAATATGATCCGTCGGCCACTACCGTCGCAAGTCCGGCGGATATTCCGCCGGTAATTACCGGCGCAAGAATTGCGTCGTAAAATAACCGTGGAATTTCGATGGCGCAACTCCGGCGACCTATCCGTCGTTACTTACCGTCGCATTATACGACGGTAAATACCGGCGCATTGGGCGCCGGAATTCTCATATTCTTCACGTCGGCAAACAAACCGGTAATGCGCCGGTAATGCGTCGGAAACGGCGCCGAAAATGTTTCCGGCGCAAATTATACGTCGGAAACAAATTATCGACGCACCATAAACCGACGGAGATATTTGCGCCGGAACATGCGCCGGAAACTAACGGTTCCGTCGGATTGTGCATTGTTTCCGGCGGATTACGTCCGCCGGTAATAACAGGTTTTCCTGTAGTGTATCAATGCGATCATTCTACAAGTACTAATATTGTTGAGGCTGAAAATATCCGACCAAATCTTGAGGAATTAGTTCATGATGCAACTGGAATACAAACTGAACAAAATACATAAGAGTTACCGAATACGGAGGCACAAAATTTTTATGATTTATTGCATGCTGCCCAGCAACCAATCTGGAGAGGGTGCACGACTCACTCAGAATTATCTGTTGTTGTGAAGATGTTAAGCATCAAGGCTGAATATAATGTTGCTCGTGAATGTTTTAATCAATTCATTGGGCTGCTTAAGGAAACCAATCCGACAGATAATTTAATTCATACATATCTATATCGGACAAAAAAGTTAGTTTCCAAACTTGGTTTGACATACAAAAAGATAGAATGTTGTGTGAATGGATGCATGTTATACTTTAAAGAAGATATCTCAAAAATTGCATGCGTCATTGCAATGCACCAAGATTTAAACCAAAATATGGAAATAGAAGGAAGCAGTAGGATGTGCATGTTAGTAGGATGTTCTACTTTCCAATAATTCCGAGACTACAACGGCTATATGCATCCATGAGATCTGCTTCAGGTGAAGAGCCTATTAGAGGATTGATTAAAAACATTTTTAACAGACGCACTAAGAAAACTACAGTTGGACCAGCTAGGACAGTACGTACTGAGGGGACCACCTCGTCTCAGCCTGCTACACAGCCTCAGCCTGCTACACAGCCTTTAGCCACTCCTGGAGCCAGTAGCCCTCAGTTTTATTCAGCAGACCCCCGATTTCCTTCACCAGATCCCGGGCAGAGTACTCCTTTCTACCCATACTACACACCCCCACCATATGCTGATGCCCCTCCTACTTATCCATTTCCACCATATGCTCCACCATACTATCCCCCACCACCTCATCAGCCTACAACAACTGGACCTTCGACAGCAGCTGCAGAGCAGGCGATAGATGGTAGAATGTTGATAGCACTTGAGGGTGACACGTAAGCACATTCTCTTTTATTTAAGCTAACGAACATTTCTATTTTATATTTTATACTTGTTTCATATAACTTTATTTTTGTAGGTTCTACCCATCAAAACAACCGATACATAAAATACGGGACATCATACGGAGCAGGTTTGACGCTCCTTATGTTTCTTGGAAGAAAGTCCCGAAAGAAGTCCGGGAGATGTGGTTTAAAGAGTTTAAGGTATTTTTATGTCTTAGTTTTTATGTAAAATGATTTATTCTTTTTTATTTAATCTAAAAATCTTATATATTATATGTATTTGAATGTAGAAAGAATTTTGTTGGCTGCCCCAACACAATGACAAGATTAGAAAGAATTTTGAGAAGCGTGGGTCTACTCGGAAGCGTGACATGCATGTTCACAGATATTAGAAAGCATGGGAAGAGACCATTGTGGATTGGAGAGGAACTATGGACTGAGTTGAATGCAATTTGGGGCAGCAAAGAGTACATTAGGAGGAGAGATCAAAATCGACAAAACAGATCTTCTGATGTTGGGGGCTTGGGTAGTTCACTTCACATAGGAGGCTCCGTTCCACATACTGAGCACAGGCGTCGTTTGGTAATGAATTTTAATTATTTTTTAAAATTCTTCTTTAATAATTTGTATTAATAAAACTCTCTTAATTCTAACAGAAAGAGTCGCTTGGTAGAGAACCAACTCCTGTGGAATTGCATAGTCGCACTCATAAGCGACAGGAGGATCAACAATGGAATGATGAGAGAGCAAGGAAAGCTCATGTAAGTATATATTTATATGGGTTTACTAATTTTTATTTTTATTTTAATTATATATATTTATATTCTACTTTCACAGGAGGAATATACACGGCTTCGAGAGTGTCATGTTGCAGCAGGTGAGGGCTCTTCTGGCGGCTCTATGAAGTTTTCTGAGTATCGCATCTGGTCGCAGGCCGTCGAAGGAATGCAGTATGGGAGAGTTTGTGGTTTAGGTGCGCAAGCTCAGGCATACGAGGGGATGACCTCCTCTACTACATCCAGCTTTGCATCTAGTTCTCATGACTCCTTGCAAGCTCAACAAATAAGTGCCCTACAAGCTGAGCTAGAACAAGTAAGGAAATCACAAGCTGATTGGCAAGCTCAGTTGCAAGCATAGGTTCAAATGCAGATGCAGGAGCAACACAATTAGTTGTTGGATGAAATGCGCAAAATGAGGGACCAAATGAGTGGAAAAGAGGGAGCTCCAGCTGAGGAGGAGTCAACGAATTCAGAGTAGTTTATTTTATGTTATGAACTTGTTTATTTTCTTTGAATTTATAATATTGAACAATATGGATATTTGTAGTTGGTTGTTACTATTGAACGGTTTCTTTTAATGAGTATTTATGTTATAAATTGTTGTGAAAATGTTATAAAATATTGTGGATAGATATTTGTATAGGTTTGCAGGTGTGGAAATTTGATTGTTGGATGGGAACACTACGGGAAAACACGCGATTACCGTCGGAATTTCCGGCGGATAATTTTGCGCCGGTAATGACAGCGCAGGTTACGGCGGAATTATGCGACGTAAAGGTTACGACGTTTTTTCCGGCGGAAATTACGCCGGAAATTTACCGGCGTCGATTGCGTCGAAGGCAATTTTTTTTGTCAATGCTACAGGTTTCCGGTGGATTTTGCGCCGGAAACGACGATACAACGAATCGTATCGATCATACCATCGTCTTTTATTACGCTGGAAATTTCCGGCGCATGTACCAGCGTCATATCCGCTAGAGGTTTCCGGCTCAAATTTTGCGCCGTAAACATCCTGTTGGTTATTTACGTCGAATCAACGACGTTTTATCCGCCGGTAATAACCGGCGGATACTCCTATGCAACTTACCGGCGCACATATCGCCGGAATTAGCGGTTGAAATCTCGACGACCGCCGGCAACATTTGCACCGGAAATGCGTCGGAAATTGAACCGGAACATTTTCCGTCGCATTTTATGCGCCGGAAGACAATTATCGACGCGACCCAAACCGACGCAGAGATTTTCGCCGGAACGTGCAGCGGAAATCAATAATTCCGATAGAAATCTTATATTAACGGTGGATATTATCCGCCGGTAATGACGGGTTTTCCCGTAATGTAATTGAATTGTTTTCAGTTAGTGAAGCAAGGGATTGTATTATAAAATATAAGTTTACAAAAAATCATTTACAAGAAAAAAATGAGGTATTTTACATTAAATAATAATTTTCTATGAAATCTAAATAGTACAGGACACAATCAAGCATGTCTTTACCTCTGAACGGAACTCCCAATTCCTATTTTAAGGAAAAAGTTATAGTTTCTATAGGAAATTCTCCACAATAACTGGTTAAAGGCACTAGCTCTGTTCCGCGAAAAGCTATACTCAAGTGTGACCTCCTCTATATGTGTATATGCGTGTGTGTGTGTGTATATGGTTTATGAAAGGTTAAGGGTGAACCCAATGCATAAGAGCTTGATTTATCAAGAAACATTTGCAATTAAGACTTTCACACTACCACCAAATAATTTGTTTGTTCTAGGAAGTGATTTGATAGAATTCTACATCATTAAATCTAAAAAATGTGATTTGTTTAAATATTTATAAATTATGCTCATAAAAAATGGTTGAAGATAACTATCACGCTGGAAACAAATCATTTTTTTTTGCTTCAAGAAGCTTTGGATGCTTTGCAACACATAGTTAGCAAATGACTATGATGTAACTGTAACATAAGTTCGTCAACTCAACTTCTGCTAGTATTTTTTTCTACCAATTTTTCCCAAAGTTTAGCTTTTGATTTCAAGTAGATTAACTAGCCTAATCTTGAATAATATTGTATTTTTTTCCCTCTTAGTTAAACAAATGAGTAAAAAAAATCTCAAATATTATTCATCTTCCAATCTACCATTTACAAGCATTGGATACAAGTATTTATTGACAATTAAAGCAACATAAAAGACTAGATGTCACCATAAAAATATTATATCTATATAACCATACAAACTACCCAAAGTTAATATAATTAAATAGCTAAGATCCTTTACTTGCAACTCGATTGCTTGAATGGGGGGGATGACATGTTCTTTAGATTGCTTGAATGGGGGAATGACAGATCCTTTATTTGGAACCGGATTGCTTGAATGGGGGGATGAAAGACCCTTTAGATTGCTTGAATGGGACCCTACAAGCTAAGATTATTCCTGTTTGCTTTCCCTTTAAATGGCAGCTAGCTTGTGTTGAGAGCACAAGTTTTTGCGAGGTGGGAGGAATACAAAGTGAGAGTTGAGAAGAGAAATAGATAAGCCAAGTGAAGTTTTTGTCATCTTTAAGGTTAGTCTTGAAGAATTTTAGAATGTTGTTGATTTTTTTAATATGTTGTTTAAAAACTTTTGTTGAGAGTAGTAAATATTTCTGAAGAAAAGTATTAATGTGTTTTGTTTACTTATGAATTATGTTAAATATCTGAGTTAATGTTATAGAAATTAGTGTTTATAAATGTTAACCATTTATGAATTTCTATATATATTTTTAATTTGTTAGTTTTTTTGAAGGAAAATAACAACAAACTATGTAGAAAAAAATATTTAATGGCACATATGCATTATAAAGCGTAAGATTATTTACGTTCTATTTAATATTTTTTTGTTAATATAATAAATTGGAAAAAAAATAAAGATACAGAGAATGTGTTTAAGAAAAAAATATTAGAAATATGTTTTTAAGAAAAAAAATTTAGCTATATTTAATATTATGCAAGAAATTTAATATTGACAAAAGTAAATGCAAGAAGAGAGAGAGAGAGGAGATGAAGAAACACAGAGATTTTAAATATTAAAACTTTCAAATATTTAATCAAATTTTAATTAACTTTCTGCAACATTTAATATTATGTAAAAATTATTATATTTAATATTTAATATAATGTGAAAGTAAATATTATTATGTGAAAATTAATATTTAATTAGGGGTTTTAATTCGGGTCAACTTGTCAGATTCGGTTCGAACTCAAAACTGACATGATACTATTCTATTTATTTAAAATAAATAAATAGAAGGTATGTAAAAGTTACGGTTTATAGTGTATATGTGTATGTAGCAAAAATAGCAGTAGAAGAGCTTTTTAAGTAGAAAGCGCACGCATAAATTGAGTTTTGTGCTGAAAACGCAATTGATCTTTACGTTTTCTCTGATAATGCAATCTTCCTTTGAGTTCTACAGAAAATGCTATCAGCTTTTGCTAGCATGACCCTTTTTAAATTTAATTTTATTTAAATTCCTTTTGTTAATATAATTTTAAAGCATGATCTTTCTAAAAATTTAACTTTTTGTGGGAGCACCATTACAACTTTATAGGTTGTTTATCTTTTAAATCACACTTGTTATTTCCTTTTAAATGAATGAAATGGGTTCATCACAAAATTTTATAAAAAAAATACATGATAATACAAAAAGAACGATAACATAACTAGGCTTATTGTAATTTCTTTTCTCTCTTGTGGTATTTTATGCAAACAAATGAATTGAAGAGTCATGATCAGTGTCATTAAAGTCAAATGAATTGATGGCATTAAAATAAAAATCAATAATTGTTTACAATATATAATGATTTATACTGAGTTGGTTCAAGTAGAATTGAATTAGCTTGGATCTAATTAAATTGAATTCAGTTGGTCTAATTCAATCACATAATGCTAATCTTGATTGATGAAGTACGTTTAAAAATATATTTTAAAAATTAATGATGATAAAAATGATTAAATATGCATGAGAATCTCATAACTCATTTGAATTTGATCTTTTCCTCTTTTTCACCCTCTATCCTTTTTTACTTTAAATTTTATTAGTTTGTCCTTCATGTATCCACTATTCCTTGTGTTTAAATTAATTTATAGGACATACTTTAAATAGTTTAGTTTTTGACTTACTACTCTTGTTTGAGTTATATGACGCAAATGTATTGTTTATTATTCTCTTGCTAATGTTGTGAATCTTTATGATTTAAGTGGAGTTTTTGCTACTTCTCTTATTTATATGGGGTTTTTGTTTCAAAACAAACAAATTGAATTGGAATATCATATTTACAAACAATATAATTTAGAAATGATATCGAGATAAGAACAATAATATTTGAAGACATCCATTTATTTTTATAGCAAATTACTTAAATTTAAAATCTTGATAAAATTTATGTACTACAAGTTTTTTTTTTAGTTCAAGAAAAAACTTAACTTATTATATATTTGATATTAATAATGTAAATTTATTAAAAAAAATTAAATCAGCCCATTTAACTCATTTAAAAAAGTCCAAAATTTTATTCAATTATATTATATAAAAATATAAATTAATATCAAATTATAAAAAAAAAACATTCATTTTTCTTACTTTATATATAATAATAAATAAAATGATATTCCCGTCAAAAATCAAACCTCTCATTTATTTTAAAATACATTCATTTTTCCTATTTTATTTTATGACAGAGACTTCAGTTTGCTTACGGAATACGCGGCAGCTGAATCTTCTCTCTATCTCTCTCAATTAATAGAGACTACCCACTCTAATCTTCATTTCCTTCAATCAATCTCCGTTTCTCCAACTATTCAGTTGTTCAGCTGTTGTGTGCAAGCAATGGATGTGGCTGGATGGTTTGTTGGTCCAATCATGAGCAAGATCATCAAAGCTAGCTCTGATTACCTGAAAGAGCAAGTCGGATGGCAGACGGGTATGAAGAAGGAGTTGAAAAGGCTGCGAGAGAACCACCCCAAGATCGAAGCTGTCGTGGACTTTGCTGTTAACAAAGTACAAATCAGCGATCAGAACCCGGCTCTCAACGAATGGATATGGCAGCTGCGAGATGCTCTTGATGAGATAAATGATGTGCTCGATGAGTTGGAATACATGAAGCTAAAACATCAGCTCTCCGAAAACACGGAACAAGCAAAGGTGTGTTTTATATTTATTTTTTTTATTTGATAATCTATGAGAAAAGAAAGAAAGCTCATCAGCTTCCTATTTGAAATTCCTACTTGAAAAACAGTTGATCAAAAACAAGAAGCTGAGAAAGGTGCGTTCCATGATGAAATCCATGAAGAAAAGACTTGTCAAAATTGTCAAACGTGCTCTCAAAAGGGATCCCAACTTGAAGCGACTGGAGAAGGCTGTGCAGAAACTTGATCAAGTTTCGGCTGATGTTACTACTTTTCTTTATCTTTTAGAGAGCGCAAAGCAGGAACAGAAGGAGCAGGAGGTTGATTTCTACAGAGCACGTGAAACAGGATCCTTGCCTACTACAAATTATCTCATCGGGCGGGGCAAGGATAAGGAGTCTGTTGTGCAGTGGTTGAGGAAGCAATCAAATGAACCTCGGACAACTGATAGGTACAGAAACATTTCTCTTCTATCTATAGTGGGCCATGGTGGTATGGGAAAAACAACTCTCTTGCAACACGTTTATGAAGATGAAATGACAAAGGAATTTTTTGATCTTAAAATGTGGGTTTGCGTTTCCAACAACTTTGATGTGAAAAAAGTCATTGCAGATATGTTGGAATCTCTTAAGAAGGAGAGGCCTCGTTTGGAGACACTTGAGGCACTTCAAGAGAGTCTTCGGACTGAGATTAAGTCCAAAAGATTCTTACTGGTTCTTGATGACGTTTGGGAAGATGAGGAGGAAAGGGATAAAAGTAAATGGGGGAATGTGCTCGCCCCTCTAGCTTCTGGGGGTTTTGGTAGTAAGATTCTGGTAACAACTCGGACGGACTCAGTTGCACTGATGTTTGAAGAAGTGATTCTTGAAAAGACAAAACCATTGAGATTAGAAGGCTTAGAGGACGAAGAATGTTTGGAGCTCCTCAACACCCATGCATTTGCTGTAGACAATCTTGATGATCAGAGAAAATTAAAATTAAAATTGATTACTGCGGAGATAGTTAAAAAGCTTTCAGGGTCTCCTTTAGCAGCAAAGGTCATAGGTGGTATTCTGAATTCTAATTTGGATGAAGGGCATTGGAGAAGAGTTTTAAATTCTATTTTTGAAATTATAAAATTGGATCAAAATGATATCATGCCCGTCTTAAGATTGAGCTATGTCCACCTCCCACAACATCTAAAAAGTTGCTTCACATTTTGTTCCATATTCCAACAAGATTATCTATTTGATAGAGATGCTTTAGTCCGACAGTGGATTGCTTTGGGTTTCATTCAACCATCTCATATTCAAGGAGAGACTATGGAGGATATTGGAGGAAGGTATTTTCATGTTTTGGTTAAAAAAAATTTCTTTGACGTTGCACAATACTACAAGAAGCGTTACAAGATGCATGATTTAATACATGAATTAGCACAATCTCTTTCCATATATGAATGTTTAAGAATTGAGGATAGTACAAAGTTGCCTTCTATGATTCCTAAGACTCTTCGATACTTGTCTGTTAACACTACAAATCCTGACATCATAAAAAAGATTGGGCAGTTTAAATATTTGCATGCTCTATTCTTGTACTACCTACCTTCTAATCAGGATATCAGTGCACTTATTGAAATATTCAAAGCATTGAGAAGCCTACGCTTGTTAGACATATTTGCCCCAACCTTGGAACTAATGCTTGAGAAGATTGAAAATTTGATACATCTTCGATACTTAAAGATTGATTGTTATTATTTGATTATGCTGCCAAGATCTCTAAGCAATCTCTATCACTTGCAATACATAATCTATGATCACCCATCGAGGCTAAGCCTACCTGAACTTGATCATTTTTTACCAAGTGACATTAGTAACCTTTCTAAATTGCGTTACTTGAGATTGCCCGAAAATTATATTTCATTGATATGTGGGATTGGGAAGCTAAACTCTCTTCAAGAACTGGATAAGTTTCATCTTAGAGATGTGAGTGGTTATAGAATTGGGGAGCTAGAGAATATGAATGATCTTTGCAAATTAGGAATCCACTGTCTTGAAAATGTGAAGGACGCCGAGGAGGCTCGTAATGCCCAATTAGATAAAAAGATGAGGCTCTCCGATTTGACATTACAATGGGGTAACCCTAATTCGAGGAGGAACATCGATTTATATGAGAAAGTGCTCGACAACCTTCAGCCACCAAAATGTCTAAGGAATCTGAGGATATTGAGTTACATGGGTGCAAGGTCTGCAATATGGATGAAGAATGTCAATCTGATTTCCAATCTAGAGAAAATCGAATTGACGGATTGCTTGGAGTGTGAAACTCTTCCACCTTTTGGGCAACTTCCCTTCCTCAAGTCACTGAAACTTCTTAGCATGCCGAAAGTAAAATGGCTCGAAAGTAAATTTAATGGGAATGATAAATGCCATGCCTTTCCATTGCTAGAAAAGTTATATATTGAGAAATTAGAAGCATTAGAGGATTGGTTTGAGGCAGGAGTAGCTGCTGAAGATGGATGTTTCTTTCCTTGCTTAATTGAACTGGAGCTACATAACTGCCCGATGTTGAAAGAGTTGCCGTCATTGCCTTCTAAGCTCAAGAGCTTGAAGATACGATTTATGGAGTGGAAGACTTTGAATTTTTGTAGCAATTCAAATCCTATTCCTCTTGAAACATTAGAGGTCATTCACTGTCCAAACATTACATCTCTTCCTCTGGCTGATGAAATAGCAAGACTTGCAGCATTAAGATACTTGATAATTAGTAGCCCCAATCTGATCTCTCTGGGAAGATATCGAGAAGTGGGGACCACTAATAATTGCCATCTCATGCTTAGCGAGCTCATCATAAGTGATCCATCGGTGTTGCTACTGGAGCCATTGAGAAGTATCGCCTCCTTAAAAAAGCTGGAAATTGTGCATAATAACGAGCTGGTTTCATTTCCAAATGAGGCGGAGCAGTGGTTTCTGAAAGTTAGCTCTTCTATTTCTGAGCTGCATTTTTCATTTCTCAAGTCCTTAGAGTCTCTCCCTTCCTCCTTGGAAAGCTTATCTTCACTTCAGAAACTATATATTTTTTATGTTCCTATGCTTCGGGAATTACCGAAGCTTCCTCCCTCTTTGGAACGTCTAACAATTACGGAATGTAATCCAGAGTTATTTGAGCGCTATCGAGAGGATGGAGGCTCCGATCGGCACAAGATTGCTCACATTCCTTATATCGATATTGAACCCTGATAATTTGAAAATACATAAGCTGCAAACATCTTTCTTCTCATCTTATTTGTTTGATATATATGAAATGTGAAGAATGCATAATATTTTAGCATGAACCAGTTTGTATCACTTGTTCGATGAACTCACTTTTATTTATGTATCAGGTCGTAGTTAATTTATATATAAATATATTCTTCTTTTAATATTTCGTGATATATGTCGTGGATCATTCACCAAAAACATGATTCTTGTGGAGGACCTTTTCTTTTGAAATTATAATGGCAGCTCTTTGAATATGAATCTGGCTAGATTGTTGTTCATAGCTGCACAAGCTAATCAACTAATTTTTGAATTTATTGTCTAATAATAAGTATTAACTTGATTGTCGATAGTACGTAAAACATGGAGAAGAAGATATCTATATTGAGAGTAATCTTGTGCCGATCGAAGGGGAACAAAGAACAAGTCACCTTAAGGCTGATAGAAGATGACCGACTCCTCCAAAGCCCTCTTTGATATCATTAATGCTATTGTACTGCTAGATAGAATCAAAAGAAAGAACAATCTCAAATCTGATCATAAGGAAGTCAGATCTCAGATCAACATTGAAGATCCCCAGCCTCAGGTTTCCAATTTCTGTTGGGAAGTTGCTACAATACAGACACAATAGAGAGAGAGAGAGAGAGAGAGAGAGAGAGAGAGAGAGAGAGAGTTCAAAAAAAGTTCTACAAAAACTAGTGGCACATTATATCTTGAGTAGGTAACAAGTCACCTTAAACAAAATGATATTATGTATGGAATTGAATTGTTTTCAGTTACCTATGTAAGAGATTGTATTATAAAATATTAATTTACAAAAAATCATTTACAAGCATAAAATGAAGCATTTTCCATTAAATAACAATTTTCTATGAAATTCAAATAGTGCAGGACGATCAACAATGACATTACCTCTGAACAAAACTCCCAATTCCTATTAAGGAAAAGTTTGTATTTTCTACAAGAAATTCCCCACAATGACTGTCACATCAACACTTTGGATAAGTCTATCCAAGATAGAAACTTGTAAAGAACAAATGACATAACAATCATTGAAGCATTCCATATAAAATATTTTCTAAGGGAATGTTCCTAATATAAATTGGCATATATACAGGGACTTAATAAGACTTTGTTGATATTCTCATGAGTAAGACAAAAAAATTAACATGGGAAATTTTCAATCCTTTGTAATCCATCTGCAACCACGGATTTCATATCCACCAAAAGCTATGATCACTACTGTTTTCTCCACCACTGTCAGCACTATTATAACAAGATTTTCTACGATGCCTTCTTCCCTTGGAAACACTGCTGTCACTTACAGTACCGTTCAGAAGTGGATCATCTATACCACAAATAACTCTCCTAGAAGGTGATGAGGAACCTATGACACTGTCATCCTTTATTCTCCTTCTATCCTTCTCATGCTTCTTTATATTCTGAGATATCTTGTGAAGCTTCTCATTAAACCGAGTGAGACCCTTTTCCATTGGTTCCACTGCGTGGGTGACTGTGAACTTCAAATCATTCACAATCTATACAAAAAATCAAATCAAGAAGTTTTAGCTAACAGAAAAAAGAAAAAGGAAATTGATACTTGATACGTTATCAAAAAATATGCTTGATCTAGCACGAATCTTGAGGCAGAATAGAGTTGGAAGCTTCAAAAATTAAATCGGAGACCATCTAAACACCAATTTCAGCGAGCTTACAGTCAAACTGAGCGTCTCAGAAATACGGATCCAACGACACCAAATTCAACCCAATCCGAGCCCAAATGGATCCAAATCAAGGACCCGAAGCGCTGTTGGAATGTTCGAATCATAATTTGAGTTACCAAACGGTCTCCGATTTTAACGAGCTTGTACTCGAATCGAACGGCTCGACGAGACGAATCCAACAAGCCCAAGATCACTGAATTCTGACATCACTAAGGCCTTCAAATGTCCAATGAATGGCAATCAAGGGATTCAATATCAGCCATCCATTCAGCCACTCCCTATTTGCCCCTGATCTCACACCTATTTACAAGCTATGCCACTCCAAAAAATCTATAAATAGACCCCTCATTCCTCATGAAAGGGGGGAGAAGCCAAGAGAGAAGAAGGAAGAGAAGGAAGAAAGCTCCTGCCGCCTAGCTCCTCCTCGACCACCGTCGGAGTGCTGCCGCACCACCGCCGTAGTCTTGCCGCACCACCGCCGGACCACCAAGGGACGCCGGAGTGCTACCGCACCACCGCCGTAGTCCTGCCGCACCACCACCGTAGTCTTGCCGCACCACCGACAGACCACCAAGGGACGCCAAAGTGCCATCCGAAGCTGAAGTACCCCCGACACTGAAGTGACACTACCGATCCACCGCCTGACACCGGAGTGCCGCCAGACCACCACCTGACAGTGAAGTGACGTTGGACTTGTGTAAAACTCTCAGTTGATATTTGTAATCTGTTCGTCTTCAAGGACGAGTCAGACCATTGTACTTCCCTCAAATTTTAGTGGAATCATCTTCAACTGGGCTAGGCCCCGTGGTTTTTTCCCTTTCCGGGTTTTCCACGTAAAAAAATATTGTGTTCTCTGTGTGTGAGCTGGATATCCGTGTGACGCTAAGACGTAGAATTATAACTCTATCGCCGCGTATATTCTAGCCCGCAACAGTTTGGCGGCGTCTGTGGGAAAGTCAATCCCACTACACTAAGGAATCCTCCAATGGTCAACAGGCGTAGCAATCGCCGCCAGGGAGCCTCTCGCTCCAACTCTCACCTGTCTAGGAATCAGTCCTTGAATCAGGGACGTCAGGCATCTGCCTCATTTCACCATGGTGGACAAAACCCTGCCGGAGAAGGGACATCTGGACCATCTATGGAAGACCGCATCCGAAAAATGGAGGAATCTCAAAAGGAGATCCTTCAACTCCTGCGAGGAGCCCAACAACCAATGTTAGCAGAGCAGGAGGAGATTCGTCTTCCTCAAGATCCATCACTAGCTAGAGGTGTTCAACCCGAACGTGTTCAGGCAGACATCCCTATCCCCCAATCAAGGGGTCGTCCTAAAACACAACAAGATGTTGACCTTGCCGACGCCGCTAGCTCTACCCATCCTTTACGCCCCAGTTAGTTAGTCCATATTCCGTCGGATATTCCTGAGGACATGGCCCATCCTCACGTTGCTGATCTCTCGCGCAATGTCTTACGCCATGAACTGAGGCGCTTGATCCAAGAAGAGTTCCCCAACAGGGGTGGAAGACAATCTCTCCATCAGTGGGACTTCCAGGAGACCTCACCATTAACAGAAGCCATCCTTCAAAATCCCATCCCTGTAAGGTTCAAATTACCGAGCATTGATTCTTATGATGGGACGTCTGACCCCTATGAGCACATCGATCACTACAGAACTATTATGCATATTCAGAGAGCCTCAGATGCGCTCCTCTGTCAAGTATTTCCTGCCACCCTCAAAGGACAAGCTCGTATGTGGTTCTACTCACTCCCAGCTAAAACTATTCCTTCGTTTGTAAAGTTAGCCAAATTGTTTGTCGAACAATTTGTCGCTAATCGAAGAATTATTAAGGACTCTTCCCATCTCTCTGGGATCCGCCAAAATGAAGGAGAATCACTCAAAGAATACTTCCAAAGGTTCTCCGTCGAAGCTCGACAAATTGCAGGGGTGGATCCTGAGTTGCTAAGAGGAGTTTTTCTTGGGGGGCTTCGTCCTGGTCCTTTTTATTCAGCACTCATGCGAGATACGATACATTCATATGCTGACCTAATTCATCGTGTGGAGGCCCAAATCTCAGCAGATGAAGCCATTAATGCTCACAAGAAGCAATTTGAGCAAATTACTAGGAAACGTAAAAATGTATTGGGGATGGATGATTCATCATCACAATGGAAGAAACAATGAAGTAATAACTTGCCCCCTCGACCTTCACAATCTCGACGGGAGCCTCGACCAAAAAAGGAGTATACGCCCCTTAACACATCTCAATCAAGTGTCTTAATGGCCATCCGAGATGAAGAGAAAGTTAAGTGGCCAAATCCCTTAAAGCCAAATTCAGGAAATCAGGAGCAATACTGTCATTTCCACCGTAGTCGTGGACACAAAACTGAAGCATGTAGGCCGCTCAAGAATGAAATTGAGAGACTTATTCAACAAGGCTACCTTGGACAGTTCATTCAAAATTCTCCTGCTCGAGATGAGGTTTATCCCACTGGGGGGCAAAATCAACAATAGCAAGAAAAATCATTGAATAATATTCAAATGATTGGCGAGATTAACTGATCGTATAGTCGAGGCTTTTGTGTCATCATGCAGCTCTTTTATATAAAATAGAGTGTCACTCTAATATCCATAGTATTTTTCTTCCAGGTTAAACATTATGTTATTCTGTATATGTCTTATGTGGTGTAACTTTTATATCCCTAAGTCATATTATGGAGCTGTGATATTGTCTTACATAGTACAGTAATGTGTTATTTGCTTCATTTTGATATTGTCTCCTTCTTTAAAAAGGATTAAAATGACAATAAAAATTAAAGATGAATCTAATCTCTTCAGCCATAATTTGAGAAATATGCAATCTTTATTGCATCTCAATTACTATATGATCAATCCCAGGGGGATTCGATTCGACCTCTTCCACATAGGTTAACGTCATCGAGCAACGCTCTGACATACAACCTCGGATAGGTCATACATCCTTGGTGGATTCTCTCAACCTCTTCCACATAGGCTAACGTCATCGAGCAACGCTCTGACATACAACCTCGGATAGGTCATACATCCTTGGTGGATTCTCTCGACCTTTTTCACATAGGTTAATATCATCGAGCAACGCTCTGACATACAACCTCGGATAGGTCGTAAATCCTTGGTGGATTCTCTAGACCTCTTTCACATAGGTTAACGTCATCGAACAACGCTCTGACACACAACCTTGGATAGGTCATACATTCTTCATGGATTTTCTTGGTCTCTTTCACATAGGTTAACGTCATCGAACAACGCTCTGACACACAACCTCGAATAGGTCATACATCATTCATAGATTTTCTTAACCTCTTCCACATAGGTTAACGTCATTGAGCAAATGCTATGACATACAACCTCATATGGGTTATATATCTTTGACGAATTCTATGCTCTACTGCCCGTCGCCGAATTTTTCATCGTCCTTCTACCCGGCCTCCATGTGATGCCGGTCTTACACCCGACTTTCAAGTATCGTTGGCCTTCTACTTGGCCTCCAAGTGACACCAGTCTTCTACCCGACCTCCAAGTGATGCCAGTCTTCAGCCCGACCTCCAAGTAACATCAGCCTTCTGCCTGACCTCCAACCTCACGCCATCCTCTTCCTCAGTTAGGGTCCCTAGGGCTGAACAGGGGAAAGTTGTAGCCCCCAGATCTTGATCGTCTCCGCCGCCGGTATTTAGACTCTTGCCGGACAGTCTTTCCCCCAATGGGAGTGAACTGGAGCCTGCATAAGAGTACCGGGTCTTGATCGCCCCCGCCACTGGTATTTAAACTCTTGCCGGACAGTCTTTCCCCCACTGGGAGTGAACTGGAGCCTGCATAAGAGTATCGGGTCTTGTTCGCCTCCGCCTTAGGTATTTAGACTCTTGCGGGACAGTCTTTCCCCCAATGGGAGTGAACTGGAGCCTGCGTAAGAGTACCGAGTCTTGATCGCCTCCGCCTCAGGTATTTAGACTCTTGCCGGACAGTCTTTCCCCCAATGGGAGTGAACTGGAGCCCGCATAAGAGTACCGGGTTTTGATCGCATCCGCCTCCGGTATTTAGACTCTTGCTGGATAGTTTTTCCCCCCAATGGGAGTGAACTGGAGCTTGCGTAAGAGTACCGGGCTTTGATTGCCGCCACTAGTATTTAAACTCTTGCCGGACAGTTTTCCCCCACTAGGAGTGAACTGGAGCCTGCGTAAGAGTACCAGGCTTTGATCGACGCCATTGGTATTTAGACTCTTGCCGGACAGTTTTTCCCCCAACGGGAGTGAACTGGAGCCTGCGTAAGAGTACCGAGCTTTGATCTCCACTGACAATCTCCAAGTTATCAATCCAAAGAAAATATACTTGGATCAACATAAGAGATTGCGCTCCTCATTCTCCCCAATAGGGTATTTATAGGAGCAAGAAGAGGGAAACTTAAAAGTCATTCCATAATTTTTAATAAATATTAATTAATAAGAGACGATAACTATTTCACTCCAACGTACTAATTTTCATAACTAAAGATTTCTCTGGATAAGATGTTACTTAAGCGTAATAAGTACATTGAGGTTATAACTGTAAAGTTATATGCCAAGACTATAACAATATATATGTATTAAGCACCTATTCACGACCACGTGGATATTAAACTGAAAGGAAATAAGTTACAATTAAATTGTAACTTGATAACTCCAATCCACTAATGTTGTACGAAGGAAGTTTCAGGGATATGTATTAATATACCTTTCGTAACTATTTTTACCCTTCACCTTATGAGCGGTACATTAATAGACATATTAATATCAAAAAAGTTAACAGTTCAAATAATACTAGTAGATAATTTCGAGATACTTCATGGCTTGCATAAAAACTGTAGCAATTTATAACCTCTTATTCTCTTAAACAGTTTAATATAAATTACTAACTTTTTAAAAGTTATAGTAAACATAATAACATAGGATATTATCTGTAATATTTTATTACATATACTTTATATACTGTTCGATAAAAGTATCATTTTTACTTAAATACATAATTATCAGTCATAAGCAGCTCAAAAGGATACAAGTCTATATATTTTCAGACTATATAAGCTTCCACGTCCGAAAATAGGGGGGCAACTGATACGTTATCAAAAAATATGCTTGATCTAGCACGAATCTTGAGGCAGAATAGAGTTGGAAGCTTCAAAAATTAAATCGGAGACCATCTAAACACCAATTTCAGCGAGCTTACAGTCAAACTGAGCGTCTCAGAAATACAGATCCAACGACACCAAATTCAACCCAATCCGAGCCCAAATGGATCCAAATCAAGGACCCGAAGCGCTGTTGGAAGGTTCGAATCATAATTTGAGTTACCAAACGGTCTCCGATTTTAACGAGCTTGTACTCGAATCGAACGGCTCGACGAGACGAATCCAACAAGCCCAAGATCACTGAATTCTGACATCACTAAGGCCTTCAAATGTCCAATGAATGGTGCACAATCAAGGGATTCAATATCAGCCATCCATTCAGCCACTCCCTATTTGCCCCTGATCTCACACCTATTTACAAGCTATGCCACTCCAAAAAATCTATAAATAGACCCCTCATTCCTCATGAAAGGGGGGAGAAGCCAAGAGAGAAGAAGGAAGAGAAGGAAGAAAGCTCCTGCCGCCTAGCTCCTCCTCGACCACCGTCGGAGTGCTGCCGCACCACCGCCGTAGTCTTGCCGCACCACCGCCGGACCACCAAGGGACGCCGGAGTGCTACCGCACCACCGCCGTAGTCCTGCCGCACCACCACCGTAGTCTTGCCGCACCACCGATAGACCACCAAGGGACGCCAAAGTGCCATCCGAAGCTGAAGTACCCCCGACACTGAAGTGACACTACCGATCCACCGCCTGACACCGGAGTGCCGCCAGACCACCACCTGACAGTGAAGTGACGTTGGACTTGTGTAAAACTCTCAGTTGATATTTGTAATCTGTTCGTCTTCAAGGACGAGTCAGACCATTGTACTTCCCTCAAATTTTAGTGGAATCATCTTCAACTGGGCTAGGCCCCGTGGTTTTTTCCCTTTCCGGGTTTTCCACGTAAAAAAATATTGTGTTCTCTGTGTGTGAGCTGGATATCCGTGTGACGCTAAGACGTAGAATTATAACTCTATCGCCGCGTATATTCTAGCCCGCAACAATACTGGTTTTAAATACCTTATAATTAAATCTGTTTATCAAGCATATAAGTATATTGCAACTGGATGAAATAGAAATAGTGATTATATACATGGGAGTAACAAGAATGATGTTCAGAGCTTCTTCACTCGAAGGATTGATGGTTACCACTCAAATTTCTTCCTTTTTTTCAAAACAATTCACCTAGAGTAAATTATCACAAGTGATTCTAACTGAGCGCATTAAGCTAATTAGACTTTCACCCTTAACTTCATATATACTGCTACATGAATAAATCCTTTCAGATTGAAAAGGATCAATGAAGTAAACATGCGTAAATGACAACACACATAGGTAGGTAGAGAGAGCTTGCATATTCTCCACCACCAAGAAATACATCTCAAACACTTTCTTTTATGTTCATTCCACTCTTAAAATCAACATCAGGTGGCTGAGGAATCCTCAGCTTAGTAGGTCGCACACTATCTCTTACCTCGTCAGGGTTGAATGGGCAATCCATAGAAGCATAATCTCCAAGAACTATTCCAGGCAATCGATCACCCATTAACTCATATGGCTTGGCTGGAAATATATAGATGTGAACAATAGAGGCGATGCCCATTAGAAGAAAAATAGCTAATAAAAATATGTCTTGCCAATTCATAAAAGAACATAGTTCCCAATCCATAAGGATTAAGAAAGCTCAACTTTCAAGGAGAATGTTTACACAAACCAGCATGTATTCTTCATCTCAATTGATAGAAGACACATAGTAGAATATTCAACATGCGTGAATATTCATTATAAGCATGTTAAACTTGTCAAGCATGCGTGAAGATATGAGAACCACATCATTTTGTTTGAATGGCATTAGAAATCTACCAAATAATAAGAAAAATTGATAGAAGACACATAGTAGAATATTCAACATCTTATTGTTAAGGCCCTCCTGTAAGGCCATAAGCATTAAAGCTTCTGGCAGTGTTGTAGGTATGCGAATCACAATATGTGTTTAAACAGGCAGCAACATTTCAAAAGTTGTACTAAGTTACTGATGCTTTACTACCCAGAGCAAGGACAATTTTTATTATTCTTTTGGAAGGTATAAGATGGCCAGCATTCTAATGTAACACATGGAAAAACTCAGACTCGTGATAAGATTCTAGTCTAGATTGAACCCCAATCATACTTGTTCAAGAACTTAGATGTATTTCTTTGTTTAAGTTTCTTTTTATTTAAATTAATTAGGAATTATCATTTGAATAAGCATGCTTCAAATTTGATGTAGATAAAAGGATTGGTTTTGAATTTGAATTTGTTAGTATTTAAAATTATAGACCTTATTCCAATAAATAGGGTTAGTATGATATTATTTTTATTATCATAAATTGAAACTAAGCATTACCATAATTCTCGAAGATTATGTCCGTCTCTCTCCCTCTCTCTTCCCCCATGTTCTTCATGGGTGGCACAACTCTCGAGACAATTTGCTTCTCTTTTACAATGGAAGGGGATATTGTCTCACGATTTCACCCCTACCCATCAAACCCCTCGACCTCCCCTCAATTTTCTCACATCCAAAGAGACATAGTTGGAGAAATTAGAAGTAGCAACATTCACATGGTTAAATGAGAAGCCTCCAAGTGAAAGGTCAAGATCACATTTTAACTTCATACTCAAATGTGACACTTTGCTAAAAAATGTATGTGAATGTTTCAATTCACTCATTCTTGATGCTAAAGAGTTGTCTATTGTGTCATTGCTTGAAAGTTTTAGAGCTTTGGTCATGTCAAGGATGTTGGAGAATAAGGATAATATAATAAAATAGAATGCAAAACTATGTCCTAAGATTCTGGAAATTTTTGGAAAAAAATAAGAAGCAATATCTTGTATTGGGCATAACTTGATGATAACAATTACAAAATAAGTATGGCGCATTAAGCTCAATACAAAGTTGACTTGAACTCAAAAAGGTATAGTTGTAGGAAGTGTGATTTATGTTGAATACTGTGTGAATATGCCAATCATTATGGGAAAATGTGATGATTATGTTCATTTTTAGTACATAGTGGAAAATTATATGAGAAGTCATGAGTGCAACTTTAAGCCTTTAAATGGGGCTAATGAGTGGCCAAAGATTGATAGAATTCCACCATTGCCACCAATGTACAATAACCCAAGAGGGGTAGCCCACTGAAGATGCGAAAAAGAACTGTCAATGAAGAGCCATCATATTTAAAGCAAAAAAAAAAAAGGAGAGCCAATGTGAAGCTTCATTGCAGTAGATGCAAAGAGAATGGACACAATTGCATCACTTGTGAAAAGAAGATGCATATTGAGCAAACATAGAGAGATGCTTAGGAAGTTATACAAGCATTGGCTAAAATGGTAGGTCATATAATTCAATGGTAGGTCATATAATTCAATTAGTTTGGTTTACTTAGTTAACTATTTTGATTTAAAAACAATATTTTTAAAACTTGTGTTGTTTTAGTTAGAGTCAAAAACAGTGTGAGTCAATTTTATGAACTCTTACACAAGGATCTTCCAACACAATTTTTGGTAAGTTCATTTAAATTTTTTGCTTCAGGGCTCTCTTTTTGTTCTCTTTTGTGAATTTAACTAAATTTTCTTCCTTTTATAGGTGTACACCTCCAAAAGAAAAAAATACTCATTGACTAAAATATTCGTGTTTCAGATCTCGAAATTTTTGAATGGATGGTCTAAACAGCAATACATAGAGCTGCATATTTTATATATTTTTTCAACTTTTAAATGTAATGAGAACAAATGGAAGGATTTGCATAAATTCTATGTTTTGTAACGACAAAATAGTACTTCATTTTGTTGTCTTATGATACAATTCAATGGAATTGATGAATTTTTAACTTTTTTGATATAGTTTTGTGAAGAACTTTTAAATCTAATGAACTTTTATTTAAAAGAATGGATGATTATCATATCTCACAAGCTGCCCCTTATTTTCCAATAATTTTTATACCAAAAACTTCACTGGATTATGAAAACAGTAACATCTGTTGACCCCTATACCTCGAACCACGTAAAAAAGGACCCAAATAGATGAATAAAGTAATATGTGCCTTGGCTTCAAACATTATTTGAAGGGTCAAACAACCTCTGATTGCCAAACGGATGGTATCATTGCGATCAGAACGTTAAATTGTGCTAGGTTGAGGCCCCTCACAATTGAATCGGGCGAGATCGGTCAAAAGGTACGACAGACATCCAAATTTAAAGCACTGCGCTGATCAAACGACGTTGGATCGACAAACAGACAGTGTCATTGTGTCCAGAGCATTGCCGACATTTAGAACATACATTTTATTTAATCAATTTGGATCAATCTGAGGTGGTGGCAGGGGCGGAGCCATAATTTTTTTCATGTGGGGGCACAAAATATTAAATTTAAAAAAATCCTTAACCTTTTCATCCGGGCTTAGGGCCGAGTCTTCATTTTAACTTATAATTGAGAATTTTAAATCATGATATTCTTCTTACATATTATCTATAATTTCTCATGCCAAGTCTTCATTTAAATTGAATGAAAATATAATTAGCAAATTTATAATATTGAAAGACATAATAAATTGTCAAAAATAACATAAAGTCTTAACTTGTATTGAAAAATATCCTAACTCCGCTACTGATCTTATCTTACTTGTCTCAAAACTTTCAAATTTTATTAGGAATTTATACAACTCTAATTTATTGAAGCAATCACATTGTGATAGTCTGACAAAATAATTTACAAATATTAACAAAAAGTAGAAATTATTTAATCTCAATTTCAAAATAATGAAAAAAGTTATGTTAACAAGCACTTTTAGTTACAAATTAAAAAAATAATTATTTAATTTCTTTTAATATTATTAAACCTTTAAAAAAATCTTAAGTTTAACTTTTTATCTTAGATATATCAAAATTAGATCGCATATGAAAGCTATCTAAATCTTTTTGAACAAATTTATTTTATATTATTAAACCTGGGTAATAATTTTTTATAGATAAAAATTAAACATATAATTTAAAAATTTTTTATGAGCAAAAAATCAAACGGCTGTAGCTTTTTTTTTTGGGAAATAGGTACACGACAGAGAAAATAGAAGGTTTTTTTTTGGAAAAATATCATAATATTCTTCTTTTAGAGAAAGAGAGAGAGTCTTGATTGAAAAAAGTGACGTTTTACTTTTCTTCCATTTAAAGAGTAGCACCGGTGGGCGTAAGAAACCAATAGCTTTTTCTATTTAACCAAGGATTATCACAAGCCATTTTGTTTTTTTTTTAGGAAATAGTAACAAGTCTTATTTAAACATTAATTAATTGGCCAGTGGGGGCCCGTGCCCCCAGGGCCCCCATGCTAAATCCGCCCATGGGTGGTGGTGCGAATCTAGAGGTGATTCAAATATGATGCGAAGGTGCGCATATCAAAGAAATTTATCTCTACGGAGACGAAACGATGTCGAATCGACAAACGGACAGTGCCATTATGTCCGAAACGTTGTAAACCTCTAAAAAACTGTATTTTTTTTTTCAATTTGAAGTATCCATTATGGTGGCATGGATATCAAGGTAATAATATAAATTTCAAGGAAAATTGACCTCGACGTCACTCAAATGATGTCTTATCTTGAAATGGACTGCATCGTTACGACCGAAACATCGATAATACCCTAAAAGTACTATCAAATCGCCTAATTTCTATATTAGACGACTTCGACACGTTAAACGAAATGATTACACATAACAAGACCAAAAATCGAGAAATTGTACTCAATTCAAAGCTATTCTAAGGTACTGAGACTTTGTCGTCATTTCAAGCAAAGGGATATTGAGGACAGAGTTTAAAATTACTACTAATTTAATATAAAAATATATAAATTACAAGACAACTGAAATATCAAATCATATTTAACAGCTTACCTCGTATCTTCTCAGATTTATCTTGCTCTGAGCCTCTGCAGAATCCCGCAAATCCCGCTGGTTGCCTCGAACGAAATGCTTATGCTGGCTTAAGACGATAGACAAGTGTTGCTTAATACTGTTCTGATTCACTCAAAAAAGCTCGTGAGCCTTTCTATTTGAATTCCTCCGCGAAAAGCCAAAGCTCTTGCTGTCGTCCGTCCCAAGCTTCTGCGACATCCTCAAACCTTCTTCCCGAATCCCATCCTCCTTCCTTTCACATGAGCACCTCTCAGCAACACCCGAGCTCTCATCCACAACCAATGCCTAGCTGAAAGTTCCACCAGCAGTTCCTTCCAAGACTGATCCTCTCTTCCGCCACTTAGCCTCACTTATCTACTTTGATATTCCCTCCCCTGCAATCTTTGGAAGGTGTTCTTACCTTTTGTTGTCTAGGTAATCTCCATTGTTTGCTGCAATTCCAAAGAACCCATCCTTCTGCCCTGTTCTTCTGTTCGAACCTAACAAGAGCTGACCTGAGACCACTATGCTTTGAGAATTCTCTGTTTCAGTTTTCTTCATCTTTGCTGAGGGCCTTGCCGAACAGACAATAGCTGCTACTCCTTAAGAATCCACCTCATGCAAACAGCGGGAGAACTTAGCAGCCCTCAACCGAACCCTTACAGGCTAAAAAGAGTGGATCACCTTCTCTACCATTCCATTTGGACGGAGCAGAACAACAGGTGAAGAAAAGAATAGCTGGGTCGATGGCTTGAAGAACTACTTGATTCAGGTTCGGAGGAAGATTGCTGAACTTTAGAGGTAAATTTGTGGACGTAAGCATCTGACTGGTTTTGACACTCAAATTGTGTGCAAGATCAGAATTCTTAGATCATTGGTGGACTTCACAATTAAGAATCAGATTAGCTCCTAGCTACAAGGTAGTTTTACTGTTGTGGAATGTACTAGTGTTGTTCATTATGAGAATGGCAGATGATTCTAATATGAGCTTTCGTAATGAGCTCAAAGAGATTTCAGCTGAGACCACGGTGACAGATTCTGATCTTTTTTTAATAGGTACTGAAGATTCATACACGCCTTTATTGTGCGTGGTGGGAGGAAAGATCACGGCTGATGACACCTACCATACACGTCTTTATTGCGCGTGGTGAGAAGACCCAGTTTCTAGTAGTTTTCCCCTAAACGGGGGAGACGCCGGGAGGCTGTCGAAATTTAAGGTGAACACAAGATCGTACCTAGACTTGATTGAGCTCAAAGAACAATGAGGACTTATGAACTTGGATGCAATAAACTCAACTCTAAAATGAATCCAAACTTAAATAAATCAAAAGAATTTGAATTGAACAAAGACTCAATTCTTAACTTGCAAGGATTCACGGGACTTGAACAAACTGTAAAGGACACAAACTTGATTCATATTAAATGACAATGGACTTTTGAATATTCAAATAGAAGTGAACAAAGTGAACTTTAACATTGAACTCAAACTTTTGGATATAGAACTTGAGCTTGTTATTTGAACTCGGACTTGGACTCTATAAGACAACAAGGAACTTGATTTATGTATCCAACAAACTTGAACTTGCATTTTATTTGAAAATCAAATGATATGACCAAGATTTGAACAATTTGAACACAAGCAAAGACTTGCAATTTAACTATGAAGGACTGGATTAACTATGAAGGACTGGAACTTGTACTTGGAACTTAAATTATAATGAAGCTTGAGTTTGGATCATAGCAATAAACTCTCAATAAAATTAAGGAATTATCATTCCATTAGGAGTTGCAAATGCTAATCAAAGAGGGTGATTCATCTGAATTTCATCCAAGCAAGCAAACATTCACCCATGAAGTCATTACAAGCTTGGGTAAAAAAACTTATTTGTGCAATCATAATTAGCCTACAACGATCATCTCAATTGAATAAAGGAATGCAATGTCATATCTCTTATCAACAACAATTCAATTCCAAGATGGTATAATCACGAAGGGGAGCAAATGCTAATGAGCAAACCAAAAGGCTTGTATGCAATGAACAATAAATACAAGAGCAACAAGCAAAATGAATATACAACTTGATTGTAGAAAATGTTGTAGAACCTCTAATCCACATAGAAACAATATGAAATTAGTGTTATTCATATCAATCAACTCACAAGTCTATGTTAGAAGAGCTTGAAAGCATTAAAAGGGAGAGCTATTGGTGGATGTGATTGTTGACATGCAAAGAAGGGCAACGAACCACACATGATTATGAGCATGAATACAAGATTTTCGTGAAGCACAACAACTCATTTGTGGGGACAAGATGAGTATGATGTACATGAACCATAAGCAAAGTGAAGAAGAGGCAAACAATTACAACACCATCATACAATCAAGCACATCATATTCTATAAATAGTAAAGATCAATATACAAGCAAACACATCGATCTTCTACGATATATAATGAACATAGCAACGCTAATCAGTGATTGTAAACAAAAGTAGAGATCAATCAACTTGCAACATCCGAACAAAGTGCAAGCAAATGAAGACTCGTGGTGCGGGAAATCTCTAACATCACATCCATGAATGGTGAAATTAAGATAACTTATATATAGTTGCATCAAGATTTTGTAAACTATTGAAGCCAAATGTATCAGAACCAACCACTGGGGCAGTATTGTCAACATTCGAACAAAGTACCTTCCTATCCGGAGGACATTGCATACCGTCAAATGTCTTTTCTAACATTCTTAACCATTCCTCAGCTGCTCTGGGCTCAACAGTGCCCTCAAACCTTGGAGGCTTCAATCTCAGAAACATTTGTAGATGTTTATCTACATCCTCAGATCTTGCAGTAGATGCTCTATTCTAAGTCTCCCTCATCATCTGAGCAACCAACGTAGCAAACTGTGAAACTGTATCAGAACCAACCACTGGGGCAGTACTATTCACAGGAGCTGCCTGATTAGCACTCTGCCCATCAGTCATATCTGGGTCTGGCAGATCCATAATCACACAGAAAATTATGCACATAAAATAACAGAATAAAAATCCTGACAAATCAGAACTACCCCCGACAGACTCACAAATCAATACCTATCGCTCTATCTTACAATCCAAATTCCAAAACCATTGCTCTAATACCACTAAAGATTTGTCACGACCCAACCCGACCAGAACGAATCCCTTCACGTCAGGCCGCAATAAATGAAAATCCAGGATCTAGTTTTGGAATTTGCTTCAGACATTCTTCTAAATTTCAGACATACATAACAAAAAACACAGAGCTACTATAACTTCCAAATATACAGAACAGTTCACCTATCATTTTCTTTTTTCATCAAAATAATCATGTACAATACAGTGCATGGCTACATACAGAAAAAACAGAACAGAAAAATCATGACTATACAAAAAAATCAAAAGTACAAAATACCTAACAGATCAGATATAGAACTGCTAGTTCAAGACTTCCTTCCCTTTTCCAAAACCTGAAAACTACGTAGAAAATAAGGATGGGCTAACACTTCGCAAGACTACAATTGCCAATCAAAATCTCCAGAAATTCACAACAAAAAATATATCAGAATAGTAGCCGTACAGAATTCAGATAATCATACAGAAATCGTAGAACAGACAGAACAAATACTTGATCAAACAGAAATCAAACCACTGAACAGAACAGAAGAAATAAATTCATATAATATAGCAGAACATTCAAATCAGATTTCACAGAACAAACAGAATAGTACAGAACAGATTTCAATCAGATAAAATCAGCTAACACATATCAGATTTCAGATATCCCTGATCCTGATAGAATCTCAATAGATTCTGGCCCCTTATGTCTCCCTTTCCTGACACAGACAGATTCTCGATGAATTATGGCCCCTTATGTCTCCCGTTGTGCTTATAGCACCAGAACAGAACAGATATTCAAAATTTTTAGAATAGAACTTATTATCAGATTTTCCTGACACAGATAGAATCTCAAAGAATTCTGGTCCTTTATAACTCCCGTCTGATCACATGCATACATCAATTCATTCAAATCAGAAAATCAGATTTTGTCAGAAAATCGTCAACGGCATAACGACAGTATATGAAATTTACACATAATTCACAAATTCAAAAATTCACCAAATTATCACAGATAGTATAAAACATCATTGTAAGACCTTTATTGTACTGAAGCAACATTTTTTGATATCTAGATAATTCATAGTTCGATTAAAACACCGCCGAATTCGAAATACCCGGTAAAAATCTTCCAGAAAATACTCAAAATGCACAAACATCATCTCAGAAACATACCAAAAGTTACGCGGTAAAAAGTTCACCAGTGCGAAACGAAACCAAATATTCGCTAACGGAAATAAAATCTGAAACAAAAAAGTCGTCAAAATACTTATTTTTGAAAATTGAGAAAGGCGGAATGTGCCTTACCTCGAGTCGGTCAACTTTTTCAACTATAGCGACGAACGAAAATGGTCAGAAGTCACCCAAAAATCACTTTTTTTCTTTTTTTCCTTTGATTTTCTCTCTCCTAGCTTTTCTCTCTCTTCAAAAAAATCTCAATCCTATATATATCCAACTAGGTCGTCCCGGACGATCCCAAATTGTCCCGGGACGATTTGCCCTATGTACAAAATTCGCTCAGATGAAATAGTTATCGTTCCTGGACGCATTGCTCTCGGGACGAATTTCGTATGGACGAACCCTACTTCGTCCTGGGACGAATCTCCCAGCCAGCCATTCCTGTACGTCCTGGACGATGCTGGAAGGAAAACGCGGAAAACCAGCTCTCACATGTACATCATATTACATTGTGGGAATTAGAAGAATTAGTATTAAAATGTTTGTTTAGTCGGCAAAATCATAGTCGGCGGGTAACGGAGGTTAGAAAGACCGTAGTCTGGTAACGGTGTCGGAATGACCATTATCTTGCAAGGGAGGTTAGAAGAACCATAGTCGGCAAAGGAGGTCCGAAGGACCATAGTTCGTAGGAGATAAGGGTAAGAAAAATCATTATCTAGCGATGGAAGTCAAAAGGACCGTAGTAGGTGACGAAGATCGAAAGGACCATAGTCATTAAGAGACATGGGTTAGAAATATTGTTGTCTAGTGATGGAGGTCGAAAGGACCATAGTATGCAAAGAAGATCGCAAGGACCAGTGTAGGCGACAGAGGTCGGAAGGTCCGTAGCCGGTAGGATTCAGGGTAAAAAAAATCATTGTCTGGCCTTGGAGGTCGGAAGGACCATAGTAGACGATAGAGGTCAGAAGGACCGCAGTCAGCAGGAGATAGAGGTTAAAAAGACTGTTGTCTGACGATGGTGGTCGAAAGGACTGTAGTAGACGATGGAGGTCGGAAGGACCATAGTCGTTTGGAGACAGGGTTAGAAAGATTGTCATCTTGCAATGGAGGTCGGAAGGGACATAGTCGTTTAGAGACAGGGTTAGAAAGATTGTCATCTTGCGATGGAGGTCGGAAGGACCATAGTACACGATGAAGGTCGGAAGGATAATAGCCGGTAGGAGACAGGGGTCAGAAAGACCGTTGTCTGATGATGGAGGTTAGAATAATTGTAGTCGATAGAAGGCAGTGGTCAAAAAGATCATTTTTTGGCGATGGAGGTTAGAAGGACCATCGTAGATGACGAAGGTTGGAATGACCATAGTTAGTAGGAAATAGGGGTAAAAAAGATCGTTGTCTAGCGATGGAAGTTAAAAGGATCATTGTCTAGCGAGGGAGGTCAGAAGGACTATAGTCAACATGATATAGGGGTAAGAAAGACCATTGTCTAGTGATGGAGGTCCGAAGGACTGTAATTGGTAGGAGACAATAATTAGAAAGACCATAGTCATAAGGCGGTGGCCTGGCGAAAGTCCGGGTATTATTCGATGGTCTAGTGGAACTCTGACTTCTATTGGTGGTCTGGCAATGGTTTCGCAAAACTTCGACATTAAGCGGTGGTCCGACGAAACTCCAGCCTCAAGCAGTGGTCCGACGGAACTCCAATGTTTGGCGGTGGTCCGGCGAAACTCTGGCATCAGGCGGTCGTCTGGCAGAACTCTGGCCTCAGGCGGTGGTCTAGCGGAACTCCGATGTTAGGAGGAGGTTTGATGGAACTCTGGCGTCGAGTGGTGCTCCGATGGAATTCCGGCGTCGGGTGGTGGTTTGACAAAACTCTAGCGTCGGGCAGCGGTTCGACGGATGTCTGGTGTCAGGCAGTGGTCTGACAGAACTCCGACGTCACGCGGTGGTTCGGCGGAACTGGGGAGTGGTTTGGACGGATGACCGATGTTGAATCCCTTGATCATGGGCCGTTCGCTAGACATATAAAGGTCTTAATGATTTCAGAATTCCATGATCTTGGGCTCGTTGTCGTTGGCTAGACATTTGAAGGTCTTAATGATGTCAGAATTCTGTGATCTTGGGCTTGGGTGAACAAATGTTCTCAAAATATGATATGCTTACTCGATTCGAGCAACTCGACGAGACAAATCCAACGAGTCCCATTATCTGCATATCATTATTTGAATGCTCTTGATCTTCTTCATATTAACAAAGCATGTTACTCTAAAAAGTCTATAAAATGCCTCTACTATCGACATGAGGGGGCTCTTTAATTTGAGATTGGAGAAAATTAGAAGGCTTCATACCTCATTGAGCATGGAGCAATAAAAAGGGCTACGGTGCTATGCTTAGCGTTATTTTTTTTTTCTCTCATATGATATCTTTTGCAAACAACTAAATTGACAGTGTTCTTAAAATTAAATGAATTGATAACTTTAAAGTAAAATAAATTTAGGGAAGTAGCAGGTGAATTAATTTAAATAAAGAAGTGGCAGACAAAGCTATATATTTGTGCATGTGACGGCTTTTGGAGCTTTGTTAAAACATCAAGAATATTAAGTATTTCTGCATGTCAATTCCTTTGGATTTTAATGTTATCAATTCATTATTAATATCTAATAGGGAAGCTTTCCAGCAAAAGCAAAAAATATTCAATAAATCAATTTGAGGTTTTTCTTCTGATCCGCTTAGGGCTACAAATGAATTGAATTGAGTTGAGTATGTGAGTGTTCATATTTGAGTTCGTTTATTATTAACTTATTTAAGTTCGGTTCATGTTTGATTCGAGCTTTATTGTTTGTGTCCATATTTGGTTTGTTTAAATTAATGGTGTTCATCATGTTCAGTTTATACTCGATTCGTTTAGTACTTATCGAGTTTTAACGAGCTCTATTCGTGAACATATTTAGCGAATTTTTTTAAACTCTCAAACAAGCATGTTCATGAGCAAATGTAACTAGTATTCTTGAGTTATCAAATGAGTAAGCTCTAACGATGTAATATAATAAATTAGCAATTGTAACGAAATTAAAACTATAATATATATTATAATATTTAATTACTTTAAAATTTATTAATTAAAATAATTATATCATTATGTTATAATAAATAAATAAATATATATATATATATATATATATATCGAGTTTTTATCAAACTTATTCACAAGTTCTGAATCGAACACGAATCATTTTAATGTCGAGCATGTTTACGAGCTTCAAATGATGTTATTCGTGAACATAAATGAACCAAACACATTATTGTCCAAGGTTGTTTATTTAACTATCGAGTATTAAAATGATGTTCAAGTTTGTTTGTTTAGTTAGTTAAACGATCACAAACTAGCTTTAATCGAAATGAGCAATGAATAGCTCGTCTACCATTGCGTACATAACGTTTAAAATTTTTTATTTACTCATTTTCAATTTACACACCTACCACTTAAAATTTATTTTACTTTTTAAAATAGTATTATCTTCCTCTGTCAAAAGCCCCGTTTATTATTGATCAATGCTTAATGTTATAAATGAATTAAATCAAGATAAGAAATATAATATTCAAAGTCATTCATTTATTTTTATAGCAAATTATTTGAATTTAAAATATTAAAAAAATTATTTACAAATGAGATATATAGTCAAAATTTTATTTAGATCGGGTAGGAATAAATTTCCAGATTATGTAAAAGCTATTTCTCTATCATGCTTCTTGTTGGCTTTGAATATGCTACGAATAAAATCACTGTTGAAGCGGAATAATTCATTATTTTAATGTACATACATTTTCTTATTTTAAAACTACAGGGCAGCTTCGGCATCTCTCTCACTTTGTTCTCCGTTTACTTGACTTAGGGAGACTTTCAGTCGTCCACTACGCAGCAGCTTCTATCTTCCCATCAAAATAAAACTTTTCATTTAATTTAAAATACATACATTTTTTTTTTAAACGGAGTCTTTCACTGTCAACTTACGATCAAATATGCGGCAACTTCGTCTTCTCTCTCATTTTTTCTCCGTTTACTTGACTTACAGAGACTTTACAGTCACCGACTACACGGCAGCTTCGTTATTCCTTTATTTTCAACCGGACCCTACGAGCTAACATTGTTCTTTTTTTTCCTTTAAAAAGCAGCAGGCTTGCGTTGAGAGCACAAGTTTTTGAGAGGTGGGCAGAATACAAAGTAAGAGCTGAGAGGAGAAATAGACAAGCCAAGTGAAGTTTTGCCATCTTTAAGGTTAGTTCAAAAGAAATTTAAAATGTTGTTAATTTTTTTACAAAATTTTTTGTTAAGAGTAGTAAATGTTTCTTAATGAAAGTATTAATGTGTTTTTTCTTACTTATGAATTATTTAATGTTACGGAAATTAGTATTTATGAATTTCGACACAATTTTTTTAAATATGTTTGTATTTTTGAAGGAAAATAATAACAAAACTATGCAGAAAAAATTAATTAATTGCACATATACATTATATAGTGTAACTTTATTTACGTTATATTTAATATTTTTTCTCTTTATATAATAAATTGAAAATAATTTTAAAATGCAAAGAATGTGTTTGAGAAAAAAATTTTAGAGAAATTAAATTTTAAAATAAGAAATTAGATAAAATTCAAATGCTTAATATTGACAAAACTAAATGCAAGAAGATAGAGAGAGACACAGAGGCAGAGAGGGAGGAATAGATAGATTTTAAATATTAAAAAATTTCATATATTTAATCAAATTTGAATTAATTTTCAGCTATATTTAATATTATGTAAAAATATTATATTTAATATAATTTGAAAATAAATATTATTATATGAAAATTAATATTTAATATTATGTTTAAGTTATTAACATTCAACTAAATTTAATATTATGTGAAAATTAAAATTAATATATTTAATATTATCTGAAAATTATAAGATTTAATTAGCTTTCAACTATATTAATATTATGAGAAACACATGAATAATAAATTACGTTCCAGCTATATTTAATATTATGTGAGAATTATTAAATAATTTTAATATTAAATTTTATATATATATATATATATATATATATATATATATATATCAATTTTGAAATTAAATTAAGTTTTATTAAATTATTGCAATTTTAATATTAAATTAAATATTATTATATTATACCAATTTTAATAATATTTAAAAGCATATTAATTAGTAAAGTATATTAAATATAAATTAATTTATATTTAAGTTAATTAAAATTACATCATTTAAAATTTATATTAATTAATTAATTAATTAATTTTAAGTTATATTTTTATATAAGTATATTAATTTGAAGTTATAAGTTAATTTTAAGTTAATTTTAATAATACTTAAATGTATATTAATTAATAAAATAATTTTAAGTTATTTTTATGTTTAAGTTAATTAAATACATCATTTAAAATAAATATAATAATTAAAATATTCATCATGTTAATTTTTTTAATATCATACATTAATTTTATTAAATATTTAAAATATAATGAAAAAGTTTCATTAATTTTATTTTACATTACTTGGAGGTTTTAACATAAAACGCAATCAACTTTTGCTATTAAGATGAAAAGCTCAAAAAAAAAAAAGCTTTTTAACAGAAAACACAATTACTATCAAATATCTTATTTAAATTTTCATTTTTTCTATAATTTTTTTCTTAAAAATATATTTAAGAGGTTTAATTTACAGGTTAAAAAAAAAAAACAGAAGGTAACTAAAATTTATAGCTTATAACATATATGCGCAAAAAATGCAATACTGGGTTTGATCTGCACCTCCGCTGATATTGCGTTATTGATCTTTGAATTTCCTTTGCGTTTTAAGAGAACATTATCATCTTTTACTAGTATAATCTTTTTAAATTTAATTTGTATTGTATTATTGTTTTTGCTAATGCACTTTTAAAGCATGATTCTTTTAAATATTTAGCCTTTTTTGTGAGACCAACCTTACGGCCTTTTGGGATGTTTTTTTTTTTAGACATTTAGGTCAATTAAGTCAAATTCATAAAAACATTATAAACACAAGACTCAAACTCAATATCTCTTGATTGACAGATAAATAATTTGGCAAGTTTAAGCAACAACAAAATACAAAATAAATATATAAAATTAAGAATCTCCTATAAACAAATATATTTAAGAGATTTAATTTACAGTTAAACAAAAAATTTTAAATAGAAGGTAAATAAAAGTTACCGTTTATAAAGTATATGTGCCAAAAAAAGGCAAGAATTAATGGGGTTTGGTCAGCTTAGGGAAAAAAATTCCGTTTGTAATGATTTATAATCCACTAGCATCATTAATTGTCATTAATCACAATTAATGAAGCTTTCCAATAAAGTGACATCATTGAGAAATGATACGTCGTCAAAAAATTATATTAATCGGGCGCGAATTTCGATGCAAAATCAAATTGGAAACTTCAAAAATTAATTTGGAGAACATCCGAACTTCGATTTCAGTAAACTTACAGTTGAACTGAGCGTCTCGGAAATACGAATTCAACGACACCAAATTCAACCCAATCCGAGCCCAAATGGGTCCAAATCAAGGACCCGAAGCTCTATTGGAAGGCTCAAACAACAATTTGAGTTAACCAACGATCTCCGATTTTAACGAGCTTATACTCGAATCGAGCGGCTCGACGAGACAAATCCAACAAGCCCAAGATCATAGAATTCCGACATCACTATGGCCTTCAAATGTCCAACGAACGGTGTACAATCAAGGGATTCAACATCGGCCGTCCATCCAACCACTCCCAACTTACCCTTGATCCTCCACCTATTTACGGGTCATGCCATTCTCAAAATCTATAAATACAGCCCCGTCTCCTCATGAAAAGGGATCCCCGGAAGCCTAAGGAAAAAAGAGAGAGATCGGAGATTGCTCTTGCTTCCTCGACCACCGCCGGAGTTTCGCTGGACCACCACTTGAGGCCCTCGCCTCCGCCGTACCACCGCCTGACGCCGTTGCTCCGCCGGACTACCACTTGAGGCTCTCACCTCCTCCGGACCACCGCCTGACGCCGTTGCTCCGCCGGACCACCACTTGAGGCCCTAACCCCGGGATCACCGCCGGACGCCGTTGCTCCGCCGGACCACCACTTGAGGCCCTCGTCTCCGCCGGACCACCTCCTGACGCCGTTGCTCCGCAGGACCACCACTTGAGTCCCTCGCCTCCGTCGGACCACCGCCTAAAGCCGTTGCTCCGCCGCACCGCCACTTGAGGCCCTCACCTCCGCCGGACCACCGCCTGACGTCGTTGTTCCGCCGGACCACCACATGAGGCCCTCGCCTCCGCCGGACCATCGTCTGATGTCGTTGCTCCGCCGGATCACCACTTGAGGCCCTCGCCTCCACCGGACCACCTCCTTATGTCGTTGCTCCGCCGGACCACCACTTGAGGCCCTCGCCTCCATTGGACCACTGCTTAACGCTGTTGCTACGCCGGACCACCCCTTGAGGCCCTCGCCTCCGCCGGACCACCGCCTGACGTCGTTGCTCCGCCGGACCACCACTTGAGGCCCTCGCCTCCACCGGACCACCGCCTAAAGTCGTTGCTCCGCCGGACCACCACTTAAGGCCCTCACCTCCGCCGGACCACTGCCTGACGCCGTTGCTCCGCCGGACACCACCTAAGACCCAGACTTCCACTGGACCACTAACCGAGGCCCGGACTTCCGCCGTACCACCACTTGAGACTCTATGCTTCACCAGGCCACTACCTGAAGCTCGGACTTCCGTCGGACCGTCACTTGAGGCCTCGAGCTCCACCAGGCCATCACCTAATGCCCGGAGTTCTATCGAAATACCATCCTTTTACTACGGTCTTTCAGACTCTTATTTCCTGTCGACTACGGTCCTCCCGACCTCCGTCTCCTACTAAAGTCACTCCGACCTCCATTACCAGACAACAGTATTTTAGACCCCGGTCTCCTATCGACTACGGTCCTCCCGACCTCTATCGCCTACTATGGTCACTCCGACCTCCATCACCAGACAATGGTCTTTTAGACCCTGGTCTCCTACCGACTATGGTCCTCTCGATCTCTGTCGCCTACTATGATCACCCCGACCTCCATCACCAGACAATGGTCTTTCAGACCCCGGTCTCCTACCGACTATGGTCCTCCCAACCTCCGTCGCCTACTATGGTCACTCCGTCCTCTATCACCAGACAATGATCTTTCAGACTTCGGTCTTATGCCAACAACGGTCTTTCAGACTCCTATCTCCTGCCGAATATGGTCCTTCAGACCTTCGTCGCCTACTACGGTTCTTCCGACCTCCATCATTAGACAATGGTCTTTCTGACCCCGGTCTCTTGCCGACTACGGCCCTTCCGACCAAACAAACATGTATATGTAACTCCCACCATGTAATGCACTTTATATGATGTATATTTGTTACATCAATCCAAGGCCTTTTTCCAAGGAAGGGCCTCATTTGTAATCGACTGCAAATACTAGTGGATTCATTCAAACTGGGCCAGGCCCCGTGGTTTTTCCCCATTTTAAAGATTTTTCACATAAAAATTCTGGTGTCTCTTATGAACGCTACACCCTCTCACTTATCTGATTGTGTGCTGGATCTTCATACAATGCTAAGACGTTAAACTTTATAATTCTCTACCGCCGCGAATACTCCAAGACACAACAGTTTGGCGCCGTCTGTGGGAACATGATTCCCAACTGGGGGGCAATTATTGCTCCAGTCTCAAAATATTGCTCTTATCAACTTCCTATCAGAAGAATCAGACGTGGACTGGGGGGCAACTTTGACTCCAACTATGATAAAAAAGATCCCTCCAAGACTTCTAAAATCAATACAATATTTAAGGAAACTCTCGGCAATTGCAAGGAAGCTTCCGATAAATTTCAAGCCACGTACAATCCTTTATTGACTTCTGCTCCTTTGGCAAGGTCTTAATCTCGACCTCAAAAAGGCACGAACGGTCTAAAGATAGACCATTCTTTACATTTGATTCGGGATACACGCGTCATTCGCCCCCTATCGATTAAGATAAAATCGATCACAGGGGGATCCGATTCGACCTCTTCCATACAGGTTAACGTCATCGAGCAAAGGCTCTGACATACAACCTCAAAAAGGTCATACATCCTTGGTGGATTCTCTCGACCTCTTCCATACAGGTTAACGTCATCGAGCAAAAGCTCTGGCATACAATCTCAGAAAGGTCCAACATCCTTGGTGGATTCTCTCGACCTCTTCCATACAGGTTAACGTCATCGAGCAAAGGCTCTGACATATAACCTCGGATAGGTCCTACATCCTTAGTGGATTCTCTCGACCTCTTCCACACATGTTAACGTCATCGAGCAAAGGCTCTGACATACTACCTCGGAAAGGTCATATATCCTTGGTGGATTCTCTCGACCTCTACCATACAGGTTAACAACATCGAGTAAAGGTTCTGACATATAACCTCGGATAGGTCCTACATCCTTGGTGGATTTTCTCGACCTCTTTCATACAGGTTAACGACATCGAGCAAAGGCTCTGACATACAACCTCAAAAAGGTCCTACATCCTTGGTGGATTCTCTCGACCTCTTTCATACAGGTTAACGTCATCGAGCAAAGGCTCTCACATATAATCTTGGATAGGTCCTACATCCTTAGTGGATTCTCTCGACCTTTTCCACATAGGTTAACGTCGTCGAGCAAAGGCTCTGACATACAACCTCGGATAAGTCCTACATCCTTGGTGGATTCTCTCGACCTCTTCCATACATGTTAAAGTCGTCGAGTAAAGACTCTGACATACAACCTCGAAAAGGTCCTACATCTTTGGTGGATTCTCTCAATCTCTTCCATACAGGTTAACGTCATCGAACAAAGGCTCTGACATACAATCTCGGAAAGGTCCTACATCCTTGGTGGATTCTCTCGACCTCTTCCATACAGGTTAACATCATCGAGCAAAGGTTCTGACATATAACCTCGGATATGTCTTACATCCTTGGTGGATTCTCTCGACCTATTCCACACATGTTAACATTATCAAACAAAGGCTCCGACATAAAACCTCGGATAGGTCTTACATCCTTAGTGGATTCTCTCAACCTCTTCCACACAGGTTAACGTCATCAAGCAAAAGCTCCGACATATAACCTCGGATAGGTCTTACATCCTTGGTGAATTCTCTCAACCTCTTCCATACATGTTAACGTCGTCGAGCAAAGGTTCCGATATATAATCTCGGATAGGTCCTACATCCTTGGTGGATTCTCTCGACCTCTTCCACATAAGTTAACGTCGTCAAGCAAAGGCTCCGACATACAACCTCAGATAGGTCTTACATCCTTAGTGGATTCTCTCGGCCTCTTCAACACAGATTAACGTCGTCAAGCAAAGGATCCGACATACAACCTCGGATAGGTCTTACATCCTTAGTGGATTCTCTCGAACTCTTCCACACAGGTTAACGTCGTCGAGCAAAGGCTCCGACATACAACCTCGGATAGGTCTTACATCCTTGATGGATTCTCTCGACCTCTTTTATACAGGTTAACTTCGTCAAGCAAAGGCTTTAACATACAACCTTGGATAGGTCTTACATCATTGATGGATCTAATATCGGTTAATATCATCGAGCAAATCCTCTGACAAATAACCTCGAATAGATTATACATCCTTGATTAACATCACCAAAATGCCGTTAACAGACTTCCATCAGACTTCTACACAAAGTTAAATTTCTATACGATATTGAATTTCCTCCTATCGCTGAATTTTTGTCTTGTAGGACTTTCTTCGGTCTTCTACTCGACGTTATACCTAAACCCGACGATGAACTTCTACATGTCATAAGACTACCTGTCACCGGACTACTGCCCGTTGATGAACTTTCCTCGATCTTTTGCCCGATGTAGTACTTCTACCCGACATCAGACTTCTGTCTGCTGTCAGATTACTACCTATCGTCGGACTACTACACGTCGATGGACTTTCGTCGGTCTTCTACCCGACGTAGTGCTTCTACCCGACGTCGAACTTCTTACTGACCGTCAGACTAAAACTCGTCATCCAACTTCTGTCCGTCGATGGACTTTCGTTGGTCTTCAGCCATATGTACTACGTGTACCCGACATCAGACTTCTGCCTGCTGTCGGATTACTACCTATCGTCCGACTATTGCCCGTCGATGGACTTCCGACTCAGTACTTCTACCTGATGTCGGACTTCTACCTGTCCTTGAACTCTACCCATCGTCAGACTTATGTTTGTCACTGGAATTCTACTCGTTGTCGGACTTCTGCTCGTGGACGGATTTTAATCAGCCTTCTGCCCGAGGCCATACTTCTGCCCAAAATCGTTGCACTACTACCCGTCAATGAATTTTCGCCGGTCTTCTACCCGACACTGTATCTCAACCCGACGATGAACTTCTACACGTCGTCAGACTTCTGCTCGTCGACAAACTTTTGTCACTCTTCTACCCGACGTCAGACTTATCCCTGTCATCGAACTTCTGCTCATCAGCGGACTTCTACTCGTCGTCGGACTTCTGCTCGTCAACAAACTTTCGTTAGTCTTCTACCCGACGTCAAACTTCTACATGTCGTCGGGCTTCTGCTCGTCAGCAAACTTTTACATGTCGTCGAACTTTTGCTCGTCAGCGGACTTCTACTCGTCATCGGAATTCTGCTCGTCGATAAACTTTCGTCGGTCTTATACCCGATGCAGAACTTCTACTCGACGTCAAACTTCTACATGTCATCGTACTTCTGTTCGTCGATGGACTTCCGACGATCTTCTACTCGACGTTGTTCTTCTACCCGACGTCGAACTTCTACCTGCCATTGGACTACTGCCTGTCGACGGACTAATGCCCGTCGAAGGACTTTCATCTATCTTTTACCTGATTCAGTGCTTCTACTTGACGTCGGACTTCTGTCTGCCATCGGACTACTACCTGTCGACGGACTACTGCCTGTTGAAGGACTTTCATCGGTCTTCTACCCGATTCAGTGCTTCTACCCGACGTCGAACTTCTGCCTACCGTCGGACTACTGCCTGTCGACGGACTTCTGCCCGTCAAAGGACTTTCATCGGTCTTTTACCCAATTCAGTGCTTCTACCTAGCATCGGAATTCTATCTGTCATCGAACTACTACCTGTCGACGGACTACTATCTGTCGAAGGACTTTCATCGGTCTTCTACCCGATTCAGTGCTTCTACTCGATGTCGAACTTCTGTCTGCCGTCGGACTACTACCTGTTGATGAAATACTACCTGTCGAAGGACTTTTATCGATCTTCTACCCGACGTCATGCTTCTACCTGATGTCAGACTTATACCTGCCGTCAGACTACCCGTCATCGAACTTCTACCTTTCAATAGACTTCCACCTGTTGTCAGACACTTATCGTCGGACTTACGATCGTCGTCGGACTTTTGTCAGACTTATACCTGACACCGGACTTACGCCCTTCACCAAACTTTTGTCTGTATGCGAACTTTGGTCGGACATATACCCGACACCAGACTTACGCCCGTCGTCGGACCTACGTCCGCCATCAGACTTCCAATCTCCTTCGCTCATCGACAACCGTTATTCCAATCTACGTCTACGACTACGATCCTTACTACCTCCTTCGCCGACAACGGTCCTTGCAACTTCCCCTGCCAAATACTGTCCTTACGACCTCCTTCTCCAACTACGGTTCTCCCCGACCTCCGTTGTGAACGATCTACGAATCTCTCTTGGTTGTGGGATCTCTCATAAGAAAAAAGGGTCTCTTCAACTCAGTGAGTGGCCCTAGAATTGTACAAGGGATACCGCTTGCACAAGACCAGGGGAAGGCCTCAGCTTGAGGAGGAGGAAGAAAAAAGGGTCTCTTGAACTCAAAGAGGGACCCTGCTATTGGACAATGGAATTGTCCAAGGGGCAGGGGAAGGCCTCTACTGAGAGAAGAGAAGGAGAAGAAAGCTCTTTCTCACAAAGAGGGACCCTATTATTGGACAATGGAATTGTCCAAGGAGCAGGGGAAGGCCTCTACTGAGAGAAGAGAGAAGAAGAAGAAGGTGCAAGGAATTAGGTCCAAGGGGTGGTCTATTTATAGGCTAGAGGGGAAGTTATGGGAGAGAAAAAAATAAAAAATATAAATATAAAACTCTCCCTCTCTCTCACTCTCTCTCTCCCACTCTCCCTCTCTCCCTCTCTCTCTTTCAAAAAAAACAAAAAAGTTTGGCGCCATCTGTGGGAACATGATTCCCAACTGGGGGGAAATTATTGCTCCAGTCTCAAAATATTGCTCTTATCAACTTCCTATCGGAAGAATCAGACGTGGACTGGGGGGCAACTTTGACTCCAACTTTGAGGATCGCATTTTCAGCATTTTCTTTGAAAATGCAATGAATTATCACGTTTTCAGAGGAAAACGCGATGGAAGATCACATTTTCTTAGAAAAAGCATACCTGCTTTGCGTTTTCTTTAAAAACGCAATTCCTGTACACGGGTATTCTCCTTTTTAAATTTATTTACTATTATGCTCCTTCTCTTAAATGATTTTTAAAGCATGATCCTTCTCAAAATTTTGCCTAGGAACTTTACAAAGCACTAAAAAAACTGTATGTTTACTTGACTTGACGTTAAGTTTTATCGTTTCTCGACGCCACATTTGACCATTTTCGGCTGAAATTCCTTGGCGCTATTTACATCTCCATAGGCCGTCGGATATCAAAGGAACGGTTGAGATGAAGTATGTAAAGATTGCCCACATTTCTCATATCCATATTTCTACAGAATATTAGGTCCAACTATTTTGTATACAATTTTAAAGCATGATCTTTTTAAAATTTTAACATGTTGTGGGAGCTCCCTTACGCCCATACGGGCTATTTTTTTTTTAAATCACACTTTGTTATTTCATTTTACATAAATGAAATGGATTCGCTCCAAAATTTCATCAAAAAAAAAAAATTACATACATAACACTTAAAAGTTTCTTATTTACTAACTTAATACTTAAACTTGTCTATTTACACACACCACTTAAAATTTATTTGACTTTTTAAAATATCATTTCGTCTTCCTCCGTCAAAACCTGCCTATACCACAAAACCCGGCCTACACTACCCATTTAAATCATTTTATTATTGATTAATGCTTTTGAATTAAATCAAGATGAGAGCTATAATATTCAAAGACATTCATTTATTTTTATAGCAAATTGATTGAATTTAAAATCTTAATAAATTTTTTTTACAAGTTTTCTTCTTGAATTATAAAAAAAAAAAACTTAACTAATTATATATTTGATATTAATAATTTTAATATATTAAAAAAAGGTTTAAATCTGACCATTTAACTCATTTAAAAAAGTTCAAAATTTTATTCAAATTTATTCAATTATATTATATAAAAATATAAATTAGTATCAAATTATTCGACATAAGCATATAAGAAAGCATTCATTTTTCTTATTTTATGACAGAGACTTCAGTCGGCTTACCGACTACGCGACAGCTTAATCCTCTCTCTCTCTCTCTCTCAATTATCAGAGACTATCTAATCTTTATCTCTTCCAATCAATCTCTATTTCTCTTACTGTTCAGTTGTTCTGCTCTCTACCTTGATCATCGGTGTCATGGCGGGATGGTTTTTTGGTCCAATCATGGAGAAGATCATCAACGCTTGCTCTGATTACCTGGAAGAGCAAGTCGGATGGCAGACGGGCATGAAGAAGGAGCTTGAAAGCCTGCGAAAAAACCACCCCAAGATCCAAGCTGTCGTCTTTGCCGCTAACGAAGCACAAATTAGCGATCAGAACCACCCTATCAACAAATGGATATGGCAGCTGCGAGATGCTCTTGATGAGGTAAATGATCTGCTCGATGAGTTTGAGTACATGAAGCTTAAAGAACTGCTGACCAAAAACATGGAGGAAACAGATCAGGTGCGTTCTCTATCATCAGCTACCTATTTGATACTGGTTGCAAATAAATATATTTATTTTATAATCTATTTCTCGCTAATTTTATCAGAAAAGAACGGGGTTTTCCAACGCGAGCTTCCTGATTGAAAGTGCTTCCAAAATTCGCAAAGTTGGCGAACGTGCTTTCAAGATTGATCCCAACTTGAAGAGGCTGGAGGAGGTTGTTCAGAAACTAGATAACGTTTCAGCTGGGGTTGGTACTTTTCTTCCTCTTCTAGATATCGCAAAGCAGGGGCAGCAGGAGACGCAGATTCAGTTGTCCGAAGCACGTGAAACGGGATGCCTGCCTACTACAAATGATCTCATCGGGCGGAGCAAGGATATGGAGTCTGTTAAGCAGTGGTTGAGGAAACCATCAAATGAGCCTCGGACAAGTAGGTTCAGAAACATTTCTCTTCTATCTATAGTGGGCCATGGTGGTATGGGAAAAACAACTCTCTTGCAACACGTCTATGAAGTTGAAATTACAAAAGAATTTGATCTTAAAATGTGGGTTTGTGTTTCCAACAACTTTGATGTGAAAAGAGTCATGGCTGATATGTTGGAATCTCTTAAAATGCAGAAGCCTAATTTGGATTCACTTAATGCACTTCAAGGGCGTCTCAAGAATGAGGTGAATTCCAAAAGGTTCTTACTGGTCCTTGATGACGTTTGGGAAGAGGAGGAGGAACAGGATAAAAGTAAATGGGGGAATGTGCTCGCCCCTCTTGCTTCTGGAAGTTTTGGTAGTAAGGTTTTGGTAACAACTCGGACGGACTCAGTCGCACTGATGTTTCAAAAAGTGATTCAAGACAAACAAAAACCAATGACATTAGAAGGCTTAGAGGAGAAAGAATGTTTGGAGCTCCTCAACACTCATGCGTTTGCTGTAGACGATCTTGATGATCAGAGAAAATTAAAATTAAAATCAATTACTGCAGAGATAGTTAAAAAGCTTTCAGGGTCTCCTTTAGCAGCAAAGGTCATAGGCGGTGATCTGAATTCTAATTTGGATGAAGGACATTGGAGAAGAGTTTTAGATTCTGTTCTTGAAATAATAAAATTGGGTCAAAATGTTATCATGTCCATCTTAAAATTGAGCTATTTACACCTCCCAGAACATCTAAAAAGTTGCTTTACATTCTCTTCCATATTCCCACAAGATTATCAATTTCATAAAGGTACTTTAGTCCGACAGTGGATTGCATTGGGTTTCATTCAACCTTCTCATATTCAAGGAGAGATTATGGAGGATATCGGAGGAAGGTATTTTGATGTTTTGGTTAAAAAAAATTTCTTTGACAAGTTTGAAGATATTTTTGGACGTTATTACTATAAGATGCATGATTTAATACATGAATTAGCACAATATGTTTCCATACATGAATGCTTAAGAGTTGAGGATAGTAGAAAGTTGCCTTCTCCAATTCCTAAGACTCTTCGACACTTGTCTGTTCAAGCTGAAAATATAGACATCTCATGCTAGAGAAGTTATATACCGTGCCTTTCCATTGCTAGAGAAGTTATATATTTACGGATTAGAAGCATTAGAGGATTGGTTTGAGGCAGGAGTAGCTGCTGAAGATGGATGTTTGTTTCCTTGCTTAATTCAACTGAATCTATTTGACTGCCCGAAGTTGAAAGAGTTGCCCTCTTTGCCTTCTAAGCTCAATTCCTTGTTCATAGTAAACAATATGGAGTGGACGACTTTGAATTTTTGTAGCAATTCAAATCCTATTCCCCTTGAATCATTAACGGTCTGTGACTGTCCAAACATTACATCTCTTCCTCTGGCTGATGAAATAGCAAGACTTTCAGCACTAAGAGTCTTGACGATTACAAATTGCCCCAATCTGATCTCTCTGGGAAGATATCGAGAAGTGGAGACCACTAATAATTGCCATCTCATGCTCAGCGATCTTACCATAAGTGATCCATCAGTGTTGCTAATGGAGCCATTGAGAAGTATCGCCTCCATAAAAGAGCTGACTATTGAGTATAATGATGAGGTGGTTTCATTTCCAAATGAGGCGGAGCAGTGGTTTCTGAAAGTTCGTTCTTCTCTTTATGAGCTGCGTTTTTCAGATCTCAAATCCTTAGAGTCTCTCCCTTCAACCTTGGAAAGCTTATCTTCACTTCATAAACTATCTATTGATGTTCCTATGCTTCGGGAATTACCGAAGCTTCCTCCCTCTTTGAAACGTCTAGAAATTTGGGGGAGATGTCATCCAGAGTTGAAGGAGCGCTATAAAGAGGATGGAGGCTCCGATCGGCACAAGATTGCTCACATTCCAAGTATCTTTATTGATCCCTAAGAAAACTTCTTTTTACGTACGTACTTATCTTATTTGTTTGATATCCGTATTTTTTAATGCAATCTCAGCATTAATCAGTTTGTAATATTTGATGTACTCAATTTTATTTATGTATCACTCCATGTACTCAACTTTATATATAAATATATTCTTCTTTTAATATTCCGTTATATATTTACATCATGAATTATTCACAACTAAAATTTAAATAGTTCTTTTTAATTTTTTATTGATTTCTCGAAATGAAATAATTATTGAATTATTATTTAATTTTGATTTTATGTTTTTGAGTTTGCAAAAACAAAATAAATTTTAATGATCAGTCATCTTTAATCTTTTTTTTTTGCACTTTCAGCAACCTTCACATTAATTTTGTTTATTGATTTATTTATATTTTTAGACATGCTAATTTCTTATCTGGAAGAAGTGGAAGTGGAAGTTGAAGCAACAGCTCTCATTTAAAAATTTTATTGTCATTGCACCAATAGCTAGAGTTTGAACTCATTAATTTGATGAGATAAAAAAGAAAAACTATTCTTAATGCACAACAGTTTCTATCATGCATTACTACTCTTCGCATTGTTGCTTTAGAAGAGTTGTCGAAATTTTAGTAGATTAAAATGAAAAGATTTGAATTTTTTTAAAATATTTTTAAAAGAAATTTTTTTAGTGAAAAAAATTATTACACTAAAAAGTTGCTTTTGAAAGAATTAAGAAATTCGTTCCAAACAAAGACTAACAAGTCTTTGTTTGTGATAGTTTTCATACTATTTTATAAAATAACTAAAAATTATAACTTAAAAAAATATATTAAAAAATTATTTTTAATAGCAAGAAAGCTATATAAATGATTGAAGAATTACTAATTTTTGTTCCTAATATTTAAAATGAATTGCCTGTTATGATTATTATGGGAAAAAAGTGTCAAAAGATATTATAATGAGATTATAAACAGTAAGAAAAAAAATGGATAATCAATTTGATTATGTACTGTTTATTCCCAAGAGTTTATGCAATTTACATGTTATTTCCAATAGCACACCAATTCAAATTTTACTCAAGCAGTCGAACATAAATTTGTCATTATAGGATCATAAACTAGTTAAAACATACTCAAGCTAGCACATGTTACTTGCACCACCATTAAAGAGTTTCAAATTCCTTGAAAAAACAAAAAATAATGACCAATGACATAAATTTATTATTTTTATGATCAACTTTATTTTCCTATAATAAATTTGTATTTTTAAATAATGTCAACTATATAATGACTGCTAAAAGAGCAAATAAAAAAATACAAATTTAATTATTTACTCTTTTAGCGGTCATAATATAGTTGACATTATTTGAATATACCAATTTATTATAGAAAAAGAAAGTTGAGCATAAAAATAACAAAATTATATTTTTCTTACTAAAAGTAATCATCACAAGTTTAACATACTTGATTTGTCACCACTTTCAAGCTAAAGCCCGATTGAATGCATATTTCTCAAGGCTGCCAACTTTCAAGTGGCTAATAGCTAACTTTCAAGTGGCTAATAGAAAATGACCGACTCCTCCAAAGCCCTCTTTGATACCATTAATGCTAGACAGAATCCAAAGAAAGAACAATCTCAGATCTGATAATAATGAAGTCATATCTCATATCAACATTGAAGATCCGCAACCTTAGCTTTCCAATTTTTGTTGGTAAGCTGCTACAATACAAACACAATAGAGAGAGAAAGAGAGAGAGAGAGAGAGAGAGAGAGAGAGAGAGAGAGAGAGTACGAACATTATCACTTGAGTAGGTAACAAGTCACCCTAAACAAAATAATATATGTATGGAATTGAATGTTTTCAGTTGGCAATGCAAGGGATTGTATTATCAAATATTAATTTACAAAAAATCATTTACAAGAAAAAAAAGAGGTATTTTTCATTAAATAACAATTTTCTATGGAATTCAAATAGTGCAGGACGATCAACAATAACATTACCTTTGAACAAAACTCCCAATTCCTATTAAGGAAAAGTTTATATTTTCTACAGGAAATTCCCCACGATGACTGTCACATCAACACTAATAAGTCTATACAAGATAGAAACTTGTAAAGAACAGATGAAATGACAATCATTGAAGCATTCCATATAAAATATTTTCTAAGGAAATGTTCCTAACAGAAATTGGCATATATACATGGACTTAATAAGAGTTCGTTGATATTCTCATGAGTAGGCCAAAAAAATTAACATGAGAAAATTTCAATCCTTTGTAATCCATCTGCAACCACGGATTTCATATCCACCAAAACTATAATCACTATTGCTTTCTCCACCACTGCCAGCACTGTTATAACCAGACTTTCTACGGTGCCTTCTTCCCTTGGAAACACTGTTGTCGCTTACAGTACCGTTCAAAAGTGGATCATCTATACCACGAATAACTCTCCTAGAAGGTGATGAGGAACCTATGACACTATCATCCTTGATTCTCCTTCTATCCTTCTCCTGCTTCTTTATATTTTGAGATATCTTGTGAAGCTTCTCATTAAACCGAGTGAGACCCTTTTCCATTGGTTCCACTGCGTGGGTGACTGTGAACTTCAAATCATTCACAATCTATACAAAAAACCAAACCAAGAAGTTTTAGCTAACAGAAAAAAAAAGGAAATTGATATTGGTTTTAAATATCTTATACTTAAATCCGTTTATCAAGCATATAAGTATATTGCAACTGGATGAAATAGAAATAGTGATTATGTACAAGGGAGTAACAAGAATGATGTTTAGAGCTTCTTCACTCGAAGGATTGATGGTTACTTCTCAAATTTCTTCCTTTTTTTCCAAAACAATTCACCTAGAGTGAATTATCACAAGTGATTCTAACTTAGCGCATTAAACTAATAAGACTTTAAACCTTAACTGCATACTGCTACATGAATAAATCCTTTCAGCATGAAAAGGATCAATGAAGTAAACATGCGTGAATGACAACACACATAGGTAGGTAGAGAGAGCTTACATATTCTCCACCACCAAGAAATACATCTCGGACACTTTCTTTGATGTTCATTCCACTCTTAAAATCAACATCAGGTGGCTGAGGAATTCTCAGCTTGGTAGGTCGCACACTATCTCTTACCTCGTCAGGGTCGAATGGGCAGTCCACAGAAGCATAATCTCCAAGAACTGAAACTGTTCCAGGCAATCGATCACCCATTAACTCGTATGGCCTGGCTGGAAATACATAGATGTGAACAATAGAGGCGATGCCCATCTGCACTAGAAGAAAAACAGCAAATTAAAATATGTCATGCCAATTCATAAAGATTAAGAATTTCAAACATAGTTCCCAATCCATAAGGATTAAGAAAGCTCAACTTTCAAGGAGAATGGTAACACAAACCAGCATGTATTCTTCATTTCAAACAAAGCCAAAAGACTATTTATGCTACAATTTCTAATCATTATAAGCCTGTTAAACCTGTCAAGCATGCATGAAGATATGAGAACCACATCTTTTTGTTTGAATGGCATTAGAAATCTACCAAATAATAAGAAATTTTGATAGAAGACACAAAGTAGAATATTCAACATCTTATTGTTAAGGCCCTCCTGTAAAGCCACAAGCATTAAAGCTTCTGGCAGTATTGTAGGTATGCATATCGCAATATGTGTTTAAACAGGCAGCAACATTTCAAAAGTTGTACTAAGTTACTGATGCTTTATTAACCAGAGCAAGGACAACTTTTATTATTCTTTTGGAAGGTATAAGATGGCAAGCGTTCTAATGTAACACCTGAAAAAACTCGGACTCGTGATAAGATTCTAGTCTAGATTGAACCCCAATCATACTTGTTCAAGAATTTAAATGTATTTATTTTATTAAGTTTCTTTTATTTTAGATTAAGTAGGAATTATCATTTGAATAAGCATGTTTTAAATTTGAAGTATATAATAGGATTTGTTCTGAATTTGAATTTGTTGGTATTTAAAAGTATAAACCTTATTCCTATAAATAGAGTTAGTATGATATTATTTTTATCATCATAAATTGAAACTAAGTATTAATATAATTCTCTCTCTTCCCCCATCCTCTTCATGGGTGGCACAACTTTCGAAATAATTTGCTTCTCTTCTATGATGAAAGGGGAGATTCTCTCACGATTTCTCCTCTAACCATCAAACCCCTCGACCTCCCCTCAATTTTCTCACATTCAAAGATAAATAATTAGAGAAATTAGAAGTAGCAACATTCAAATGATTAAATGTGAAGCCTCCAAGTGAATGATCAAGATCACATTTTAAATTCATACCCAAATGTGACACTTTGCTAAATAATGTATGTGAATGTTTCAATTCACTCGTTCTTGATGCTAAAGAGTTGTCTATTAAAAGTGTTAAGAGCTTTGATATTGTCAAGGATGTTGGGGAATAAGGAGAATATAATAAAGTAGAATGCAAATCTATGTCCTAAGATTATGGAAATTTTTGGAAATAATATGCAAGAAGCAAGCTCTTGTATTGGGCATAAATCCGATTATGACAATTACAAAATAAGTATCGTGCATGAAGCTAAATACAAAGTTGACTTGAACTTAAAAAGATGTAGTAGTAGGAAGTGAGAGTTATGTTGAATACCGTGTGAATATGCCAATGTTGCAATTCATATGATTATGGGCTACTATAAGGATTATGTTCATCCTTACTATATAGTGGAAAATTATATGAGTAGTTATAAGTGCAACATTAAGCCTTTAAATGGAGCTAATGAGTGGGCAAAGATTAATAGAATTCTGCCATTGTCACCAACGTACAATAACCCAAGAGGGGTAGGCCACCGAAGATGCGAAAAAGAGTTGTTGATGAACAACCATCATATTCAAAGCAAAAAAAAAAAGTGAGAGCAATGTGAAGCTTCATTGCAGTAGAAACAAACAAAATGAACACAACAGCATCACTTGTGAAAAGAAGATGCATACTGAGTAAACACAGAGATTCTTAGAAAGTTATACAAGCATTGGATGAAATAGTAGGTCATATAATTCCATTAGTTTCATTTACTTAGGTAACTATTTTGATTTAAAAACAATTTTTTTTAAACTTGTGTTGATTTAGTTAGAGAGTAAAACACAGCGTGAGTCAGTTTTGTGAACTCTTATGCAAGGATCTTCCAACATAAAATTTTGGTACGTTCATTTAAATTTTTACTTCAAGGTTTATTTTTTGTTTTCTTTTGTGAATTTAACTAAATTTTCTTCCTTTTATAGGTGTACACCTCCAAAATAAAAAGAAAAACTCATTGACAAAAATATTCATGTTTCAGATCTTGAATTTTTTGTTAGATGGTTTGAACAACAACACATAGCTGCATATTAATGTAATGAAAAAAATAGAAGAATTTGCATAAATGCTATGTTTTGTAATGACAAAGAGTACTTCATTTTGCTGTTTTATGATACATTTCAATGTAATTGATGAATTTTTAACTTTATTTAATGTAGCTTTGTGAAGAACTTTTAAATCTAATGAACTTTTATTTAAAGGAATGGATGATTCTCATATCACACAAGCTACCCCTTATTTTCCAATAATTGTTATGCCAAAAACTTCACTGGATTCTGAAAACAGTAGCATCTCTTTGTAGTTTGTATAAGCCTTTGAAGGATGAATCTGATGCCAACTTAGTTGATTTCGATGATCATGCTTCCACTCCTTTCACAAGCTCTGGCTTATTTAGTAAATTGTCCTTGTGGTGGTTGAATCCTATGATGAAAAAAGCTATGAAAAGCTGCTAGAGGAGAAAGATATTCATATGTTAGGCAAAAAGGACAAAAACAGAGAGCTGCTACTTTTTGTTTTTGGTGCAATTGAACAAGCTAAAAGTGAAGCAGCACATTGTTTCTCCTTCTGTTATAAGGGTGATAGTGTTATGCCATGCAGAATCCTTTGATAGTGTTATGCCATGCAGAATCCTTGTCACAGAGGCAATGGTACTTTTGAACTAGAAGGTTAGGACTACAAGTGAGGATCTTTGTTATCAGCAGCCATCTATAAGATGCAACTTAGGTTGTCAAACTCAACCGAATTGGTCCATTCTTCAAGAGAGATAACTGAACTATGTTACCATTGATGCTTACAGAATAGGGGAATTTCCATTCTGGTTCCAACAAGCTTGAGTTTGGTCGACGAACTTCCAACTCTTTATTTCTTTATCAATTCTTTATCAAAACCTAAACCTGGTATTAAAACAAAACCCAATTCCAAACTAAACTCAGATCAGACAGCTTCATGAAGTTAAATGTGGAATCAACTTATTCAGCTTATTTTTGTTTAAAGTGGGCCTGAATTATACTTTTGGAAAGTCTTGTTTTAAATTTGAATTAGATAATACAATATTATTTGAATTTGAGTTAGATGATAGGATTAGTTATGAATTTAAATTTATATCCCACATTTGTAAGTAGAATTAGCAGGACATTATTTTCATTATCATAATTGAAATAAGCATTCCCCATAATTCTGCAAAATTCCTTCTCGCCTTTCTCTTAACCAGCATCACCTCCACCCTCCTCCCTCCGTCCTTTATATTCTAGTAGCATATCCACAATTACAGTAAAACCCTAACACTCCAATCTCCATCTTCATTTTCTAACTGCACACTAAGATGTTTCTACTACAACTGCTCAACTTAAAGCCCATTTTCAATCAATTAGCATGGCTGTCCTAATCGTCATTCAACTAACTCCCATTTTTTGGCCACAATGCCGCATCATAAGAACTGAACCTATCCAATGAACAATTTAAAAAAGTGTTATGCCGGTCCAGCATGGACCGGCTCAACCTGGACCGGCCCAGCCGGTCCGGGTTTTCTCCAGGCGGAGACGGCCCAGGGACCAGGCGGAAGGAGAAAAGGGGGCTGGGGTGGGGTCCACTTGAAATTCAAACATGGTTTAAGTGTTTTTGGAGGGAGAAGGAAGGGTAGAGAAGTCCTTTTGCTTTTATTTTGTATTAGATTGTATTAATAGGGAGTTATGAGAGGATTAGGTTTTCATCTTGATTTTGAAAGAAGTTTTGTGTTCTAGGTTTTCTTGCTTGGGCTCTTGGCGTTGCCGGAGATTGTTGGAGAGTTGTTCTTCCTCTCGAATTGAAGAACATTGTATCTTGCTTTGGTTTTTATCATCTACTAAGGAAATACAATTATTTGCTATTGTTTTTCCAAAGTTTTCTCCCTCTCCTCTCAGCTTTTCCATTGTTGGTGGCTGTTTTCTATTGAAAACAGTGAGATATTGGTGAATCGGTGAAGATCCGATAGGAATCGCTTGGAATATTCAAGTGGTACCTATCAAAAAGCACATGTAAGTAACCTGCATTATGGCACTCAGAGTGGTAAGAGCAACTTCTTAGCCTGACAACAGAAATATAACCCACGTTTATGTAACCTGCAATATGGCATTCAGAGTGCAAGTGCACCTGCTTAGCCTGATAACAGAAATATAACTAAGTTTAATCAAATGAAGGATCATCTATAATTCAATAAACAAAGGAAACCTTCCATTTGCTTATTAAAATACTGATTTTTTTCAGTGAGCGGCTCAATCTATAAATCAACTTGAATTGGAAACAAAACTATATCAGAATATCGTCACTGATGACCATGATTTAATAGCACATAAAAGGGACTAATCAGACATCGAAACATGAATAAGATCACAAAATGTATATAGCAGGATAGAGAAGGAAAAGAGGAGAAGCATTAAAAAAGATCAGATTACCTCTATGCAAATGATGAAATCCTGGATACTTGATTTAAACTGTAAGGCCTGAGCTATAGGACTTTTGACTAAACCCAACGAATAAAATAATGCAATAGCCACTCCTTGCCACCAAGTCAAAAATACAATTGATTTGAAAGTTAAGAACTTGGCCAATGGGTTTATATGTTCCAATTCATCCTTCGTAGCAGCATAGAATTGCACTAGGCAATACAAGGCCCATGATTGACTGAAATTGAGAACCACTGCCATATAAGGATAACTGCAAAAATAAGACAAAGCAATGCTAAAACATATAGCCAAAAAAAGTTAAAAGGAATTTTTTCATCACTGTGCTAAGTATTTCATCATCCAAAATTTCTTTTGTATAAGGACATGCAAGGATAAATAATATCAAGTTTGAATGGATAAATAGCATCACATTTGAATGGATGAATTGTACCAAATTTGAAGCCAACGTGTACATGCTGACCCGTATCAATACCTTTTACAATGGCTACATCTAGTATAGAATTATAGGCTCAGCTTTCAATGTTGTAATCAAGGTTGCAAATTACAAAACTTCTTGTCTTATTTATTAAGAAGCTAAACCCTTGGTACATTATGCTCGTTGATAAGTTTCTACATGAGCACCGTACACTTTATCATCATAATTACAAAACTTACGGCCTTATTTATTTAAGGAACTAGCCTTTCGGTCAGTGAGAAGCTTCAGCATTAATAACTTATGCCTTTAATAGGCATAAGTAATCCAATAGAAATAGGAAAATACTTGGCCAAACCACCTAATGTTTGAACACAAGTAACCGCACCTGCATACATATCCCTAATGACATAAAGCCTTTGCTTAGAACAATTCTCTCAGAAAAGCAATTTTTAATTCTTGGAATGTTTTGTAATACTAATTCTTTTTCTTCTTATTATTATTATAATTGGTATAAACATAAAACATCTACCAAACAATATTATTGGATAGTGCTGACGTCCATGTATAAAAATAAGAAAAAACAGCAATATCAATAGTGATAAAACCTATGATAAATTGTAATGGACAAGATATCTTAATGTAAACCTCAAATGAGGAAAACAGAATGAATCCACAACAACTAAATATGTCAGTAAATAAATCTACAAACCATAAAAACTAAATAATGCATTTAGAACAAGCCAAACAATTATATTATAATAAAAAGAAACCTAGTTGACATAATCAAGCGTGAAATACACGAATATAGCCTTATATAATTGCTTGGAAGCCATAAATAAATCTTACCCACAGTTCCATTTAAACTCTCCATCACAATAAGCATCAAAGGCTTCAAGAAAAACAGCAAGAATAGCAGTAACAGTTTTAATTATCATCTGCACCAAGGAAAGCGTTAGATTAATTGAACTTGGTATCTGGGTACATGTTTGTGAGAATTGGAATTCATGAAAATGGTGCAATGGAGGCGCACACATGTGCAGGTTGTTGGTGCTATGGCTATCGTAACAAAAGTCCAAAGTCACTTACATATTGAACAATACCAATCTTGATGATCTGGTAAAACCATTCACCCAGTCTCCATGGCTTCAGAATAAAATTCATTGGGAAGTGATGCTTTATTATTCCCTTCTCAGATAAAAGATGCAATAGGGGTTGCTTAGAATCTGAGCCACCTTCCCTCTTCATAAACTCAATCGTTCTTTCTTCACCGCCTAAATTTGAACAGAAATCTAATCAGATAAGGTAAAGGGGAATGAAATATTCTCAACAAAGCTACCTACACAAAAAAAGAAACATAAGGGTTCATAGAGTATGATATTTAAAAGTGGAAATGCGAGCAACTAAGCCATTCGATTCAAAGTAACCATGAAGCACTTAAATAAATCATCAATGCAACCTCTACATCATGCTGATTCAATTTTCCTCCTCTATATGTGTATATGCGTGTGTGTATATGGTGTATGAAAGGGTAAGGGTGAACCCAATGTATAAGAACTTGATTTATGCATAAACCTGCATTTCAAATAGATCGTTCTCTCAAGCTGACTAAATGATGGTTCAATACATCCACTGATTTAGGGTTTACGGTAACTTGGCACAAAAACTCTTAAACTAAATAAACTGTTGGCAGTCCCTTCACTGAGAGTAGTTTGGCCATAGGATTGCAAGCTGGTCGTCCAAGCCTCCAAGGTAGCAATCAATGACCTTTGGGTGGAATTCACTTTCAGATTCTGGGTGACTTAGCATTTAGTAGTTTTCACAGATAGAAATTACCTATCATATTCAAGAATTCTGTTTGGATAAGAGTGTAACGTACCTCAATAAAATAAACAAATAATTCAAACCATTTCTCCTATTTTCACGGTATCAGTGCTTGGAAGAAAGGTTCCTAAGCATTTTTTACATCCCCGCCTACTTTCTTCCAACAATTGCTCCACCAGTGGTCTTCCTTCCACAAGTTGCCACCAACTGTCTAGACTGCAAAGCAAACCGCAGCCAACTTGTTGATGTAGAAGATTCCAATAAAATGTCTTGTCCATGGACTATGGACTTCAATGATATCAAAAGTTAGAGGAATTTACAAGTTTCTAGTTTCTTAATGATATATGGAATGCGGTAAGAAAACGTATTCCAAGTTGCATTATGCCACCTTTGTCTATAAAATTAAGGCAAAAATCCACAGGGCCAAGCAATGCACTCTTTCATTTGCTAAATATTAAAACAAATTGAACATTTTGTGGCTCAAACAAGATTACTAGTAGTGTATCAAAATAAGATGCAATGAAAATGTTGCAATATTACAAACTTTTGTAGAATAAGGTATCTATAAATTCCAAGTTGGACTAAATGCACAATATGACCAAGCACGCAGCCACACGCTTAAAATAAAAAACTCCCTTTCCAATCTAAATAAGTTACGTTATGTTTGAAGCAGCACCTATAGTTGAGAGTGATGAACTATTTGCAGTCCCTACACCAAATTCAAGTAATAAAGAGCCAAACAAGCCCAAATTGAGCCCACCATGGTCCAATAATCAAGAATGTATATTTTGCAATTATTCTAAAAAAGCTGAGCATACAAAAAGATATGATGTGAACTCCAAGGAAAGCCTCCATGCTATAAAGATCGCTTACATAAATAATGAGTTGGCAATGTCAGTTCAATTGAACCGATAAGCTGATTCCATTAATAAGAGAGATGGAGAGGGAGCCGAGCAACTAAGAGGCGATACAGGGAGAAAGAAAAAGAGAGTAATGGGCAGAGGGAGAGCGGTAAATTGAAAGGGAGAGCGACAGGAGGCAAGCACGTGATTAATGAGTGATTGGTGGATATGTCGCACATCAGGGAGCGAAGACCTTGACTACAAGAGTAGGTTGAGCGAGGGATTTGAACTGTAAACAAAAAGACTAAGGAAGAATCTAAAGTCTTTTTTCCTTTCATCCTCATTTCAATCAATGTAAGTCTAAAACCTAAAATAAATTGTTTTAGCTTTCTTGATATGGTTGACTAGAAGCCTTATATATATTTGTCAAATTTATATTAAATTTTGTCCATTTTTCGTGATATAACAAGAGTAAGTTGAAAAGATAAAAGAAATTTAGTGTTCTAAAAAAAGGAAGAAAGAAGATAAAGAAGAATGATATTTGAGGCATGTAATTAAATCGAAAAAAATATATATATAATTTACTTTAAATTAATAAAATCAGATTTTTTTTAATTAAGAAATAATGATAATTAGAGATTTAATAAATGAAAGAATTATATTTATATATATATATATATATATATATATATATATATATATATATATATATATTTATGTGTGAATTAGAAAATCTAAAATATCATATATTTGCATAAGAATATAGAACTTGAATTTTAATTGGATAAATTTGATGAATTGAATATAATAAGAAAATGTACTTGATGAAAGAAAATTTTATTAAATAAAAAAATAAATTTAGAAAAGGCTAAAGAGAAATAAGTATAGTTAAATGAAAGTAACCTATAAATATTTTATAAAAAATATTTATGATTATAGGTACTAAATTAAAGGAGGTAGGTTTTAAAGATTAAATGAGCAAAGTAAATCTTATAATGTTGAGGTGGGTCATCATAGTTCTACCTTATAGTAATTGCAGCCCTCCTCTCAATTTTGTTGTATTGGCTTATATGTTATTTTATGTATACATTTGATATTGATAATGCAACTGGAAAATGATTAAATGCAAATTCTCTTTTACCTGCATAAATATCTTCATATTATTATAAATGTTAGATTAAATTCATCTTATTTTAATCTCTAAATTGTCATTTTTAGAAGTATATGTATGATAAGATAAACTTAAGAAATATGATAAGGAAATGCATGTGTATATTGAATGACGGAGCTCACCTGCTAACAGTACTAATGGGGGATGCTTGCACCCACACGTAAAATAATTGCATATTCAAATGTTTGAAAAAAGAAATGAAAACAGATGTACCTTAAGTGGTACAAATTAGATGGAGCTAATTTAATGGGTGTATTATCTTAAAACATAAGATATGTTATTATATAATAAACTCCTGTTCAAAACCAAGTCACTAAACGATAAATGTTCTTTTCTATTCTTGTATAGGATGCAAAACTTCATGTTTAAAGCATTTATCTACCAAAAATGTTAAAACTAATTTGCGATGACCTACATGCATTTTTTTCGAGAAATTATTATAACATCTGATAACAATTAACCAATGATTTGTTGCTTGATTCACCCCATTAGTTAATATATATTTTTTTTAAATGCTCCTCTAAGTTAGAATGTTGAAAGAAGAGAATTTGCATATAGCAAGAAAGAAGTAACCAAGGATAATAAGTAATATAAAAAAATATCTATTAATTGTAACTTGTCTTAAATGCCTTGTTTGTAAATATATATAACAAAATTATATATATTATCATTTAGAATGAATAAAGCAATATGGTTTAGTAGCTCTTTCATTTTGAATGATATTATCCATTTTTAAAAAATTTATAATGTTAATAGAAAGCAATTAGACCATAACCTGACTGGTTTTTCCCGCTTTGATATTCCAAGCTCTCGGGCCAAGTCGTAACACATACAACAAAATAAGTCTCCATACCAAAACAAGTCCAAACACCATAAAGCCAATACTACTACAGAAGAAAATATTGTTGCAAACATAAAAGGATTGAAGCAAAAAAAAAAAAATTTGCATCTTTTTTATAGCATTTGATAAAAAAAGATGAGTATGTGTTTAATGGAACAATTAGGCGAGTATTGTACTTCATACCTCTCATATGCTTATAGACTAATTCAAACGAAGCATAACTAATAGATTCAGTAGTAATAGACCACATGATCAACTCTTCAACTAAATTCTCTTCCTATATACCCTATCTAGGAAACCATAATATTAAAAGTAGTAGATGAAGACCAAGTTGTTATTGCAATAAAGGCACCTATAAAACTCACACATTTCCTTTCATTTCATGATTTTCATCTATTATCCGCATATAGAATACCTTATCATGAACCTATTGTCTATTTAAGAACTAACATCTAACCCAAGGTTTTAAATTACGCAATTAGGTATTGAGGATTTTTTTGTTCGTGAGACGAGACGTAAGCTTCAATGCGTTTTGAGACGTAAGCCTCCAAAACAAAAAATTGTGTAAAGTGAAAATAAAAGCCAAAAGTGATTTTTTATATAATACCTAAATAATTTGTTAAATAATGACATATTAACTTCCTATTGAATTGTGAATTAATAAATTGACATATATGTGAAATAAAAATTGCATAAGAAGTAAAGTGATAGGTGATAAATTACGTGAAATAGAATTAAAATTCAAATATTATAAAAACAAAATAATATTAAATATAGAAATTGCATAAAAGTATCATATAACATCAAGTTCAACTCCAAATTTCTTCTTTCTCAATTCCCTACCCATTTACATTTAATTCCTAAAGAAAGCTGAAATAATTAACAATAACTCAAAAATCATATGCACTGTCATCACTAAGGTGGTTTTTATTTGAGTTGTTGCCATAACAAATTAGTCTATCCCTTGCCTCATCTAATGGAGTTGAATGACTCTCAATCTGCTTCTTCTTAGCGTGAGGCTTCCGACTCACCCTTTGTATATATATATATATATTTTTGTTAAAATTAACATAAATCACGTCTTCGTGTATATTCAAGCCGCAACAACTTTCTCTTGACTGCCTCTACCTCCAGGCCGCGGCCTTCACTGCAGCCAACATCATCGTAGCTATCGCTGGCGATCACTTGAAAGCCACACACCACCACCCTAAAAATTTTGCAGTATTAATCTCATCTTTAACTTGATAAAAAAATTTTATAAAAGATGAACATGGTTGAAATGAGGCATTTTGCACTAGAATTACGCTGAGCCGAGCCTCATATTACGGAATTTTAAACAATGATCTAAATTAAATTATGTTGCAATATTTTATCCAACTCATTGTCTATTTCGATGTCGACTATCTTAGTATCAAACCATGAGAAAGATGAATGAACATACTAAGAAACAAGATAGCTCCATCTAGACATGAGCAATAATAATCATCAACATCAGTCTCATTTATCTGAATATTTGAACACAATTATGGCACAAATTTAACTCCATCCTATTTAGATGATTCATCCATCTTTTAGTGTACTACAATCTATATTTTTTTATAATTCAATATCATAAAATATAAAGAATTTCATTTTGAGCTGTGCCAAATAGCCAAACACCACAGAGCTCCTTAAATTCCAAGCCACTCAAAAACTTCAATGCTTATTAACCTAATCCAAACTGATGTATGGGGGCAATCACATGTCACTAATATTAATAGTAGTTTGCTACTTTCATAAACGATTTTTCTTTTATAGACGATTGCTCAAATACAATGTGACTTTTTCTCATACCAACTAAATCTAATGTGAGTATAATACTCTCCAAATTCCATGAAATAGAAATTACAAAATTTGGCACGAATATCAAGCATAATAGGTCTGATAATGGGAAGAAATATTTTAATCAAGCTTTATCCTCTTTTCTCCATAAAAATGGATTCATCCATGAATCCTCTTGGATTGAAACCCACAAGAAAATGGGCCTGCAGGAAAAAAAATCATCTCCTTAATCACAAGGGCCCTACTCTTTGAGAGAAATGTCCCAAAATTTTATTCGAGGAGAAGTTATCTTAATTGCCACATTCCTAATAAACAACCTATAGTAACTTCACATTTAAAAGTAAGCAAAAGTAATGTTTATGCCATGCTGGAATCCTTTAAGTAATCCAAACTTTAAGGTGTAACGTAACTAATATCTCCCATTTATCAAAAGATAAACAAGGAAATTCTAGTTTTTCTATGCTAATAAGTAATAACAAACTCAAAAATGGATATATATTTTTGTGGAAAACTAGGAAATCAAATATGGTATTGAAGGTTTCAGAAGTATTAGTAACTTGACTTTTAAAATATAATATTTTATAAACTACTGCATATACTTGTCCTAATCGTAACCCACAAAGGCAATGGATCAGATTACGAAAACCTCCTCTACAGATACTATTAAGAATTATTGCCGTGAGACATGGCTAATCCTAATAAAATTACTAATCACTAAAGTTTATGATAACATTCAAGTGTCAATCGACGGAGTTGCTAATAAACAATAAAAAAGATTATAATTTCATCCTATGTTTCTATTAACAAAAAAATAATTAAATAAAAAAATTTAAATCTCAATTTTAAAAGAAAAAAATATGTTTAATGTCATTTATTGTAAATACTTATCTGAAATAAGGTTAATAGCCCAACAAGTTTGTTCCATCTCATGGAATCAATACAGTTGTTAAGAGTAAATACTAGAGATTGAAATGTACTACAAATTATTAGAAATATATACCAAATATCAAACAAAATGAATAGAAACACAATCGCAATTTTAAGCAACTTCAACAGTATCAATTTTCAAATTTGAACCAAAAACCAGCACAGTTAAAAGGATTTTCAGCGTTTGATATTTCAACAATGAGTGTATCAGCATTTAGTGGAAGCCACCATGCACTTATCAACGAGGAAGAGAGCTAAAACGCCCTCTTTGTCTCAACAAATAAGCCTTCCACTATTCAAGCATTTAAACTATGTTATAAAACATGCATTTACTTGATAATATGTGTAAATGTGAATCAAATGTTATAAGTCAGGGCAGTGATGAAAACTGTTAAAACTCATAATCATTGAAGCAAAAGGAAGCAAGAGTAAATTTATTCAATAAAAATTTGTGGCGAGCCATACCCAAGCAAGCAACAAGATATCTTCCAAAACAGTACATGGCAAAGGACTCGTAGCTATCGCGGATGATCCCACAATCAACACTTAACGATGGGTTCACTAATGACACATACTGAGACAAAAAAAAAGGATACTGGGCTTAAGCAATTAAAACAATATGTTCATATGATAACAGAAAAGCTAGATGATATCAAAAGAAATGGAAAGTAAATAAATTACAGTCAATCAGGCCTCAGTCGAAGAGCATCCAATGGCTCTTTCAAAAGCAGTAAAAATAAGTCAGAGCAGTACATAATTCAACTTGTCACTTAGAATCAATTAGCAAAATACTCCCAAACAGCGGAAAATAATAGCATGAAAGATGCTCATAATCTAGTTATCATAATGCTTTCCAATTTGTGATTTCATCATCAAAATAAGGCGTTAAAAAGAAGATATCAGAAGCAATGGTACGGAAATTGAAAAGGATAGCTGCACAGGAACCCTAATGATGATAATGGTACCAATGTCAACCATACAATACAACAACAACAACAACATCAAGCCTTTATCCCACTACGTGGGGTCGGCTACATGAATCCTTTTTCTCCATTGTGTCCTATTAGAAGTCAAATTCTCGTTTAAATCTAATAAAGAAAGGTCATTCCTAATATTTTCTAACCAAGTCTTTTTAGGTCTACCCCTACCTTTCTTAACATAAGTCAAATCTAATACATCTACTCTCCTAACCGGGTCATCACAAGGTCGCCGTTTTATGTGACCAAACCATCTAAGGCGACTTTCTCTAATCTTATCTTCTACTGGAGCTACTCCAACCTTTTCACGTATATGCTCATTTCGTATCCTATCTCTAAGGGTAAAGCCACTCATCCACCTGAGCATCCTCATCTCAGCCACACTTAACTTAGTATTATTATGCTTCTCTTTTAAAGGCCAACATTCGGCACCATAAAGCATTGCAGGCCTCACTACCATCTTATAGAATTTTCCCTTAAGTTTGAGGGGTACATTTCTATCACATAACAAGCCCGATGCATTCCTCCACTTCAACCATCCAACTTGAATTCTGCTGATAATATCCCCATCTATTTCACCATCACTCTGAACAAATTCAAATGGCAATGAATACTAACCATTCCAACCACGTTAGATTGATCTAGTTCAATGACTAATGCATGGTGTTTGCAAAATACATAAACACGCACAAATTGTTTGCTCAAAAAAAAAAAAAAAAAGACGGTGCTGACGTAAGAATCCCGCTTTGTAGACTTAGAATTTCATTCTCCTTAAGGCAAATTGTAATTAAATAGATTTCTCCTAAAGATTGGATCAAGGTTTAGTTAGATATGGGTTCTTACTTCCTATGAGCATAAACCCTCATATCTAATTACCTCTCTTACTGCGTAAGATAGAACTTTCAATTAAAGATGAATAATTTTGGGAAATTTTAGCCTAATTTGTTGGGGGAATGGAGGTAAACCCGATCAAAATCGCATGGTTCCATCGTCCTGGGAATGCTGTAACTTTCAGTCTACCAATACTAGCAATCATTGATTGTGGTGTCCTAGGAATCTGATTAGCAGCCATGGGTTATCTCCTCTCAGATATCCTTAGTAAACTGAAGTGGTTAGAGTTAGGTTGTGATTTTATTGTGGTTTGGGGTTTACATCTGTAAGAATACCCAGTAATTAATATAGGTTGGGTCTTCTGGCTTCCATTGAAAGTTGTCTATGGATTTATAGGACTTCCTGCTTTCCTTTGGAAGTAGCTCGTAGTTTTGTAGGACTTACTGCTTCCCTTTGGAAGTAGCATGTTTGTTGTTTAGGGTAGATTAGACAGCATATGCTTTAATTTACAGTTCTTTGTTACTGCTACACCAGTGTTGGTTTCTATTCCTGATTTAGCACTGCTTTTAGTTTCAGTTTTTACGGTACTTGCTTTCTTTCTTGCACCGCAATTTTGTTTGCAGCTCTGGTTCTTTCTCTTGCACTGCAGGTTTTTTTCAGTATTTTGCTTTTCTTTTCTTACACTACAATTTAGTTTACAGTATTTTGCTTTTCTTCTCTTACACTGCAACTTGGTTTATAGTACTGCTTTTTTTGTTTATTTGTTTGCATGAGCGCATACTGGGAGGAGATGGTTTGGAGAGCTTTGCAGAACTTTTTTTGAGTTTTGGAGAGCTTTCGTTTGAGAGTTTTGGCTAGAGTCTTAGTTTTAGGAGTTTGGGATTTTAGTTGGTGTGAGTTGTATTAGGGTTTATATGACTTTTTTTTAGTTTTTTTGTTTATTCTTTCTGGTTTCATATTTTCAATTAATTAAAAGATATACAATTTTAGCCAAAGTGGTTCTCCCCATATTTTTAATTGAGCTCCAATGCAATTTAAATAATTAATTAATCCATTTTAATTAATTGAATTTTAATTGATTGATTGATCAATCGCTCGATTAATTACATTTTAAATTTATTTTAGAATGGATTAATTAATTATTAAATGAGATTTTATACTTAATTTAAATTAATTGATTAGTATTTTAATTAATTAAAAGAAATTTCAATTATATTTTTTAATTAATTGGTTTAATTTTAGATTTAATTAACCAATCAATTAAGTTTTAATTTATATTTGAAATTCCAATTAATCAATTAATTAGATTAACCAATTAATTAATATTTAATTTCAACTCATTTAATTAACCAATTTTTATTAATTAATTGATTAATCATCTCTCTAATTTTTAAATAAAAATTCCTCTTTTTTAAGCAAATTTGGTAACCTCTTGAAATGATTTCAACAACCTCTCATCATTCCTCCCAGCGAGGGGAGGCCGGGACAGCATTTGTCATTGATTTATTACCGGTCAAATCTAAGATCAACAGCGTGAGATCTTCGATTTGAAATCATCCCGGCCGGATCTAAGATGGACGGCGCAAAATATTTAATTTGAAATTATCATGGTCGGATCTAAGATCGATGGCGCGGGTCTTTGATTTGAAATCATGATACATGTTTACCTTTTTTACCTTCTCTTTTTTTTTGTTTATATGCATATATATCTTTAGCACCACTCTATTACATTCATATACTCAAGCATTTGATGTCGAAAGTAGGACTTGAGCGAGATAAATTAAGATTATGAATTTGTATTCAAATATGGGGTGAATAAGAATACTCTTTTAACATTTAAATAAATAGAGCAATTATAGGCAGTTAAAGCACAGTCTTCAATTGCAGACAGTAAGTCGAATAGGGATAGGCGTGCATGAGACAGGCGATTGAATGCCCATGAGAAATGCACACAGGCAGGATTGTCGGATTGCAACTTTGATCGCAAGAGTAAGAGGCGGCGGGTTAAGCAGCAGATGGATCGTATAACAGCACATGGGAGTGATCGAAGGTTGGTCGCATGGGTGTGAGGGTTGGAGTTGGGAGTTACTCATGTACGGTAGGGGCGCAAACTGGAGGCAGGCATGAGGACGGGATGCGGGCTCACAGACGGGTCACAAGAAGAGTCGAGTATGTGGGTTGATCGTGAACGGGCGTGGGCATTTGCAAATAAAGAACGGATCTTCCATGCGTGGGATGGAGCAGAGGTGTTCGCACATAAGGCATTTGCCTTTGGTCAGGTTTGGTCGTTGGGTATTAAGACAGTCGGAGTGGAAGAGGTAGATACAGGGTTAAAGGCAGATAGCAGAAGTTCAGAAAAATTGAAAGAGTGAGTCCATTTCTCCTTTTTTTTCATTCTGCTTCACTGTGTATGTATCGATCGCATAAACAAAGGGATGCATCGTTTCGTGAAATATTACATGTGTTTGATCAATTTTCCACTTTCTGAAGCAATCCAGTTGTCTTATTTTCTTTTATTTCTCCTTTCTTTAATTGCCAACACAATATATATGAATGTGTCAAGGAGATTACTGAACTCCAATCACGCAGAAATGCACACAATAAGGGCTCACACGTTACTAGAACAATTTAGCACATGCTTTATGAATGTTAATTGTATTTTAACTTTGAGCAACAAATAAACTATTGGAAATTCAGGATTGATGCTTACATCTTATGACATTTCCAAAATGCCGAGCAAAAACTCATGGAAAATAAAAGATCGTATAGGATAGATATTTCGTATAGACTAATGATATTTCAAATACACAGCTAAAATAAAGGCAAATAATCCACAAGTTATCCAACAGTGGGTATGGTGAGCCACTAACCCATGAATCACAATAAGACAAGTCCCTCGGATTTTCAATTATGCACCAAGTAGTTCTAGATTTTTCAAGAAGGATGTGGTTTTTTTTCCCTTTCGTTAGGGCGGTCTTCCGATGACCCGGTTAGGAAAGTCAATGTATTAGATTTGACTTATGTTAAAAATGGTAGAGGTAGACCTAAAAAGACTTCGTTAGAAAATATTAGAAATAACATTTCTTTACTAAATTTAAATGAGAATTTAACTTTTAACAGAGCAAAAAAGGATTCATGTACCCGACCCTGCATAGTGGGATAAAGGCTTGATGATGATGTTGTTGTTGTTAGCTAAGTACTTAATGATATAGTGCTATTAGTTCCCTCAAAATATTTTTTTTCTTGTGCATAAAGAAAACTTTTTAGTCTAAATGAGATATTTATTGGAATTTGGAGACTTATGAGAGATATTGTAGTATTGTAAACAACTCTTTTTAGTGAAATTATTTATAATGAGGCCAAAGGATGACAATAGAAATATTTTGATACCAATATTCAAAAAAAAAAAATGCTTATAGCGTTGCACTTAAATGAAATTGAACTAACACAAAAAGCAATACGAGTAACAACAGTACAAGGTTGATAAATCTTACATTGATATGAAGGATTAATTTTATTTTATGTCAGAAAGATATACCATCAAATGTAACAACTGTATCAGTTGAAAAGTGAGTTCACATGTACAATATGTCAAGGTTGCAAAAATTGGCCTGAAATAGAACCGGAAGAAAGAGGTTCAAGGTTCAATGGATTGATCGTGATTGAATCGAGGTCAAAACAGTTGACGTAATAAATATTAAATTATTTAAATGATATCTAAATGATAAGATAGCAATGTAATAATTATGAAAATATATGAATTTATGATTTAAAAATAAATAAAATTCATAGAAAAATAACATCTTCTACAATTTTAAATTTAATTATCCTCGATCATTATTTTTAATTCACATTTAATGCAAATTTAATTTAAACATAATTTTATAACTTTATATAAATAATTACTAATTTATGTTATATATTTACGTAACCTATAAATTATATACAAAATTCAAATTATAAAATTAAATATATAAATTCATACTACATTATTTATAACTAAAAAGTGGATAAAATTAGTTTTTATATTGAATAAATAAATAACTAAATAGATAAAAGTTAATTATTATTAATTAAAAAATAAATATCATTTACATTATAAAAATTACTTAAATTTTATGTGTAAGAATATGTAGTTTATGTGTTATAAATTTGAGAATTTAACTTTATCTATTTAGTCCCACATCACTTAAGAAATAGGAACTTTTACTTAGTATTCTTATATAGTTTTTTTGGTCATTATAAAAATTAATTAAAATTATGTGTAAGAATATGTAGTTTATGTGTTGTAAACTAGAGATTTCACTTTAGCTATATAGTCTCACATCGCTTGAGAACTTTTACTTAGTATTTTTTATACAACTTTTTGGTTTGGAAGAATAAACAAGTCACATGGATTATGGAACCGACTAAATATGTTTGGTTGGAGCTTATTTGATGATAATTATTATAAAAATTTATAAGGTATTTTAAAATTAAAATATATTAAATTTATTTAACTTATTTCTTTAATTATATAAACTAGATAATAATTGAACAGGTCTATACACCCATGACTGCTCGTGCAGGTACTCGCAACCATCTTTTACAGGTTACGCTCGGGTCAAGCGAAAGGAGAATTCTCTCTTCTTTTAGGACACTCCATTTGAGCACTCGCTCAAGAGTTGAGAAGGAGCTTATCACTGGAGCACGGCGGATCACCTTCGACCACATCCTCCAAGCAGTCGCCCTCCCCAGTAGGAGCGACCACAAAAGCTCCTCTCTCAGCCGGACAAGTCTTAGTTCATCTCAACCAAAGTCAAGTCTTTTATGCAAGATCAATCAAAAGTCAAGCTAAAGGCATACAACTCGTCCACAAGAGATCCTTTATAATCAGACAATCGCGAGCTCACAGACCGGCTTCCTACCCAACATCGACTCAATCTCCAAATTTCCATGGGTTCGCCCTACCCGCATCATCTCTCACAATATTGCCACACCACTCAGCACAGCTAGTGAAGATATATCAAAGACGGGTAGTACAATTCATATACTTCGTACATATTCTACTGTAACTCTTCAAACCCTATAAATAGGGTGAGGGGGATAGAGAAGACACTAGAAAAGAAAGGAGAAAACACACCATAATACAAAGAGATATATAGAGAGACAATGTGTCAATTTTTCCTTTTCTAGCTTAAGCTATGTAGAATAGAGCCCTCGCTCCTTTTATTCTTGTATTTCTGGCTGAGATAATAGAGATTTTATTCAAATTCATCTTCCACACTCTCTTACAAACTCTCTCCCTCTTTCTCTACCATCATTATCCTCACTTACATTCTCTCAGCACACGGGTAGACCCATAAAATACGATCGGGCATCATCCACTGAATAAATATAAATTCAAACCAGAACTGGTTTCAAAGATTTGATGGTTGAACCGTGCGGGATTGAGATAGTTTTTTCTGGTTCAATGCGAAACTGATTTTAGAAATAAACCAAACATAGAAAAGGAAAAGTTTGGAGCATGGTTAGATTGGAAGCTGGCAAAAGCCAAAAAAAAATAAACTGCAAATGGCCCGTATTTCAACCAATTTTTTGATGCTGCCAATGATATATTATGAAGAAACTTCCTAAAGCTGTTTTTCTTTCTCTATTTGTCATTCATTCCCATTATTGGCTTAATCATCACTTTCCAAAATTCTATAAAAGGAAATTATCGGGCTCCTTTTGGGCCATCATCATCAAAGGCTAATGTACTAGAGTGACAGTTTTACTAAGTTATCAAATTATAACACACAAAAAAGACAATAAGCTGCTTACTCTATAAAGAGAAGAAGAATAATTTCTATAACAAGTTTTAAAACTTCTTGAGAAGAATCTAGAATTATTCTACATGTAAAACTCAAGATAAAGGAAAACAATATATCTTTTTACATTTATTCCTAAGTGAAGACAATTAATGATATTTAAAGTACAAAGGAAGTTATCCATGCAATAAAAGATAAATCAGGTTTGAACATATGACCAAGGGAGAAACCATGTAGATGTCAGGGGGGGAAGGCAATTCACCCCACCCCCCACACCACCCCTTAAAAAAATTAATTATAAGAAAGGAGCATTTAAATAATCCCCCCCCCCAAAAGCCTCTTACTTTGCCCCCCTTTTGCCCTAACCAACCGTAATCACCCTTAGACAGCCGCAAAAATTGCAAAAATATCCTTACAACCAAAATTTGTAAGGGACCATGCCCCCTTGGACCCCCGACATATCTATGAACTGTACAAAGATCAAGGATATTAACAAATAGGGGTCAAGCCAAATTGAAGGCAACTCTAACATATATTTGCAGAAATTGAATGACTAATCAATTACGTCATTTTAATTTTTTTTTTGCAAATGAATCATCAATATTTCAACCTAAATTTTGTTTAAGAATAAACAAATCATCCGTAATTTTTTTCTTTTAAGTAACAAATATCAAGCTTCTTTTTTGGTGACCCATTTTCTTATAGTGAAGGGTCGAGCCAAATTCGAGGCAACACCAATAGTTGCTTATAAGTTTGCCCCCTCCCCCCTAAAAATTAAGGCTGGTTCTGCCCTGCATATGACAGTTATTATACTTAATTGAAAATAAAACAACCAGTAAGTGTTGACATCTAAAGAAAGTGCTCAACCTTCTCCAAAGTATTCAAGCGGTATTAAATTTAATCAGAAATTTTTTTGAGGGGAGTTCATACCGACTCAACAGCGTAGCAAGGGACCATTAAGATAACACCAATTAAAAACTTTTGCTCCTACAAAAGTACACAAAACACCAATAACCAAAAATCAAAAACCGCCTTCATTGAACAATAGCTCAACATAACAAGCATTAGTAAAATATAAGCAGAAAAGAACCTCGGGATTCTTGTAGGCCGAAAGGTGGTGGAACAAAAGAAACATGGATACTGATACTGAAATAGCAACAAAAACACCAGCAATCGTTGTTGCCCATGCTAGCGTTGAGTAACCTGCGAAAGTTGTGTAGATAAACCCAACTAGCTTCATTATTTGGGAAGCCATCATGTCCACCTCAAATTTTAATGGCAGCCCAACATAATTCAAACGCACAGTGCTTAAAGCGTAGCATAGCCAACCTCAAATCTACTTCCAGCAGCTATTAAAAACATCTGCCTCCACAAATAAATATCAAACTTTTCGGCTTGCCAGAGAAAAATCAAGACCTGCAAGCTATTTGAAGAAAAATAAAATTAGGGAGATTTTTGGTGGACCTCTCGTAGCAAGCACAGGAGTAGATTTCTCATTTCAAGTAGCCATTTGTACCACTAAAGCTAGAAATCATAAAAGGATGTTGTCGATATTCTGCGATAAGAAAAAGCCACCAACTTGTTGATTCCCTTGAAGGGAGAGGCAGAAACTTTCATGCGAATCAGCTCGAGAAAAAGAAAAAATACTGAATTTCTCGAAGACGCAAAACCCTAGAAGAATAAGGAAATTGGTCGCCCAAGCTATCTGCATCAATCGATCAGAAATCCTATCGGATCGGAATGAGGTCGGCGAGTGGCGAAATCACACAGGATCTAGAAGAGCATAGATGGGGAAAAACGAAGCCCGGCGAGACCAAGAAGAGCCTCAAGCGAAACCACGGAAAATTCAGGGCTGTTTGGTATCGGATTCCAGCGGGATTTAAGTCGGATTTACGCTAAATCCAGCCAATCGGTTTTTGTGGGCGCGTTAAATCCCGGCGATGGGTAAATCCTGGATTTAAGGATTTATGGCTTAAATCCCGGATTTACTAAATCCCTCGGTTCGGCGGCTTTATGGGATTTGGCCGAAGAAGCACGCGAAAGGCAGCCAGCGAGCTCCCGTTGTTGCTTCTGATCCGACAGGAAGGGAAAGTCGTCGAAGGAGCGAAGTCGAATACCCAGGAAGGAGCCGATGAACGGACGCGTGCAATCTCTGGACCTCCTGCGAAGCAACGAAGCCGAAAGCAACGACGAAAAGAGAAGATCAAATGCAATTCCCCAAAAAAAGAGAAGATCAAATGCAAAACCCTAGACGCCGCTAAGTTGTTATTGATTAACTTAATTAATATAATTTCAAATATTAATAATTAAGCAAACTAAATAATTAATAATATAATTAGTGCATAAATTAAGTATGTAATTTAACTTACTTGAATAATTAGTAATATAATTAATAATTAAATATTAATATAATTAGCTTGATAAATACAATTTAAATATATAATTAATACTATAAATAATAATTAATGAGAAAAGCTACGTATTTTCTTTGATTTTTATTACCAAATATATTCATTTGAACAAGTTCTTTATCAGATTGGTAAGAGCTACACTAAGTTCAAGAACTACGAACAAAGAAATGTTTATTGTACTAGATTTAATATATTAATTACTACATTTTTTATTGTATTAATATATTAATTAATAGCCAATGTATTTAATTGTATGGCCAAATAAAATAATATATTTTTTTATCAAATCGAGCATCTCAATGAAAAGAATCCACCGAGCTAAATATCATTTAATTCTAACATTATTAAGGCACTTAAATGTTGAAAGACGATCTAAGATCAATGAAATCAATATAGGGCATTCAATTGAGCATTTAGAATATTATTTTTATTGACAGTGCAATTATATCACTCACAGAAATCTACAAATAGTTATTTCTATCCACATGAGGAGAACACTTAAGATACAATAAAACAAAAATGCTTGACGAATAACCAAGTTCCACTGAACACTATCGTCATGATCACCCTATCCCCCCGTCGCCATTGTTAAACCTTCATAGTTTGAGCACCCTATCGAACCTCCGTTCGATAACTATCGTTAGACTTTTGCCAGTTGGCCACCACTACAAAACAAGCTCCTGACCACTATGATCGAGCCATGTCACCCAATTATTATTGTCACCCAACCACACCCGTCGGACCACAATTATAGTTAGACCAACATCAGTCAAACACCACCGCAAAGACTTCATCGCCTAACTGACACTATTTAAACAATTTCACCATACTAAAACCATTAAACAACTTTCACCACATACCGACTCTATGATATTTTTCTACCAATTTCTCATATTTTTAAACCTCGTTGTCTCCAAATTAAAGAACAAACAAACCTTCACAATTGACATTTACATAGTTGAATCATTTCGTCTATGTTCAGTGGCTATTAATGTTGTCCTCGCTGAATAAACTTATTTGCATATTTAATAAGACAGATTGGCAAATCTAATTTGAGCCCGACTCGCATATAATAAATTCAAATTCAACTTTATTAAATATATCCAAATCTCCATTAGAATCAAATTGGACTTAACCCAAATAATTAACACTTAAAGTAGTGTAAAATTAGTTACTAACCCAATCCATTATGAATGATTATATAATTTGAAAATAATGACAAATGAATTATATATATAAGAAATTAAAATATTTTAAATTATTATCTTATATTGACCCAAATTGATCTTTTTTTTTTCTTTCAGTACGTTAACTCGGCTCTTCTATAAGTTGGCATGAGACTAAGGTTCCATTTGAGACAACTTTCTTTCTGCTTCTTAAAGCAGTTTTTTAGTACAAAAATTAAATTTTTTGCATTTAAAAATTGGTTTAAGAAGCAGAAAGAAAGCCGTCCCAAACAAGCCTAAATCTCCATGTGTGATTCAATGTGAGTTTTGGTGTGGAGGCTTTGTTTGGAATAGCTTTTTTTTCTAACTTTTATGATAAACAAAAAAAAATTTAAAATTAAAAAATTGCTTTAAAAAACAATAATGAAATGAATCCTAAGAAAGGAACTTTAATAATAAAAACATAAAAACTTCTAAGTTTGTTAAGAAGAGCTCCTGAAAAGCTGAAATAATTAATTTCACAAAACACTTAAATTTTTAAATCATACCAAAAATATCACAAATATTAACATTTAAAATAAATATATTTTCATATATAATTTAAATATTATTGTTGTATATGAACAAATATAAAAATTTTGGTGAGATTCACAAAATTGAAAAATGAAAACTCAGTGAAAAAAAAGAAATCAAGAAGAATAACAGGAGCATAGAACTGAACTGAACTCCCATCAGCTAAATACTTGCTGCAACAGATAACATACATTTATTAATTTCTATTTAAGTCTCTAAATAATAAATCATCACAATTTCATTGTTGAAAATAGCACAGCCAATATAACCCAAAAAAAGGGGGATTTTACATACATACCATTTATTTCATGCTATTTACATATCCAACACAAAAAATATTAATATTACATACCTACCACCCATAAAATAAATATGAATGTGTGGAATAAAATATTTAAATTTATTAGGTGATATAAGTGATATGAATGAAATATATTTATTATTAAACTTATATATGAGTGATAGATATGTAATATTAATATTTTAAATGTTAGAGATGTAAATAGCATGAAATAAAGTGATATGTACGTATATCCCCCAAAAATAATGTCAATAAAAAATGCCAGATAACATCCATTTTCATAATTTCTATTATAAGTCTATAAGTAATAGTTTGGGACAGCTACAATTTTTTATAATAGTGATTGCAAAAATTCTATGGTGAAATTAGATATTTAAAAATTTATTTGAAACAACAAGAAAATAGTAATCAAATGAACTCTGACTACAATCTAAAAAATCAAAACATCAAAAAAATTATCCCAAACATACTAAAATAATAAGTCATCACTTTTTTATTCAATATTACAGCAAAGCAAAAATAATAAAAAAAGTAAAATAAAATAACCGCGTTTCCTTATCAAATGTTGAACAGAAATATAAAATTCAGATTAAGCGTCCGTTTGAAAAGGTTGCAGGTTTTTTTTTAAAGATAAGTGTGATATTACTATGAGAAAAATAACTTTTTAAAAACTGCCGTAAGAAAATAACTTTACAATATAGAAATTTGTAAAAAGCATGACTAAACATAAAATATGATTTGAATAGCAAAGCAATGTAAAAACTAGCAGAAATTGTTGAATGAAAGAATGACTTCAAAAGCTTCTCCTTTTAAGGTTCCCATTTGGTTGCTTGGATATATAGAACAAGATTTTAAAAAAATAAAAAACTTTATTACATTAAACCAACATATGTATAAAAATTGAGTAAATAAAACATATTTTCCCTTCTATGAGTTACCAAATGAGCCTCAAGAACAGGGAAAAAAAACTGGATGGTGATTGCAGCCTTCAAATAATCTCCATAGAAATCTGGAGAAAGAATAGGCAAGTGGAAAATGAAACCTGATTTTAACCATCAGGAATAATGCACAGCATGCCATGGTCAGGACTTCGTTCCAAAGGATACATTGTTGCGCCTTTGACGTATTGCTGATGCTTGATAGCAGCCTCACGGAACTTCGAGAAGTCCTGTGTCTTTCCTTTCTCTCTCTTTTTGACGATGGAACAAGCCCCCCATGATCCTCGAGATCCAGCTCCAACTCGTCTGCTAAAAATGGTCACATAAATGTTAGAAGTATGGAAAATAATCATATTTGAATTCATTTCATGGATTTTAGAATAAGTTCTATGATGAGTGTCACAGTCAGCGTCTGACAACCACGCCAAGACTCGAAATTTTGCATTTTGTGAACCAAATGTATTTGATTTGTTCCATCTACAAAAGACATTTCCAGATTGAATATCCTCGATATGATGTCAGAACTGGAGAGTAATTTTTCTTTAGGTAGATTGGGTGTAGTTAATTGAGAAATTATTAGGTTCGGACACCGGACAGAGAGAATTATCCGGATTTCTCTTTGTCTACAGTCAAAGCACAGTTACTGTAGCAGCTGCGCTTTGACTGCGCTTTTATAGGCAGAGAGAAATTCGGATGCTTCTCTTTGTCCGATGTTCGGACCTAATAATTTGTTGTAGTTAATCAGATATACCTTGACATTTTCTATGGCCGCAAGCACCCATAATTAACTATCCCTCCGCAAGCACCCATAATTAACTATCCCTTGTGCTCGTGAGAGAGCAATCAATAAACAAGATTGCGAAGGCTTAGATTTTTCAAACAAGTTTGAATTCAATTAAAGTAAAATGGTGGGGAGATTGCGATGAGCCCGAACACGATCTCATAGCTTCATCACCTAATACGCCAGTGAACTCAGTTTGCTAATAATAGAGGGCTTTAAGTCATAACGTTCAAATTATTTAATTCAAAACCATGGAAGAGGTAAATTGATAGGAACTTCGATACTGGCGATGGCGAGAGGGGACCAAAGGCAACATAGGAATTTTAACCACTAACTTGAGACAAAGTCCCATGCAGAACTAAGGTAGAAGAACAACACAACTGGCTACCGAGGATAAGAGTAGAGGATAATTGTCATTTTCAGGTAGCTATGGGTTGTTTTGGATTGGCCACATCTGATGGGCAGATTGGTTGTTGGTGTCATGAAGAAGAAAAGTGTATAAAGATGGAGTGGTAATGTGAGGATGTGATCAAAATTTTAATATAATACATTTTGTGTTACTCTTCTTCCCCATTCCATTGTTCTTTAGAATTTGTTGGCAAACGTGAAACAGCGTGAAAAACTATAATGGCTGGGTGGAGCAATCCAGTCGAACTAGTTAAAAAGGGGGTGGAACCTAGAGAGCGTGAGCGCGAGCGAGCTAGGTGAGGTCAAGTAAACCAATAAAATAGCACATGGACAAGTAGGGTTAACGGGCGTGTGATGCTTTGGCGGAAATGAATATGACTTCTCACACCAATAACTTGGTTCACTCGCGTGCAATGAAGTCAAAGGCAAACGGATAGTTAGTTTGCTTTCAAACAAAAGAGAAAGAAGAGTTCATGTGAATCTGGAAGAAGCAGAAACTTAATATGATCTTTTCAATCCTCCCAGGAAGAAAATGGAGGAAAAGAAATGTACGAAGTCGATCTATTTGTTAGAATAAGAGATGGAGAAGGTCTGATAGTCCGATTGTTCAACACAATGCAGCACAGAGGGATGTTCGGCTGCGAGCACTGTTTGACGGGTTCAATGGTTAGGTTGTCAACTATATAAATGTCAATTAAAAATTTAAAGAAATTTGAAGTGGGTTTTTGGCCTTGGAAAAGAAAGTGTGGGTGGGTGATTATGTTTTATTTTATTCTATAGCACTTATAGTTCTCTTATTAATTAATGCAACTCCTGATACAACAACATATTGTATGTATATTTGTTAATTTATGATAAGAATGCTTTACATTAAAATGATGAATCAAATGACGAGTTTGATTACAATATACATTAAATAAGAAAATATCATATCAAAATTTATAAGCATATTTTACATATGAAAAGAATAAATTATGACATTGAATGAAATGTGAATGGAAAATTGATGAGGACATCGACAGACGCTACCGACATGTTTATCGCCGGCCACGATTCAGCGTCTCTACTTTTGATTTAGATGTCATGATGTATTTTATTATTGTCTTGTTTGATTTACTGTTTTTCCCATTTTACCCCTGTGGGGAGTTATGTTTCATTGTAGCCCAGAGGGCAATTTAGTATTTTCACTTTGTATGAGTTGAGACCTATATATAGTGGTCTCTTGTATCATTTTGAGTTTAATGAATTATTGAATGAAAATCTGATTTTTGTTTCTTCTTACTCTTCTTGCATGAGAGCTAGAGAGAAGTGAGAAAGAAAGCCCAAGGTGAGGGCCAAAAGCAACACCCACTAGTCATTGGAAGAGTCCGTGACTCGTGGTTTATCCCCTTCATCCCGCTCTTCTTCTTTCTCCCCAAAACCCGCCGGCCCTAGGCCATCCTAAGCCGTCGGCCACCCCACCCTCCCCTTACCGCCGGTAAACCTCTTCATCACCGACCTCCTCTTTCCCCATTCCCTACAACGGCTAATTTCGAAATTCAAGATTTGAATTTCAAAAACTTTCCAAATTTGGAACTTCCAAATTAGGAAAGTTTTAAAACCGTTTCATAACGAAATTCAAAATTCAAAGGATTTAAATTCAATCCTTCCTAAATGTCATGAGCCAATTTGGAAACCAATCACTTGCTCCCCACACAAAATCCCTCCCCATGAAGCCGCCGGCCACCTTGGATGGGCCTTCCTTCATGCCACCAATTAATGCATTAATTATCCCATTAATTTGAAATCAATTTCAAATTAATCCCCCTCCAATTTTGTTCAAAAATCTGAACCAAATTTCAATTTTTGAATTCACATGCTCCCTCTCTCTCTATTAAGCCGCCGGCCTCCTCCTTAATGGGCCACATTAATGTCCATTAATTGCCCCTTAATCCTCTTGATAATTTGAAATGAATTTCAAATTTTCCTTCCCTCCAATTTACACAAATTCTGAAATTAATTTCAGATTTGTGTAACTCCCCTCTTCCCCTTTCTTAACCTAATTTTCCTCATCCCATCCACCCGCCCCTTCCTTCCCTGTTTTGGCCGACCACCTCCTCACTCCCTCTCTTGGGAAATTTCAGCAAGAAAAGGAGAAGACGACACCCCTCTCCCCGATTCTCTTCAATGTTGAATGGCGGATCTCGAGCTTGAGTGGGGTCTTGTGTTCAATGCCGACGGAAGCATCAACATCCTACGGTCTCCGTGCTTTGACGTAGGGTTTGAAGACGAAACCACCATGGAAGAGTACTTGGAGAGAGTCGTCCCGATCCTTGCAAGCATCTACGACCGACAATTTTCAAAGTATACTTGGAGCCTCGACGGACACTTACGACATCCATCCCCACCGGCTACTTTTCCTCCGACGAAGTTCTTCGGCGCCCTCTCTCTAGTGGTAACATCCTTCATCGCTTGGATCTTCTATCTCCGCCAAAAGCCTACCAATCCTTGAGTGAGACGGCCACGAGGTGAAATTCTCGTTGTTAAACGTTGGGTTTTTGTTACTTGTACTTTGCACTTAATTCCCCTTGGATTTTGTTAGACCGGTCCATCGGACCGGTCCAGGCGGGACCGGTTCACGGGCAGAAATCGCAAACAGGTGGAGAAAACTTCCGCCTGGGCGGAAGCCGTGCGTGACGCATGCCTTGCGAGACGGTTTTTGGAAGGTTTTTGAATGGATTTTAGGAGGGAAATTGATTGTAGGGATTATTTAGGAAATTCCTTTTGAATTGTATGCATTAAATAGTAGATTTTCCTAGGTTTTGAGTATCTTGAATTTGGCTGAAATTTGAGATCTCTTAGATTTAGGTTTTCTTTGGGCTCTAGCGGCGTCTAGAGATTTGGGAGAGATTGATTCTCCTCTCGAATTGAGGATCAATTGTATCTTTTCTATTTTCTTTGATTTCTATTGAAATACAAGTAATATCTTGTGTTTTTCTCCTGTTTTCCCCTATTTCCTGCTGCGTTTTCATCGAATTCCTGCTGTTTTGCTGCTGTGGACAGCAGTTGGCTGCTGTATATTTACTAGTTTGGTTTAGAAATACTTGAGAACTCAAGTATTTCCTATCAAATTGGTATCAGAGCGTCGATTTGGGACCACCGGCGGCTGAAATTCTGAAATTTCAGCAAGTTTATCTTTTCCGGAAGAAGAGTTTTTTGGATCAGTTAGAAGAAAGATGGCCGGAAAAAAGGTGGAAGTATTAGAAGGCGAGTTCGGACAACTGAAGACAGATCTGGAGGGAAAGTTCCGGAAAATCTCCACCAACAATGACAGGTTGGAAGGGAGGTTCGCGGCTTTGGAAGAAATTATGAAGAAACTATTGGAGATGAAGACCAATCCGGAGACATCGGAAGTGAGAGAGACTACTGACGGCCTTGGCGTAGGAGGAAATCCAAACCCAATCCGGGGGAGGAGGAATCCGGAGGTGGAGATTCTTGAAGGGGACGACGACATGCCACCTCTAGAGCCACTCTCTAGAGAGGAGATGAGCATGGGAAATGACCGTCGAGGTGCTGATTTTCAGCGTCGAGGTGCTGATTTTCAGCGTCGAGGTGGTGATTTTGGAGGCAGGCGCGGGAATATGAAGGTAGTGCAGATTTTGGAGAAAGGAGAGAAGAGTATCAGCGTCGATGTGCTGATTTTGAAAGAAGGGGGGATTATGACGACGAACTCGGATACCAGCGTTGGAGGGAGGACCGGGAGACTTGGGGAGCACCTCATCTTCGAGGAATGGGAGGTTATGGAGAGTACCGGGGCAACGGAAGGGATCCGAAGGTGAGGAAGTTGAAGATGCCCATCTTTGAGGGGGAAGATGGCCATGGCTGGATATACAAGGTGGAGCGTTACTTTGCAGTCAACGGGTTGACAGATGATGAGAAGCTGACGACGGCAGGATTGTGTCTGGAAGGGAAGGCGTTTGCATGGTATCAGTGGCGAGACAGGAAGGAGCCTATCCGGAGTTGGAGAGAGTTCAAGGATTGTTTATTAGAGCATTTCCGAGCCGATGGGGGAGGAGACTTCTATGAACAATTCTTTGCTTTGACGCAGGAAGGGACTGTGGCCGATTACCGGGATAGATTTGAGTACCTGGCAAGCAGATTGGATCACATTTCTGAGTCTGCCTTAGAAGGGAACTTCATGAAGGGGCTGAAACCAGAGATCCAAACAGCAGTCAGGGTACTGGAGCCGAGGAACCTGGGAAAGGCTATGGAGCTGGCGCAGTTGGTAGAAGATCAGAAGAAAGCAGAAAGAGGGGCTCGAGGAAACTACTCAGGAGGCTCTTACAGGACGACAACCACTCTTCTAGCACCCAAGGGGCCTGCATCAGGCAACAGTAATGAGACCCCCCGGGAGAAGCCAGTAGGAGGAGGGAGTGGGAAAATTTCAAAAGACTGACAGAGAAGGAGATGCAGGATAAGAGGACAAAGGGGTTGTGCTTCAGATGCGATGAGAAGTACATGCCAGGGCATAGGTGCAAGGACCGAACTCTTCAGGTTCTCCTTGTCTGTAAAGATGAGGAAGACGAGGAGGGAGGTGGGAGCAGATCTGAAGAGGAGGAAAAGTTACACCTGGATGTGGCAGAAGTTTCTCTGAACTCTGTAGTGGGATTCACTCCGAGTCACACTATGAAAGTGAAAGGAGAGATAGCTGACCGTGAGGTGGTGGTGCTAATTGATAGTGGGGCTACCCACAATTTCATTTCCACTCAGGTCGTCAACCAACTAGGAGTGAAATTGGTGGACACCGGTTGTTATGGGGTGATGATGGGTACAGGGAAGGTGGAGAAAGGCCAGGGAATCTGTAAAGGAGTGGTGTTGACCATCCAGGGGATTCAAGTAAGGGAGGACTTTCTCCCACTAGAGTTGGGAAGCACTGATGTCATCCTGGGGATGAAGTGGTTACAAACCTTAGGGGAAACCAGGGACAATTGGGGAGCACTCACGATGGAATTAATGGTGGAGGGGAGAAAGATGGTTATAAGGGGAGATGTAGGGCTATCCAAAGCCACGAAATCACTTAAGACCATGGTTAAGGACATACAAGAGGTGGGGGAAGATTATTTGGTGGGACTACACAAGCTGGATGTGATCAGGATAGAGGAGGAAGGGGATGTTTCTCTTGCCATGCAGCCCTTGGTTCAGCAATATAGTGAGGATTTTCAGTCACCTCAAGGATGGCCACCTCCGCAGGAACACGAGCATATTTCCACCTTGAGGACAAGGTGGATCTTTGGGAGGGGAGTATTGTTAGACCGATTCAGCCGGTCCAGGCGGGATCGGTTCACGGGCAGAAATCGCAAACAGGTGGAGAAAACTTCCGCCTGGGCGGAAGCCGCGTGTGACGCATGCCTTGCGTGACGGTTTTTGGAAGGTTTTTGAATGGATTTTAGGAGGGAAATTGATTGTAGGGATTGTTTAGGAAATTCCTTTTGAATTGTATGCATTAAATAGTAGATTTTCCTAGGTTTTGAGTATCTTGAATTTGGCTGAAATTTGAGATCTCTTAGATTTAGGTTTTCTTTGGGCTCTAGCGGCGTCTAGAGATTTGGGAGAGATTGATTCTCCTCTCGAATTGAGGATCAATTGTATCTTTTCTATTTTCTTTGATTTCTATTGAAATACAAGTAATATCTTGTGTTTTTCTCCTGTTTTTCCCTATTTCCTGCTGCGTTTTCATCGAATTCCTGCTATTTTGCTGCTGTGGACAGCAGTTGGCTGCTGTATATTTACTAGTTTGGTTTAGAAATACTTGAGAACTCAAGTATTTCCTATCAGATTTTGAATGAACTATTTTGGTTAATCTCAAGTGCATCTCTTTGGCCTAAGCAAGTCAACATTTTGAATTCCTAACTCAATTTTTATGTGCTAGCTTTAAATTCGTAACGAGCAACACTTTAATCGTTTCTCTTTAATTTCTACATAACTCCTAGTAGTTTCACATCAAAAATACACATGAAAATAGTTAAAATACGGAAGTTCGTCTCCATATGGTATTGGATGGGCAAGCAATATACCCGAACATAAAAAATGAAAAAAAACTACAAATAAAAATGAAAATGATTTGTACTTATTAAATTAAAAATTGAAAATTATAACATTAAAGAATATTCAAGAAAAATGATGATTATCAGTGCTTATATTTATGTTTATTTTAATTAAAAAAGGTTAATAATAAATCACAATACTTAACACTTTTTATTGCTATATATATCCTATAATTGTAATCGACCATTGAGTTTGATGATGAAAACTCAACCCAATTAACTGAATATTTAAGATAAACCTCCAATTGAGCAAATGGGTTATCGAGAAGAGTTCATGTATAAATGAAGATATCCAAATAAAAATAAGTATGAACTGTGTTATATTTGTCCAGACTGATAATTGATGATTAATGCTCTTTTAAGATTTGAATTTTAATTTATTTGATTGTTTAGTTATTGTTAAAAGAACTGAATTTACTGTCCAACAACTATTACCGTCTTGGTATTCCAAGTACTCGGGTTGGGTCGTCATAAAACCAATGTGCTATCACTATATATAGAGCTTCATTTTAGAAAATGAGTATTATCTATTGATGAGAATATCGATGATGGAGACATCAGATCGTGGAGAGTCTATCAGAAACGTGGTTGTCGATCTACGGCCATGATTGAGTCGTTGTATTTCTGAGTTGTTTTATGTATTTTCTTATTTATGATGTCATACTATATTTTCTTTATTAGTTTCCCGTTATACCCTTTTATTAAGGGAGCTCATATGTAAGCCCTAAGGGTATTGTTGTCCTTTTATTTTTGTGAATTTTTGTACGAGGCTATTTATAGCCCTAGTATTCTTCTTGAGATTAATGAATGATTGTTCACAAATTTTTCTTCTTTTTATTTGAGTTCTCTTGAGCTTGAGAGTTGGAGTGAGATCCCTAGGAGAGGGAGAATTGCGCATCACCCACCAACCTTGATGAGTCGGGTTCATGTTTTATTTATCTCTTTTTTTCCTTTTCCCTTTCCTCCACCACCACCACCGGCTCTACCTTTCCTCCTCCCTCCCACGGCCCCAAGCTCCACCCGACGTTTCAACCCCGGCCCCTTCTCCCACCAGTCCCCACCTCCTCCTTGACGCCCCACCACCACCTTAACCGCCGGCCCACTCTTCCCTACCAAGCCACAGCCCCAACCCCATCTTCCCTTTTAAATTATTTCCTAAAAGCCCCACTTTCCTTATTTAACTCCACTTAATTTTGGAAAGTATTTGAATTTAAAATAAATCAAATTTAGATTTCAAATCTTTCCTATTTCCTCTTAATCCTATTTTTGGAAGGTCCTAATTGAAATTGCAATCAATTAAATTTAGATTTCCAATCTTTTCTTTTTCCTTAATCCTATCTTTGGAAATGTCCTTATTTAAATCAATCAATCAAATTATGATGGATTGATTAATTAAAACCTTAATTCCAAATACATTGCATCTAAATACTTGCCCCCTTTCTCTTACTTGGCAGAATTTTTCTTCTTTTTATTTGAGTTCTCTTGAGCTTGAGAGTTGGAGTGAGATCCCTAGGAGAGGGAGAATTGCGCATCACCCACCAACCTTGACGAGTCAGGTTCATGGTTTATTTATCCTTTTTTTCCTTTTCCCTTTCCACCACCACCACCACCGACTCTACCTTTCCTCCCTCCCACGGCCCCAAGCTCCACCCGACATTTCAACCCCGGCCCCTTCTCCCACTAGTCCCCACCTCCTCCTTGACGCCCCACCACCACCTTAACCGCCGGACCACTCTTCCCTACCAAGCCACAGCCCCACCCCCATCTTCCCTTTTAAATTATTTCCTAAAAGCCCCACTTGTTAAGAGAGTTGTTATTTGCATGTTTTACATTCTTGCAACTTGTATAGTTTTGATAATTACAAATATTATTGTTTTATGTGTAGTTATCTCCTAATATTTTTTGGAAAATTTGTATTTTGCTCTTGTGTGTACTAACATTTCAGGTGAATCAAACTCCCGACTACAAAAACTTCAAATCAAATTCAGATGGAAACTATTTGTAATTTTGAAGCTTATAAATGTTATTTGAATTGAGAGGGAGTGATTGTAATTGAGTAAATAAAAACACACATACACACTTAAGGGATATCTTAAATTTTTATACTGATCGTACGGGACGATTTTCGTTCGTACGGGACGATCAGACAGTTATCTTCTAAAAAGAGCACATGGAACGAACAGGAACTACAATGAAATTTTTCAACGAACAGGAACTGCAATGAAATTTTTCTAACTCCTGATCGTCCAGGAGGAAATTAATTATCGTCTGGGACGACTTGGGCTCTGTAAAAATTTCGTCCAGACGAAATTAATTACCGTCCCAGGACGACTTCGCTCTGTAAAAATTTTGTCGAGATGAAATATTTTCGTCCCAGGACGATGGAACTGACTTAGACAGTTTTCTGATTTCGTTCTGCAGTTTTTGAAACCAACCTTGTGATAACCGTTCGTACCGGACGAACTTGATTCGTACGGGACGATCAGCGTGTACGAAATGATTTCGTACACATATACATTAGGTTTGTTTCCTAGGCTTTTAAGTAAATCGTCCGGGACGATCTACGATCGTACGGGACGATCATGTGCATGATAACTTGAAATTTGTCGTTTTCAGATGATTTTTCTTGTTTATTCTATATATAGGCTATTTTAATCATGAAAGAAGAGCCTATAGATGAAGCCCAACTTATCTTAGACCACCTTTATGGGCTTTCAGAAATTGGTCATGCATATCAGAAAAGAAAAAGGAATATTGCTTTAGGCCACTTAGTCACCTATGTCTTGGAGAAGAGATACAACATAGTGCATCTGGATCAAGATTATGAAGAACCGCTCTACTACAATGATGCATAATTTAGAGTGATCTTCAAGGAGGAAAAAGGAAAATCACATGTTGCTAGTGATTCAGAGGAAGAACAAAAAGGAGCACCCACACTTGTTACTGAACCAAATTATCAGAATTTGGTTGAAAGATTTGATCGTTTAGAGACTCATTTTGATCAACGCTTTGATCACATTGAGGCTCAATTTCAGCAGCAGCAAAATGACATTGGTAACATAAGAGAGCAGATGAATGAAATTAATACCAATGTGATGTTATTAAGTTCTTACTATAACTTCTTTGGTGGTGTTCCTCCTCCTTCAGATCAGGGTCCTTAGTGTTTGTTGTAGTTGTTTCATGTCTTTCTTTAGTTTGCTTATGTTGTTTGTATTTTGTTTCTAGATGTTATGTATTAATATCTTGCGATGATTGTAAAATCCAAAATTGATGTCAATATATGTTGTTTTTGCTTTAGCCTTGAGTTATTTTTGAAATGTATATTGATCTTTATGAATTTCATTAGGCTTTTTAATCTTAATTGTGCTTTAAACAAAATTGTGAGTTAAAATTGAAATCATTAGAAAATCTAATTTTTATAAATTTAAGAAATGCTTATAACCAGTGGCGGAGCCAGAAATTTTATTTAGGGGGGGCCTAAATTAAAATAGTTATATTTGTTGTCTCATTACCAGTGTCAAGAGTAGCTATAAGATTGAAATTAAGAATGCAAATAACATGACCCTTGAGCTTAGAAGACATAAATATCTGTCACGGGTAGGGGTGCAACCGAATCAAGCCGGATCACGAGCTGGCTCGGGCTCAACGAGTCGAGTTTAACGAGCTTCGCTGCAAGAGCGGAAGAGAGCTTCGCCGCAAGAGCGGAAGCGAGCTTCGCCGCAAGAGCGGAAGCGAGCTTCGCCGCAAGAGCGGAAGAGGGCTTCGCCTCGAAAGGGGGTCTCGACAGTGGGCTTCGCCACGAGAGCAGGTCGCGGCAGCGGGCTTTGCCGCGAGAGCGAGAGCAGTGGGATTCGCCACGAGAGCGGGAGTGGGCTTCGCCGAAAGAGCGAGGGTAGGAGTGGGATTCTCCGCGAGAGCGGGAGCGGGCTTCGCCGCGAGAGCGAGAGCAGGAGTGGGATTCGCCGCAAGAGCGGGAGCATGTTTCGCAACGAGAGCAGGAGCTCGACGAACCGCTCGACTCGACTCGTTTCGTGAGACGAGTTGAACTCGAGCTCATATTTCGAGCTACATCTGTGACTTTCTTAATATAAACCATATCTAAGACATCTGTTTTCCTAACCGAATCATCAAAAACTGATGTTTTATGTGACTAAATCATCTCCGACAACTCTCTAAATAGTAGAACTATTATGCAGCTATTAAGGTCAACAAATAAAATGCTATCTCTTTGCAAATAAACAACAAAACATTAGAAATTTGTCAACAATTTTTAAACCTAGGTTGTTACAAAAAAATTTGCATGGAATGAGACCTCCCATTTTTCATATTAAATGCTAGTAAACATTGCTATAACTATTCCATAGAATTTTATTTTTTTTTAGGGGGGGGGCACGTGCCCCCCCTTGCCCCCCCTTCCCTCCGCCAGTGCTTATAACTTGATAGTATTAGAATTTTTAATTTCATATCTTTCATTTAGACTTTATTATACTTAATATTATTATTGCAATTTAGATGCTTTCTTATTTTGTATTTCATTTTTCAAATAGTATTTATGCACTTAAAAAAATTTGAAAATTTAAATTATTGACTTTGGAAAGAATTCAATTACTCTCGAAAATTTTATAAATGTACAAAAATCAAAATGAATGCGCAAAAGTTCGCAAATGTGAAAAAGATGCACAAAATGAGCCCAAAGTAAAAAGATGCACATAAATGTGCCATAAATTTGAAAAAGATGCGCAAAGCGCCACATGTGGTAGTTACTTCTTTCCGAACTCTTTTAATCTCTTAATTCAAATTGATCTAATGTTCATTTATATTTTTATTGAAATTTGAAATATACAATTTTATTATTCATCCTTCTTGCAATAATTTTCTTTATCTAAATGTCTAAATTGAATCATGTCTTTGATAAATTCTTCTTAGTTTCAATGTTATATCACTTCTTAAAATTTATTAATTTTTATGATTTGTCTAATGTTTTAATTTTATTTGCATATCTTATATCAATCACTTTTAAGGTTAAATTATTAAATGAATTTCATATGATTACTTCCATTTCTAGTCTATTTCTTCTTCACTTTTTGTTGTTATAAAAAAGGGAGAGAAATTATTTGTCTTGTTTTATTGTTTTTGTATTTTTGTTGTCTTGTTTTATTGTTTTTTTATTTTTGTTGTCTTGTTTTGTTGTCTTTGTATTTTTGTTGTTGTATAAAAATTTTGAAAAACAAAAATTATTTTTATGGTTCAAATTGCCTCCTTATTTTCATGTATTCATCAATTCAGGGAGAGTTTAGGAGATTCTTAGAATTTGAAATCCTACAAACAATAATTGTTTTGTCATCATCAAAAAGGGGAAGATTGTTAAGAGAGTTGTTATTTGCATGTTTTACATTCTTGCAACTTGTATAGTTTTGATGATTACAAATATTATTGTTTTATGTGTAGTTATCTTCTAACATTTTTTGAAAAATTTGTATTTTGCTCTTGTGTGTACTAACATTTCAGGTGAATCAAACTCCCAACTACAAAGACTTCAAATCAAATTCAGATGGAAACTATTTATAATTTTGAAGCTTATAAATGTTATTTGAATTGAGGAGTGATTGTAATTGAGTGAATAAAAACACACATACACACTTAAGGGAGATCTTAAATTTTTATACTGATAGTACGGGACGATTTTCGTTCGTACGGGATGATCAGACAGTTATCTCCTAAAAAGAGCACATGGAACAAACAGGAACTGCAATGAAATTTTTCTAACTTCTGATCGTCCAGGACGAAATTAATTATCGTCCGGGACGACTTGGGCTCTCTAAAAATTTCGTCCATACGAAATTAATTACCGCCTATACGAAATTAATTACCGTCCCAGGACGACTTGGCTCTGTAAAAATTTCGTCCACAATTTTCTGATTTTGTTATGTAGTTTTTGGAACCAACCTTGTGATAACCATTCGTACCGGATGAACTTGATTCGTACGGGACGATCAGCGTGTACGAAATGATTTTGTACACATATACATTAGGTTCATTTCCTAGGCTTTTAAGTAAAATCGTCCAGGACAATCTACGATCGTACGGGACGATCATGTGCATGATAACTTGAAATTTGCCATTTTTAGATGATTTTTCTTGTCTCTTCTATATATAGGCTATTCTAAACTGTCACTTAATCTTTTTGCTTACTGATCTTCGTGCCTATTGAGAAGAGAGTCAAGGAGAGAGTGTGAGAGAGCATTTGAAGGAGATTTCTTGCCATTGGAGCGTGAAGGTTTCACTTGGTACTCAAGGGTAAGAGTTTCTACTTTTTAAGTTTGAGATTACTTCACTCTTCTCTCTTTTCGTTTTGATTGGACTTGTGAAGAAGATCTTCAAGGTGATCGGGTTCTCTGCCCACACTAGGAGAGTGTGAAAGGACGAAGGGTTCTCTGCCTACACCGGGAGAGTGTGAAAGGACGGACGGTTCTCTGCCGACATCGGGGGAGTGTGAAAGGACGACGGTACTCTGCCAACACTTGGGATAGTGTGAAAGGACAAACGGTTCTCTGCCGACATCGGGAGAGTGTGAAAGGACGATGATTCTCTGCCGCACCGAGTAGTGGTTAAAAGAGTTTGTAAAGGCTTCTCCGCCTTGCTGTGGGTGCAAAAGGAGAGTCACTAGTGGTATTAGTGCAATACTCGGAGGGTGCCTACGGGGAGTGGATGTAGGTCTGGTTTTGATCGAACCACTATAAACTTTGATGTCTTTTATTTTCCGCTGCTTATTTACTTTTTGTGCTTAAACATTGTGGTTGAAAAACGCTTTCTAGAAAAACTCACAAATTAAATTTTTGTTTCCTTTAAATTTTAAAAGAGGGATAAAAATTTTTAATTACCAATTCACCCCCCCCCCCCCTCTTGGTTAGCCGTGGGACATTTAATTAGGCTTAACATTCTAATTCTTATTGAACGAGTTTCAACACCACTTTCCTTATTTAACTCCACTTAATTTTGGAAAGTATTTGAATTTGAAATAAATCAAATTTAATAAATCAAATTTAGATTTCAAATCTTTCCTATTTCCTCTTAATCCTATTTTTGGAAGGTCCTAATTGAAATTGCAATCAATTAAATTCAGATTTCCAATATTTTCTTTTTCCTTAATCCTATCTTTGGAAATGTCCTTATTTAAATCAATCAATCAAATCATGATGGATTGATTAATTAAAGCCTTTATTCCAAATACATTGCATCTAGATACTTGCCCATTTTCTCTTACTTGGGGTTCGCCCCCACCCCCCACCCCCCACCCCCGGCCAAAGCTATTAATTTCTTTCAAAAATAAAGCTTCTCCTATTGGAATTAAATCCAAGTCCCCCTCCCTCATCCCTTTTCCTTTTTAATTATTTCCAAAGTTGGGATTTGATTAGAGGAATTCAAAGTTCAATTTCCCTCCAAATCAACTCTTGAAAATCTGAACTAAAGTAAACCCCTACCCTCTCACTTTGGCCGGCCACTCCATCTTCCATCCTCTTGCTTGACTTTGTAGAGACACTTCTTTCTCACAAAGGGAAACCCACAAGAACGAGCAAAGAGCACTTCCGCTCAAACCTCGACGTGACAAGATCGATGCATGGCCGATCCGGATCTTGATTACAGCCTATCCTACAACGGGCACGAATTTGTTTGCATCCTACACTCAACCTTCTTCGACGTCAACCTGCGCATCAACGACAACGTAGAAGAGTACGTAGAGCGCATCTTGGACACCTTGGTCAAGGCTATTGAAGAGCAACTTGGAACCGTCGAGTAGAGGTGATGTGAAACAAACATGCGATGGAATTACTTTAAGAAATTAAATAGAGCAATTTTAACAAAATAATCCAAAATAAAATTATCACTTATAGCAAAAAATTGACCATTGGAGTTCTCAGTTTTTAATTTGCTTAGGCAAAAAAGAGCGCAATCAATCAACCAAACAATTCAAGAATACACAGAATAATTGTAAAACTACGACGATAAACAAGAGGCAACGATTTAATAATGAGAATTTTCACCTTTGGAGTCCATACGCTCAACTATTCTAGGCTTTAGCGGAAGAAGAGTCTCCATATTAGAACCGAGGTCACTCTGAGGAAGAAGGAACCTAAGATCGTCGTTCTTTGATAGGTGGCCGGAGCGGTGGATGGTGATGGTCGTCCGATGATGATCCAACGTCCCTTTGATCTTTGCTCGTCGATTACATCAACTAATGTGTATTGGATACGGTCGAGGTAATCGTCAATAGTGTCGTCGAAATCGAAGCCCACGTCAAAGAACGGTGATTGGAGGATGTCAACTTGCTCTCGATCGTCATACACAAAACCAAAGTTACATTCGGGTTCCGCCATACATTCTTGCCAGGCGGGAAGATGCACAAAAGATTTGGGAAAAGAAAGGAAGAAGGTGGCGGGTTGGTGGATGAAGGCTAGATTGGCTAAGGATTTAATTTCATCAAACTGAAATTATTTCAGGTTGTAGTACATGGGAGGGGATAATTTGAAAATATCAAATTAATTCCAAAGGAAGAGGGGGCGGTAATGAGAGGAGAGAGTTGGGGCTGATTTTGTGGGGCTATTAAGGTGATTAGGAGAGAGAGAGGAGCCCAATGAGGAGGCCGGCCATGTAGAAGGTGAGGTGGCGTTGAGGTTTTAAGTAGGTGGGGACCACTAGTCTTAATTTCAGGATTTTAATAAAATCTGAAATTAAAACTTCAGTTTTTATTTGGGAAGAGATTCCTAAATTAAAGTCATTCAATTAGATTGATTTCGAATTTCAAATTCGAAATTTAAAATCCAATTAAATTGAGGGTATGATTTAGGGAAGCAATTAATGGCTCATAACCATTTGAATTTCAATTTTGAAATTCAAAGGAGGGGAAAGAGGCAGCGGCAGGAAGGGGGGAAGGGAGCCGGCGGGCTGGTGGGCTGGCCGGCGGGTTGGGCTGGCCGGTGGCTGCTGGCTGGCGGTTGAGCTACAGGCCGGCGGCCTGGGTACTCCAGAGAGGGGGCGGCGGCAAGAGCAGGGGAGGGGAGGTTGTGGGAAGAGTTTTAGGGATCCAAAAATTGAAATTCCAACTTCCTCCAAGAGGCTCCAATGCAAATCCACACAACGACGATGAGATCAAGAGCAATGAAAGAGAATAATAGAGCAAGAAAGAACCTAGAACTCACAAAGAGATATAGCTTCTCCTATGAACTCACTAAGAGATAGACCTATCAATATTGGACCCGACCCAAAAACCCGATCCGAACCCGACCCGGAATTTTCGGGTTTGGGTTGACCCGAACCCGAAGCGGATCGGGTTCGGGTCCGAAAAACCGACCCGTTTGCAAAAACGGGTCGGGTTCGGGTTGACCCGACGGGTTGCCGGGTCAACCCGAAAACCCGTTTATTTTAAAAAAAATTTGAATTTTCCTACCCCGCTCACTGCCCCCGCCCGTTGCCCGCTGCCCCCGCCCGCGCTGCCTGCTGCCCGCCTGCCCCGCTAGCCGCTGCCCCGCGCGCTGCACCGCACCGCGTCGCTCGCTGCGCTGCCGCGTCGCTCGCCCGCCCGCTGCACCGTACCGCGTCGCTGCACCGCACCGCGTCGCTGCACCGCACCGCGTCGCTCGCCCGCTGCACGCCAGCCTACACCGCTCGACTTCACGTGACCCTAAACCCTAAACGGGTCGGGTCTGGTTGACCCGAACCCGAAGCGGGTCGGGTTCGGGTTTCGAAAATCGACCCGTTTATAAAATCGGGTCAGGTCGGGTTCGACCCGTAACCCGAAATTGACAGGTCTTCTAAGAGATCGTGGAGGTTTGCACTCACAAAGAGAACATGAAGTGGCAAATTTTCATTCATAAAAACTCACTATTACATAAGAAAAGGGCCATATAAATAGGCCTAAAAATGACAAAAAAAAGCAAAAGACTAAAATGCCCATTGGGCTACAATAGCTACCAAATACCTATAAGGGAAAAAACGGAAAAACATAAAATAAAAATATACTACATAAAATGATGAAAATACAGATCATGATCGTGGTCGTCGATCTCCGGCATCTCCTGAAGTTACATGTGTCGAAATCGCTGCTGATGTCCCCATCAAGAGGATTACAACCGATCCTTGACAAAGGTCTTCTAATCTTCCTCCTCTTGTATTTCTTTAAATCTAATCCTCTTCCTTGTGATTTGATTTTAGTCATGAAGATCGTGTTTGCCCAATTCTATCAAGCTTAGTAAACGTAGGGATTGAGTGCACTTCATTTGTTTTCTAATCTTATTTTTAGATTAGAGATTTTCATTGAAAGCTACTATATTTGTATGTTGTTGATTTCCTATGCTATTTTGATGGTTCAAAGTTTTTATCGTGCAACTTAGCCTAAACGGAAGTGACCGCTCTTGCATTTCATTTTGTCATTTCATTTGCTAATAGTTCTAATCACTATTTTTCTAATCAATAAATAGTGCAAGTTCTTTCAAAGTTATTGCATACATTGTAGTTCTACATCAATCGCCCTGGGAACTTTATCTAATCATAGAACAATGACGTAAAATAGATAATAGATAATCGGTGATATGCAACTTTGCAGGTGTAAAATAGATAATTGGCGAATATTATCAAAATTCCAAATGATAATTAAGTTTGATGGAATTAAGTACCTTGAAATACTTAAATAATGAATGAAATGAGGACATAGTTTTAGAGTTAAAATTAGGTGGCTAAAATGAAAAATAAAAAGTGCTTTGAGTGTATCATGAAATAGAGAAAATGTTAGAGACTGAAAGAAAAATAAACTGCAATTAGAATGAGTATGGTATATGAATCTGAGTGTTGGCAACAAAAGAAAAGTTAATGACGGTTAAAATCAGTAAGACTTGAAAATAATAAAATGGATGTGTGATTAAAATAGGAAAGAAGAGGTTAAAGTAATTATAATAGAGAGATATAAGAGTAGCATCTATTGAAGATGAGATAATAAAAATTATACTTACATAATTTAGGCACGTATAATAGAAGGTGAAAGATGCACAATAAGGATTCGTAAGCAAAAAATAAACCTAATGTAGCATGGCTAGAAGAAAAGCTAATAAAATAAACTTAATATCCCATGCATCACATGAAAACACTGCACAAAGAAGGATCCATAAAGTCGATCTCGCCTAGTTGGGATAAGCCTAATGATGAAAATGATGACATGTAACAGAAACTAAAATATATCATAAAACTGCAGCAACTATTTAATCACCAATAAAAAAAGCAAAAAGTTGCAATTAAACTTTAAAAGTGATAAAGAAACTTAAAAAAAAAAAAAAAGAGACCATCTTTTCTCTTGAAAATTACAAAATTAATGCTAACAAAGAGACATCGTACAAAGACCAAAATCCCTTTTCAGTAATGCCACATGATCATTATTCCTGTACCTTTGGACTGGTACTCAAGCAGGAGACTCCCTTAAATGTAAGGCTTGGGGAGGGGAAATATATCTTAGAACTAGTATTGATGTTGTCCTACATGAGGTTAAGTGTATGCGTCATGTAAGAAGCAATATGTTTAGAAGATAACAGAATAATTTGCATTGCTAGTAAAAAGCAGTTAAAGACGTATAAGTTGATGTCAGAGTACCTTAACAGTTTCTCTGATGCACTTCTTGCAGCTGCAAGTGTGCTTGGACTCGGAAGCCACTCAACAACCCTGTTTAAATCTGCCCTCATTGGAGAGTGGATCTTGACAAGCTTTGAAATAGAAAAGTTAATAAAAATATCACAAGTTTTGCTGCTTCAACAAACCATAAAGATCAACAGGAGGATCTTGGGACTTACTCCTAGGCATTCCATCAGCTGGTAGTATGCTCTTCCATACAATGGAGTATGTCCTTGTCTAGACTCTGAAAAATACCTTGTCCTGGAAAAATCGCATAACAGTATTGCCTCGATGTAGTTAACACCAACAAAAGCCACATTTGAGGAGAAGAGAGCATAAATTTTATCCATACCATTCTTGGTAGCCAGGATCCACAGTGAAACCATACATATCAACAGTATCACATATAGAGAGAGCAAATTCAAGGGCCTTCAGCCCAGTTCCTTTGGCAGCAGAACCAAAAGATGCACCCAACATCAGATATACAGGATTAAGAATTGGGACTTCCTGCAGATAGAATACTAAATTAACAAAATTAGAAAGCATATGCAGTTAAGAGATAACTGTACATCACAAAAAACTGAAAAAAAAAAAAAGGAATTGGCACAAGAGAAAAAAAAAATACAATATATGCACGCAAGCTAACAATGAAGCATTATCACGCCACACTGGCACAAAAACTGCTCATGATTATATCCCACAACATTTCGCATGCAAACAAAATGCATGAGTGCATCATGAATCAATTAATGTTTTCTGTTAGCGATATGTGAAGTTTTATTAAATAAAGATCATTGGCTTCAACATACAAATAAAGCTCGTTGGATCAAGGATAGATTAGAAGAAGAATATAGTAGTGTCGGAAAAAAGTCACATTTTAGTCCTTAAATTGAGTAATAGCCTAAAATAGTCCCCTGACTATTAGTAAATGTCCAATTTATTCCCAAACTTTCAATCTTTCATGATGAACAAATTTAGTTTCCCAACTATTAGAAAATATCCTAATTTAATCCCAATGCCAAAACTAACAGTTAAAGTCAACTCCAATAATTAACTATGAGGGTATTTTTGATATTATGGTGTATGTGAGATTATATTATTTTTTTAGATTTTTTTATTTATTTATCATTTAAAATTAAATACAAATATCATAATGAAAGTTAACTAAATAATTTTTTTTATTTACAAAATGTATAAAAAATAATATAATCTCACATACACCCTTATATTTAAAATGTCCTCACATGTAACTATTGGGATTAATTATAATTGTTACTTTTGATCTTCAGACCAAATTGATCTAATAGTCAATGGACTAAATTGGGGCATTATAGAAGCCTGGGACTAGATTAGACATTTATTAATAGTTGGGGACCTATTTTGAGCTTTTACACCTCTTAAATTCATTCCCCCAACTTTTTAACCATGCACATATAGGTCCACTTTATTAAAAATACAAATTAAAATTCAAACAAATTAGATAAATCCACAATAATTTAAAATTCAATTGTGGTCGTTGTCCTTAAGGCCAGAAGTTTCAGCATTTGGGTAACTAAAAACTTCTAGCACCATTCAAAAAGAAAGAAGGTTCATTCTTTGATTCAGCATACAACCCTTCAGCTAAGGCCCACCCTCTGGTGACGGACAAGCCACTTATAAACACACAAATCTTTGGCGGTAGAACACATGTCATCATGTTGCAGTAATATTAAGGAAAGGTCTCTAGCTAAGTAACAATGATGTAACAATGAAGTAAAACACGACCATAAAGGCATCTCTATTGCTCTATTGAGTTTTAACGGTGCTAAAATATGAAATAGACCAAAATAGGTGAATTAGCAAATTCAGGGGATTATAATGGGACAACACCAAAAATGAGGGATCTACTTGGCCACGTGCCTATTTCTTTGTAATTGAACCTGTACCTACTTTCATTTCATAAAATATTCAGAATAGGATTCATCGTAAGGGAAAAAAAAAAGATAATATATTGCTACAATTTTTGCTACAATTTTGAAACAAAACAGTTCAGTAATATGAGAGAAAATCATGAACAAATCAGGTAAATGGTTATGTTTCGAGATCTTCACCACATCTAGAATACAATCGAAGACACAAATTATGTGGCACCTATTTAGCATGATGAGCACATTAAATCAATCAAGCAGAGTCAGGAAGTATACTGCAGTAGAAATTAATTAAATAAGTACACATTAATGTTTCAAAAGAAAGACAAATATTACAGAAAGATCAAATAATGGATCGCACCTTTATCATTTTGTTCATAATATCATGGATTGTAGTCTTGATGATAAGAACTTCCTTCCTTCGTTCTATTCAATGTTAAACATTCAGCATAAGTCTAACTCAAGAGTAGAACTGAAAAGAGAGTGCAACACGTACTATCTAACTCTACAACTTTATCAAGTGCCTTTGCAGATCCTCTATTGAGTAGCCGGAATGTACTCTTCTGACCAACATACTTCGTGTAATTCTGCAATACTGTCAGATAATAGTAAATAGTTGATCAAGAATATACTTGACAAATCGGCCAGGAAGGTAGTCAGTTGCTAGACCTGAATCGGTGCGCCATTTTCTCGAATTACAGCATCATAAGCATCTATCTCATTTCCAAAGTTTGTTTTCAGAAGATCCCCAGAATTACCAACAACTGCACAGCGACCAAACTGTCGTGGAAAGAGTGGTGGTTTTTTAGGGAGTACCAGTGAAAGCTTTTCCATGCATAATGTCTTGTTCGCACATCCATTGCTGGCAAATCAAAGAATATCAGAGAACAAAAACTAGAACTGATTAAAGGAAGAATAGAAATAGAAGCAACGCATTCACCCAAAATAGTGAGAAAGAATTTAGATTTAACGTTCCATAACTAAAAATTCAGATTTGTATTGGAATCTTTTTAGCTCTTGCTAACATATTTATATAAAGGGAAAAAAAATAGAAACATACCATCCAATGCAAGATATTAGAGTAGTTTATCTTTCTAAATAATTATAATTATAATTCAAATCCATGATGATTTACTTACAGAAGCACCCCTTTGTTGATCCTCTGCCAAGCATACTCCTCCCACCCATTTGGTAGAGCGTCAATGAACTCCTTTGTAAGTATGGTAGTGCTGTTGCGGACCTGATAGGTAAAATTGTGCTAAATTAATTAGCTAGAATGATCTCAAATAACAAGAGTTCTCAGTAGACAGTCCACGAGTATTTAGCACCATAATGCTAAAATAAACATTCCATGTTAATGCTATACAATTTTCTAAGAGTGGCATACTAAATGAACACGTTATTGACTTCAAACTCATGTTGGATAACAACAATCTCAACTTAAAACAGCGAACATCATAGGTGAGATTTTTGTTATTAAAACTTGGTCTATGTTTTATCCTTATGTGACATTGGATTCACAATGATTTAAAAGCACATCCAAATGCATGAAACAAGAAGGCAGTACATCAGCTTCTCTGCAAACTAAAAGCTACAACATGAACTTTCCAGAACTTTCCAGTTCATTAGCTGCATATCTTTCCAGTACATCGTCTGCATGTCAACACGCCCTTAAAAGGTTAGCATGTCATATTCCATCCAAATTAGTACTTGCATTCATAACTTCCACAATACAATTCAATAAGCCAAATTTATAGAGTTGCAGTCTAGGAAACTAATAGGAAATACTTGAGTTCGCAAGTAACCGTAAGGTAATACTTGAGTTCGCAAGCAAACCTAACCCAAATCGGTGAAGAAATAACAGCCAAATGGCTGTCCACAGCAGGAAAACAGCAGAAATCTGCTGTTTACGGCAGAAAAACAGCACAAACAGTGAGAATCTGACAAGAAACTTGAAGGAAATCAAAGTAAACACTTGTATTCCAATAAGAAATGAAAAGCACTTGCAATATATAACTTTCCTTCAATTCGAGAGGAAGGAAAAACTCTCCAACGATCTCCGGCAAAGGCAAGAGCCCAAGAACACCAAACCCTAGATCTCAAAGTAATTCAAATTCAAGATCCTCTAAATCCCTCCAAAACTCCTAATTAAAGACAAAGAAATATTTCAAAATACCTAAACAACCCTTAGTTCAAATAATTTTCCCCATAATCTTGCATTGAGCCCATGGTGGGCTCCACAAAACTTCTGCCCCAAACAGGGGGTTCCGCCTGAGTCGTCTTCCAGCGCCTGGAATAGACCCGGACCGGTCCCTCCTGGACCGGTCCAGCCGGCCCCTCCTGGGCCAGCATAACAGAAACAAAATCAATTAAAAAAAAAGGCTTATGTCCATATCAAGCACCTTTGTACACTGAAGTGACTTAGAAGCGCTCCAATACGCACCTTTGTACACTGACATGCCTTAGACGCGCTCCAACAAGTCTGGCACACTTAAAATCATGCATGATATGCTTTCTTTTCAAACATAATGTCACACAAAGTTGAGACATGCCCGACACTATCTATACACAAGCCAACATGGACAGAAAAAGTGCAATACATTTTTGGTTCGATCAGTATATGGTTCAAGTTGAAGATTATATTATCTACTTTGAGTTTTTGGCATTTCATATAAACAATATACTATTGATATTGAAAAAATCATGCCTAATTGTTTATGTTAAGATTAGTGTTGAGGACAAATGCACTTGATAAACTATAAAAATGTAATTGAGATACATACGCTATCATACAGCTTTGTGTAAAGCTTTTTAATAAAAAATATTGACATTAAGTTCAAAAATTTGTGTGCATGACATATTATGTCGTCTTTTTACAATTGCCTCACGTTCCGGCGTCCATATCACAGCATGTCTGTGACTCATATTAGTGCCAGTGCTTCATAGCTTGGAGTGAGGTTGCAATGAATCGGATACTTGAAAATGGAAAATCTTATCATTGGAATAAGCTTGAACGAATTTTGTAGATACGTTCAGCATGTAATACTTAAAAGAATGCATAAGGAACAAATTTAAAGACTCACTTGTTCCCATGTAGCTACTGCTTCACAAAGATTGAAGTCAAATGATAACCCTTCAAGTTCTCCTGTCTTGGGATCTTTCTATTTGGTTAAATGCAAAATAAAAGAAGAAATTAGAATTTTTAGCTGAAGTTAAAAGAGAAAATTTAACAGTTAGTACTGCAATTTCGCTCATTGGGTTCAGGAGTAAAACCTCTGGGAAAACCAAAAAAGTGTTGGTTAAAATACACTATTACAAAGACGTTCCTATTGACTAGGTAAAGAAATATAAACTATGGTATGAAAGCTCCATAAAAGAAACAGCTTAAATTCACATATAATTATACAATAACAACAACATCAAGCATTTGTCCCACTACATGGGGTCAGCTACATGAATCTTTTTTCTCCATTGTGTCATGTTAAAAGTCAGATTCTCATTTAAATCTAATAAAGAAAGATTATTTTTAATATTTTATAACCAAGCCTTTTTAGGTTTATCTCTACCTTTCTTAACATAAGTCAAATCTAAATCCTCTACTTTCCTAATCGGGTCATCGGAAGGTTGTCGTTTTATGTGTCCAAACCATCTAAGTCGATTCTCAAATCTTATCTTCCACTCGAGCTACTCCAACCTTTCACGTACATGCTCATTTGTATCCTATCTCTAAGTGTAAAGCCACTCATCCACCTTAGCATCCTCATCTCTGCAACACTTAGTATTATGTTTCTCTTTTAATGGCCAACATTTGACACCATAAAGCATTGCAGGTCTCACCACCATCTTATAGAATTTTCCCTTTAGTTTGAGAGGGACTTTTCTATCACACAACAAGCTCGATGCATTCTCACTTCAACCATCCAAATTGAATTATTTTGATAATATTCACATCTATTTCATCATTACTCTGAACAATAGACCCAAGATATCTAAAACGAGTACTCTTATTAATGATTTAATCGCCCACAATCACAATCCCCTCACTAGGTCTATTACTACTAAAATTACACTCCATATATTCAGTTTTAGATTTACTCAAGCGAAAACCTTTAGACTCTAGTCTAAGGTGGTCTACCTCCATAATTCAAGTTTACATTCAACTCCCTCTCTAGTTTAAATTCACATATATTTATGGTAAGCATTAAAAATCTTTAAATGCGGGATTTCATAAGTTTAGGATATCGATTTATCTACAATTTTTTTTACCTTCAAAATGAAAAAATAAAAAATAAATGAAATAAAATACAGTATACAGTGATCAAATGTGAAAAGGTGTCATGGTTTATGCTATGAGATTCTATTTTATTTTCAATTGAGGGCATCTGTGTCCAGGCTACCATTCATGTCATTCTAAAGATTAATCAGTTGCTATCTTCATTAAAATTAGTAAGATTTGGCAAGTATGAGCAGTGAAAACCTACCCACTTTGAAATTGTGTCACTTGGGAACTTGATTGAAACTTGACAAAGGTCGCCACTACCAACAGCCTGCAAGCCAAGTCCATTTGCATTCTGCATTATCACAATAGAAGATTCATTGGGTTCAACACATTCTTATACGACTTACACTATTGCAAATATTTAATAATTTTATTAAATCGTAAAATCATAAATATAAAATATTGTCATTTAATCAAGATAAAGTAAAGAATGTCATACGCTTAGAAAGATACCAAAAGAAAAAAAATTAATAACAAATATCGCAAACTTTTCATACAGAAAAAGGATTTACTTCCTTTACTTCAGCCTGTTAAGAATAATTCTAAACAAAATCAGTAATCTTCAATATTCAAGTTTATAGTTGACACGTTTTCCAAGGATGACAATGACCATTGCAATTATAAGCTTAGATGAGAAAATTCATGTTTGATGTTAGGTTGATGGTTAATTCTAATACCTATGCCAAAACTCATACTAGGAATCCTGATTTGAGGATAACACTTCTGAGGAGGGATTAGCAAATTAGTGAAAAAATCTCCATCAACATCTATAAAAATTACATTCAACTTTTCATTAACCAAGGGTGCAAATTCAACAATCAGAAAGCTAATGCTGGTTTGAGAAAAAGAATGACACGATATACTTTATGGCATTTGTTATTTTTAATTTGTAATAATTGCATGCAATCAACATGAGAAGGAAATGTTTTTTGAGAAAATCATATAACAACAACAACAAGCCTTTGTCCCACTACGCGGGGTCGGCTACATGAATCCTTTTTCGACATAAAGGATTCATGTCATGATTATTCGACAAGTTTAACGCTGGTTGTCGACTACCTAACGCAACCATCCATTTTTCTCATCCAGGACTTGGGGCCTAGCAACAACATAGTGTCTAGTACGTGCTAGAGACTAGAATAACAATGATTTCTTACATTCTTAGTGTCTACTACGTGCTTCAGAAAAAAAAAATTATCATGATTTCTATTCCCTTTATTTTCATTTTGCATGCGTATAGCTAACAATTAATAAGAATGAATATCAAAGAATAATTAATGATGTTTATCCTAAATTAATGAAAAGAGGTTAGTTATGATAATCATGTTCAGTTAGAGCTAGCATATAATGAGCAAAAACCTCCCTGTCAATTATCATACAGGAATAACTCATTAGGCCATTGCAGGTGAGCCCACCAACAGCCATGATTCTTTCATGTTGAATCGATGTTTTCTTTGTTTAATAATACTCTTATTAGAAACCATTTTATTGAGATTTCTGTTCGAAAAAGAAGGAATAAAGTTGTTGTTTACCTACGATTCCAATAACTAAGTCTGCTTCAAACGCCAAAGATTCCTTTAATTGTTAGATATCTAAGAGGACCAGTCAATCTCTCAAAAAGTTTTTACTTCTATGAGACAAACATCGCTGTGAACAACTAGACATAAGGCTTTTGTGTCATCACTAAAATCAGGGATCCAGACTCCCTCGTTTCAACATAAACAATGATTGAAATTTGCATCAAATTTGCCAAATTACTCCATACACATAGCACCTAAAAAAACCTGTCCACAGAACGCACTCACCACACATTTCCTAAAGTCGCTCTGAAACGATATCAAGGCGTTTAACTCCTCGCTCGAAACTCTAGCACCTCCATCTGAAAGAGATGAGAATACGAAAACCATCACTCTAATGAAACATATAAATCAAGTAAATAGGGCCACAGGTAGACACGCACCAAATTGGAAAGGAAAGCAGCTAGAACTCACAGAATTTGGAGACGCCCGTGACGTAGACAATGATGGCGGCGATGCCCGACGCCAAAGCTACCGCCAAGCCCAATTGCAATATCTTCATTTCAAGATTCTGATTGTGACAGGAGCGAAAGCGTCTGAAACCTTCCTCGCTGCTACAGTGACATGGAGCCGTGGTGGATGGAGAGAGAGAGAGAGAGTCGAAGGAAATCTGTGCTCTCGATCTCGCCGCACCTAATGATTTGCAGGGCTTGTTCGAGCCAATTCGACGTTCCACGCTCATCGAAGATAGGTTCCGGCTGTTTGGCAACGGGATTTATACAGGGTTTAAGCAAAATTTAGCATAAATCATGCCAAACGGGATTTCATAATCCCATAAATCTCACGCCGAGATAAATCCGCCGTTACCTATTTTTGGCGTAAATCCCGTATTTACTAAATCCTGGGGTTCAGAGGATTACGCGATTTGGCCGAAGAAGCGCGCGAAAGGGAGAAAGATGGTTACCCTCGCAACGAGTGAGTTCCCGTCGTCTTCGAAGGAGGCGGAGAATGTCGTCAAAGGAGGCGAAGGAAAACGTCGCCGAACTGCCCTGACTTCCGATCTACGAAGGCAGCGTCGTCGAAGGAGGCGAAGTAGGCCAAGCTTTAACGAAAGCTCTGTTACACGCGAAGCAGCCAAAGCCGAAAGCAGGAAGAAGAAGGGCGAGAATACGAACACCATGTCACCAACCCATAGGCAGTATAATTTATAATTAGGTCATTATAGTGCAGGATAATTATTAATTAATAATTAAGGAGATGGGATATGTGACATTAAAACTAAGGGTTAAATTTCAAAAGTCTGACAATTATTAGAATATGTTCATTTTAAATTTAGGGGCTGTTTGGTATGCGGATTTAGGCGGATTTAAGGTCGGATTTGGGTGAAATTCAGCCAAACGACCTAAAATGCAAATCCAAATCTCACGGCAACGAAATCCTCCGTGAACGGAAAATTCCGTCGATTCGCTCTAAATCCCGGATTTCCGAAATCCTTTGGTTCGGCGGATTTACGGGATTTGACCGAAGAAGCGCGCGAAAGGGAGAAAGTTACCTTCACAGCAAGGGAGCTCCTGTTGTTGCTTCAGATCAAAAAAATGTCGTAACTTCCGATCCAACAGGAAGGTAATGTAGTCGAAGGAGCAAAGTCGAACAGCGACGATGAAGAACTCTTGAAAATTTTAGGTGCGGAGGAACAAAGCCGAACGAAATACAAGAGGGAAAAAGAAAAACCTAGAAACTTCTAATTGTTGAACAATTTAATTAATATAATTTAAAATATTAATAATTAAGTGAAATTAATTAAATAATATTTAAATAATTGATAAAATTATTAGTTAAATACTTAGTTATTTCAAAATAATTAATAGGATTAAATATGATTTAAAATAAAAAAAAATTATTATAAAATTTATAAATAATAATTAAATAATTAATTAGTATTAATAAAGTTTTGTTATATTTTATTTAAACTTTTTTTGTCGTGCTTTAATTATCCTAATAAAGTATGTCAACTTTTTAACCTTCTTAAATCCTAAAATGTACAACCAAACAGTCACACAAGATTTAACTGGATTTATCATGAATGTTACCAAACATTTTTCAGGATTTAACCCCTCAGGATTTCGTAAATCCGGGATTTGGAGGATTTACAAAATTCTACTTAAATAAAATCCTAAATTCTACCAAACAGCCCCTTAGAGTATAATATTGCTTGGATTTAATCTCTTGAGTCTTGACCATATAAAATTGATTCAAAATATTTTTTTTGGGATTAAATTAGAATTAATACAACATGAGGAACTATTTTGAATTAATCTTATAAAGTGTAAAGGCTAAGGTTTCATTTGGGATAACTTTTTTATTGCTTCTTAAAGCAACTTGTTAGTACAATTTTTTTTTTTTTGGTGCTAAAATACTGTTTTAAGATGCAGCAAAAAAAACTATCCCATTTGCTGCTTCTTCAAACAGCTTTCTAGTAAAAAATTTATACTAAATATTTTTTTAAAAAAGCTAAAATAAAGTCATATCAAATTAAATCTAAATTGGGACAACCGTGATACTCTGCTGCTAAATAAGCCATTACACAAATATTCTGGGGAATATTTTGAAATTTTTCTCTTAAAAATAAGAAGCTTCCTTATTTCATTAAAAAAAAAAAATTGTTTGGCATAACAATTATGAACGACGGGTTCTCTACTTTCATGTGGTTGCATCTTTTGAAAGGGCTTAAAATCTCCGATGTGCTTATTGCCAAAGATGTTGGCGTAGATCCTAAATGGCAGTTTTGTTACCTCTTATGCAGCTCCATTGCCTCGCCATTGCAATCCTTGGATGGTCTCCTTGGCAACCCAAAAGGCACAATTCTCTCTACTTTGAAGCTTATGATGTCTTGTTTGGATGAGTCATGGGTGCCCTAAGTCTAGTTTTCGGGACTTCAACGTCTTTTTTGGGAATTTTTATTCTGTGAGGAGTCTGAACAATCTGGAGACCAATAAAAATATGCCACATCACCTCAAAAATATGCCGCGCTCGGTACCGCTTGGTACCGAGCATGTAATCGGGAACAATTATTACGTCCTCCGACCGGACATAGAGGAACGTCCGGTCGGATGCCAAATCGTGCCAAAAACGATAAATACCGAGCAAATACCAAGAAATACCAAACAATAACGAGGAATAACATCAAGTGAAGACCTAATACTGAGTTATACCGAGCTATACCGAGCAATATCGAGTTATACATAAGTTATACCGAGTTTTTCCTAGAAAAAACTCGGTACAACTCGGTATTGCTGGGTATAGCTCGGTATAACTCGATATAGGTCTTCATAGAGCGGTATTCCTAATTATTATCAAATAATACCTAACAATACCGAGCAAATACCAAGTTTTTTGGCGGAATTTTGCCTCCGATCGGACGTTCCTCTACGTCCTTACACCGGACCTAATAAAAGTTCTGTAATCGGACGGGAGAATCGTCTGGTGTCCGCAAAGAATAATAGCTCCTTTCTTGGGGCATTATTAGTTTTTATTGTCTTTGATTGAATTTTTTTTTTTTTTTTGTTATGTGAATTTTATTATAGCAGCTGTTTTTTCCCTTCATATTTTTTGAGATGCATACACAAGTCCTCTTTTCTAACTTTTGCTCATTAACGAAAATGGCTAAGGCCTAAAATTATCCCCAAAAAAATATAATTAATAATTAAAAATTCATTAAATAACATTTTAACAATTAACTAAATTATAATTAAGAAAAAAATAAGTAGTATAAGTAAATAGTTAATTATTTCAAATAATATTTAAATTAATACACAAAAGGATTGACATATTAAAATAATAATTAATTATGTTACACTCAAACTCATTTGTTTCATATTTATCAAGAAATCACCATTTTATTTATTATATGAGTCAATTGGAGTTTGTTTATTACTTCTATATATATGAAATCCAAGTTGGAGTGAAATAAAGGAAGGTTTCAATCAAATTATTTTATAAAAATTTGAGGATCACCAAAACAAAGGTTTCATTTTTGGACGGTTTTTTTATTGCTTTTTAAAACAAAATTTTAGTACAAACTTTTTAATTTTTATACTAAAACTCCGTTTTCAGAAGCAATAAAAAGCCGTCCCAAACAAAGCCAAAGTGACATTAGTATTTCAAACGCAAAAGAAGCAATTTTGCATGTAAGGATGTGAAAAAGCTCTTCATAAAAAGCTATTGCTAGTAAAGCTTAATCTTATTGCTTCTTAAAGAAGATCTGCTTTAAAAAACAATTAGATAGCCACTTTAGTCTTCATTTGGGACTGCTTTCTTTGTGTTTCTTAAAACGACTTTTTAATACAAAATTTTAAATTTTTATACTAAAAAGTCATTTTAAGAAATAGAAAGAAAGACGTCCCAAACAAAATCTTAAACAAAGCCTAAGACTTCTTTTGAAATAACTTTTTATTGCTTCTTTTCACGTTACGTTTTTTCAACTTTCAAAAAAAAAATTGTGATAAAAAATTATCTATATCAATTTTTAATAAATCATTTTCTTCGTAACAGCCTTATAAATATTAATAATTATGATAGACTCCGTTTCAGACGGTTGCTTTTATTGCTTACTAAAACCGAGTTTTAATACAATTTTTTTTTTAAAGCTCCGTTTTAGAAAGCAGTAAAAAAGCCGTCCCAAACAAAGCCTATATCAATCCCAAACGGATACTAAAAGTATTTTTTACATTTTAATACTTTGATAAATGATTACTCATTTTTCCTTCAGAAGCACAAATTATCATTTAAAATCAAGATGATTGTATCAATTTATCATCTAAAACATTCTTAATGATGGGTTTTTCTTATAATTAATTTAAATGATTTGAGGGTTTTCTTATAATTAATTTATTAAATCACAATAAATCACAAGCATGATAAAATAAATATCATACAAACTCAATAATTATTGGGTTTGAAAAAAAAAGGAAAGAAATTGACATGAATTTATCTAGTTCTATTAAGGCAAGGTGAAAAACTTCAAAACCTCTTGCACTGGCACCACATTTCTGGTCATCATGGAAGAACATTCAACAAAAACCAAGCACAGATCATTGTGACAGTTCTTGAATATTTTTAGTATGATTTGCAACAAATTGCAAGTCTGCAAAACTTTGAGAAGCAATTGGTCACCATTCAGTTCAGTGGAAGTAGCCATAGAGCTCAATGAAGCAGACGCAGAGGTTCCAGTTATTGGATTCACCACTTGTTGGGGCTGCTAGAATGATTCTGAAGAACCTGAAGGGGAGAAGTGAGTTGGGGCCAAGCACAGGCCATGAAGCAAACTGACCTGGTCTGCAGACTGTATGATCATTCTCATGAACTCGAAGATTGGTCCAGTTCTCTCCATCCATGGAACCCTGATTGAAGATGTTAATGATAGTATTAGTTCTATATGTATGAGTAGGGAAGAATCCCAATACTCTCTAGATAATTGTTCGACGAGTTTTAGATGTTATTGGTTCAAATGGAAGATTGGTAGCTTCAAAGTAGTTTGATTCGATTTGACTCAACATATGTATATCTACACAATTGCACATAAGTGCACAACAGAGCCCTGCAATGGGTATGGGTACGCTCACGGCCTTGTGGGTGGTTATGGATGGGTACTCAACATCGGGGGATAAATCAATTTACATTGTTAATCACCGTATATCTTATATTACAGCAATTCTCACTACGTAGTGTGTAGCACTTAAACCACACTGCGACTATGGTGAATTCTGATATGTGGCTTGAAAGTTTGAAATCATAGCAAAGGGCAACAAGCCTCAAGGCCATCAGTCCATGACAGATTGCGTTCAAAAAGCATGAAAATTTGGTAGGTATAGGTGAGTACGACATCCTGAAAGTCACCGTGGGTGGCGTGGGTGGGCGAAGCCCGTCTGAGTGAAGCATGGGTACCCAACCAGGACCTCATGTAGGACTTTGGTGCACAGACATTCATATGTGTACCTGCAAAATACTCTAACTATGTTTCATGGAAGGAGCAGAGGTACCTGGAAGGCCCACGACCGTGGAAAATTTGTGGAGCCATCATGCCTGAAGGTGTAATAGTTGCACATAAGCTGTAATAATTGAAACAAATTAAATAGGTGAGTTCCACATTTAAGTAGCTGCAATTTGCAATCATGTTCAAGTAGCATTTTATAACAAAAATAGTCATCTGGATAGAAAGAGTTGTTAAAAAACTAAGCTGGCCATCGACAAATGAATATGGGATGCCCATATCCATATTTACATCCTAAAAATGCATGAGTAAAATCACTTAACAAAGCAATCAACTTGCCATACTTCAAGACTCGGCTTAAATTGGTTGTCTAGATAAGAAGTGACTCATTCTTGTAAAGAGGAGGAAAATAAAATGAAAGCCCAAAAAAGTACTATTTATTGCACATTAATCAGGAAAATGATACTGGAAACTCAATTTTGGAGCTTATGAGTAAGGTTACAAACCATTCAAATAAGGAAATAAACTTTAAAACTGTAGGCAATTTATCTAAGTGAACTGGAGATATAAAAATGAGCTGGTCCAACGTTTCAAAACAAAATGCAGGTATTAATTTTTTTGTGAGGGGGACATTTAGGTCAATTAAGGCAAGCTCAAACACACATCACATATACAAGACTCGAACCCAAGACCTCTTGGTTGATAGCCAAAGGTCCCATCAACAAACAAAGGCGAGTTGCACGTCAAAAGCCCATAAAATTATGTCAAAAAAGGTCTAAAAGTATGAACAATCCGAATAGCTGCTTCTTCATCAGTTCATAATAATCAACACCCAAGGAGCTAATTCATAGCTGCGTGAGTACCAAATATAGCAAAAAAAATTTAAACTATAATTTCTCTATTTAACTTCAATAAAATGTTATCTTCTTACAGCAGACCAACTTCTTAGAATTTATGAAGCGAATCTATTGGAAGGACGTAAGTTAAGAACCTGATTCAAATAACTAAGAATAAATAACTGGAAAAAAAAAAACAAGCTAAAACAGAAACTTTGGGATATACCAACTAACAAAGATATAAGAAAGGTCTTAACAATCAAACATTCTAATCAAATCCATCAGGGTAACTTAGCTTTCTAAACAGAAGTCAGGTAAACTATAACAACCAGTTCTGAGAATAATAAAGTGGCTGGCATATCTTTTCAAGGAGAGGTGAAACAGCATAGTCATATTATAGTTAACTAGATTTCCCCAATAATTTCTCACCTTCTCATCAAAGATGGCCAACCACTTTATGATTTTCTTCAGTAAAATAATAAACTAATTTCTAAAACTAGTAATCAAACTAGGGTTAATAGTGATCAACAAGGCATTTCCAACTTGCTTTTTACTGAAGTGGGAACATTTTCAATTGTACATCTAAATCTAAGGATTGTTTTTTTTCATGAATTTACTGCAACAGATCATGACATGCCAGATAACTTCTTATGCGTGCAACCACCTCAAAATGCAATAAAAATCACTTAATGTACCATATACATTTAACTTGTGAGAAAGCAGTAGTTTTTGTTTCAAATAAAATCTTACACTTAGGGTTTCGTTTGGGACGGTTTTTTTATTGCTTTCTAAAACGAAGTTTTAGTACAAATTTTTTTATTTTTGTACTAAAACTCCGTTTTACAAAGCAATAAAAAAGCTGTCCCAAACGAAGCCTTACTCTACTTTTTTAAGCATTAATTTAGTATCACTTTTTGGTCTTGTGGCATAAATACCATCGAATCCTTCTAACAATGATAGCTTTTGATTTTTCCAAGTAACAATATTTGTTTTCTACAAGCTCACAGGTAAGGCGTAAATGAGTTAAGTCGAGCCAAAAATCTACCTAATTGAGCTAAGCTTATTTAATTCTTACTGAGCTCAAGCTCAACTAGAGCTCATTTACTAAACTCGAGCTCATTGAAAAAATTATAGGCTCGAGCTCAGCTTGATTGCTCTAGCTTGACATGATTGTTGAGCTAAATTTCTTAATATAGAATTAATTTAAAAGGTTAAAAAATATTATATAATGTTAATTTATATTAATTTTTAAATATAGTTTAAGTTAATTGAGCGCTCAACAAGCTTACAAGCCAAGCCAATCTCATATCAAGTTCAAGCTCGTTTAATATACAAATTGGAGTATATGCTCGAGCTCGAACTAGTGGCTCGATAAGCTCGACTCGCGGCCTGAGTCGTGGCTCGGTAGTTGATGAAGAAAAATTATTCTCGCGCGATCGGCATTTGATTCATGTAAATACTCAAAAAAAAAAAAAAAACGTCTACCCGTGGCTCGCAAGCTAGCTCAAGCTTATTTTTACTCCCCTACTAACCGGCAATGATAATCTTAAGATCTCATACTTGATATTTAGGGAAATTTTGAGAAAATATTTGCACGAGGTGTTTTGAACTAGAAAATTTTAAGACAAAAAAACAAAACCTGGTGATCTTGACCAACATCAACCATCCACCATGTCCAGCTGCGGCCATCTTCAATCCGAGGTCCAGCAAAAGATGTATGCTGTTTTGTTACCAAGTAAATCATGTGTTTTAAGCTCAACCCTGATAATGTTTCTTAAATACTAAAAAAAAACATACCTGGTAAAGCCTTGATACTAATGCCTTAGGATCAGTGTATCTGCAAGTAGGACTACTTGCAGTCACTGCAATTTTCTGAAATTTATGAAAAATAATTCAATGAAAAAGATTATTTCAAATGGTTTTCAATGAAGTCATGAAACCATGCAATGCTAGAGGGTGTACCTTGGACAGAACAGGATTTATCCATTGATGTTCCCCATATGATGTCCCAGAAAAGTATATAACTCCATTATTATCGCCATCACACATATACTGGAGCTCTTTGAAACTTGAGCGCCTATGCTGACACCTTAGACTACGGGGATTGCTCTATGTTAGTGGCCTACATTACTTCAAAAGAGTGAGGAAATATTAAATAACAAAATGATAATTTCCAAAGATATCTTACTTTTGATCTTTTCCTATCAATTTCGATCCTGCACTACAATGCTGAACAGCTTCTTTCACCTGACCCATCATGTCAAATGTTGCTCATTGAGAAAAGTTTTGAAGACACTACGATAGGAAAGTGAGAGGGAGTATAGAGAAAGGTAGAGGACTACAAATAACAAGCCAATGATACTTACAAGTTGGCCAAATATTAATATATGATCGCCTAGTTTGCTCTTCTCCAGCTGCAGAATTTTTTAAAGGAAATCAAAGGTTAATACTATAAATAGTTTGAACTTGGAAATATAAGAAGCTAATACTGAGATGCATACTCTATGAGAAATACCTTCTCAAGTAAATGGGATGGCATCAAAGGAAACCTTACAAGAGGCAATAGATTGTCAAATGATGGAAGCCGGTTTCCAAAAAGCTCTTCTGGTGTCAAAGAATTCAAAAGTTCATCCACTGCAAGCCAACCACAAATTTCAGAGGCTTGCATGGACCATATTAAAATTGCGTCTAGAACTTTCTCTTCAGATGTTACAGTCATATCTACATGCTGCAAAGCCCATCACTAGCATTATCATATGTTTTGATCTTGAAGCACAAATCATCTCAGAATAAGCAATCAATATCACGAGAGATTATTACGTGCGGCGTCCGAACCGTCTGGAGGCGAATCCGGACATGTCACGTCACCCGGATGCACCAGGCCCCAGTGATGTGGCACGCCGCACGTAATAATTTTTCCAATATCACAGCCTCATATAGATAATCATGATCAAATTAAATAAAAATTAGTGTAAATTAATTTTAAAAAAAAAAAGGAACTCTTCCATTGACATGGAAAAAACTTGAGCCTTCTGATTGATCACAATAAAATTAGATAACAAACGTATTTGATTAGTCTTTCAAATAAGAATCTTCCCGGAAATTGTATCATATATTTGGATTTTTCAAGGAGAAAAACCTCAACATACGTCCAATATCATTTGGTATATATAAGACTAACAGCTTGGTTAAAAGCATGATACTCTTATTCTTAGATTTTGGCCTTATCTTAAAAATTTTATATTATAAACGTGGTGTGACCAAGCAATAAGGTTTCCTTATAAGATATTTACCTGAAGGATGTCCCTGAAAGTAGCCTCATCTAACTGGACAAAGTCGGTACTCGCAGTGGTGCAATAATCAAAATGCATTGAAATTTTCCTCTTGCAAGTTTCTTCAACCACTTTACAAGAAGGAAGTGATGCAATTGCAACTAAAATGGGACAGACTGTATCCTGCAACAAATTGTGAGATGTTAGCGTCAAGACACTTAGCAACTTCTTCAAAATCTTCTGAGGCCTTGTCCATAAAATTTGCAAAATACAATTAAGTCTTGATGGATGATCTTCTTCCAGGATGACAACACCAACCCTGCATGTATATGCACATGAAATGTATTAATAACTTGTTTTCTTCACCATGGATATACTTATTCTAAGGGGCCCATAAGCAATCCTCAATCACCAACTTGAATGTGCCTATAAGGTGCAAATAATTATGATATAAATCACAGCCGAAAGATGACATACATACATTCCCTTGGTCTCCCCCAACCCACAATGGTTTTGAACTAGTCGAATGCAGCAACTCGAACAAATCGTCACAGATGATGAAAATTCTTGAATGAAAATAAAAGATTTGAGTTACAGTAAAGAAGTCAAAGAATAAAGTTAAAACGCAATAATATTGTAGAAGCTATGCAATTTGAATATGCTATCCAATAACACAAACACAAGCTTAAAACATGAATATCAATGTGCTCTTGATCCATCAGATTTCAGGATATAAACACAACAAAAATATTTATATTAAAGTAAAATACCGTTTAAAAAATTGAACTGAGAAGTGTCCTTTCAACTGAATTGACTTTAATAGGTTCTGCATGTTAAAGCTGAGGACGAGACAAAGGAGATGAAAAAGAGCGAGACAATGTGCGGAAGAGTGAGAGTTGGAGAGGTAGTGTTATGTGTGGAATATCTAATTGTTTTGATCAATCTAATTATTATATTGTCTCGGTCCTCCAAGTTTGTCATATTCACCGAGGGGTGAAGGAGGTTTACTGCAATAGGTGCTTTGCACCAGAAATTTTTTTCATGTACAATGCCCCGATGCTGCGTACTCAAACCCCTCATCGCTGTGTTCCCGAGTGCCCCAACGCTGAATGATAGAGAGCAGAGCGTCGTATTGGTATAGATACGAAGCTACAACGGTGCAAGACAGAGGCATGAACGCCGAGCGCCCCAAACTAGCGACGTAGCACTGCGAGACGAATTGGACGGTGTTCTTTATCATTTTTCTGAAGGGTTGCATCCCTTGAGGTTATTGTACTTGGCTTTCTCTTGTATTTCGATATGTAGACATTGAGAACAATGCATGTGAAAACAGAAGCAAGGAGAGTGAACGAGAAGAGAGATCTGTACTAATTTCTCCCAATTTTCATTATGGATTTCTTAGTGTGGTGTGGCTCCATAATTTTTTCCCTCTTTTAGATTTCCACATTAAATCCTGGTGTCCTTTACTTTTCCACAGCCTTTTACTTTCTTGCTTGTTTCTTCATTGTGGTGTTTACTCCTCATCATCCACAATGGGGTAGAAAAGGAAATTGAGAAAGAGAGTGCAAAATAGTGACACAACATGTAAATAAGTGACCAAACTGAGCGGGCGTGATAGAGAGGAAGAAAATGTGAGCGAAAAAGACCAAAGCAACCAAGATAGAGAAAGCGAACAGGCGAATATAAATGAGTGTATGAGAGAAAGAACATGAGCAAGTGAAGGCCAAAGTGAGCGAGCAAGTGAGCGGGATTTTAGGGGCAACTAAGAGCCTCCCCAAGTCATTCATGGGTAAGATATTGAATGCTAAACTTCTAAAAATATTAGTATTGACAATTATATCTAAATATTATTGTCAATGAAGTTTGTGTTGCAGATTAATGGACAAATAAATTATTTTGCTAAGATATTAGTCTCATTTCTTAAGTGATTGTATGTACATGTTGACTAATGTAGTTCACTCCTTATCTCTTATTGTTGTATCATTTGAGAAATGAGAAAAATAAAATAAGATATGAAATTGTTATTTTCAAAGGAAGATTTTAAAACACTTGCATGGTCATATTTGAATACAATCAATGCAAAATAATTTATATTGAATTATTTATTATAACAAGGAAAAATTCTATAAGATGGTGGTGAGACCTGCAATGTTTTATGGTGCCGAATGTTGGCCATTAAAAGAGAAGCATAGTACTAACTTAAGTGTTGCAGAGATGAGGATGCTTAGGTGGATGAGTGGCTTGACCCTTAGAGATAGGATACGAAATGAGCATATACGTGAAAAGGTTGGAGTAGCTCCAATGGAAGATAAGATTAGAGAGAGTCGCCTTAGATGGTTTGGTTAGGAAAGTTGAGGTATTCGATTTGACTTATGCTAAGAAAGGTAGAGGTAGACCTAAAAAGACTTAGTTAAAAAATATTAGAAATTATATTTCTTTATTAGATTTAAATAAGAATTTGATTTTTAACCGGACACAATGACAAAAAAAGATTCATGTAGCCGACCCCATGTAGTGGGACAAAGGCTTGATGTTATTGTCGTTGTTGTTGTTGTATTATAACAAGGATATTGATTTTTAAATTCTATTATATTACTGTAATTTAAAAATATGATGTACCCGCTAAGTGATGATAACTCATCATTGCTCTAAAATTAATCTTAGAATCCAAAGTAATAGACACACATGCCTTAGAAAAATGATAGATAGGATTGCCACATGTTGCTTAGCTTGCTTATGAAATAATGATTTTGAAAATATACTACAAATGCTCAAAGCTAACCTATTGGTTTGTTTAAAATACTATCAATGAATAAACAGATGTTACCTTGTAGCTGTTCTACTTCTCCATATATATACAAAAAACATTTAAACTATGAAGAGAGAGGAATTATAGAACAACCTCCAGTAAACATGGAAAAAAATGGAATTACCTCTGATATACATTCCAAAAGGCATTTACAACATTCTTGTTGGAGGAATATGATCTCAAATTGGTCAGCTAACAGCATTAATGGAATTATCAAAGAATCCATCTTATCCTTCTCGATCTCAAGTTCTCCACTGTACATGAAGTGTAGCATTGCTACAAAGGCTTCTGAAGACACATCTCTAAACGTAACATCTGCAGATTTGCTCTCAACCATTCCACCTGTAAACATCTGGATTTAAGGAAAAAAGTAAGATCATTAATGGATTTCAAGAAAACAAGGGGGTATGACAGGATTTGGCCTAGTCAATTGCAGATAACAAACATTGCCACGATAAGACTGCACATAAGTATAAAGGATATATATATTGCATACAAATTATTTAAAAAAAAAAAGACAAAATCAAATGTAGTTGAGCAAGTCAACCACATACAAACTTTAATTGGAAAAAATAGACAAACCTTTGCAAATGGAGTGCTCCACATACTAAGAATCAGTTTGTGCGACCGAGCAACAAGACCATGTCCTTCAACATAAATGTTTACATCACTATGCTCGCCATTTGCGAGGAATCGCTTAAGCTTACCTACGACAGCAGGCTCTTCAAGTGGGAAGAGGCCAGACTGCTGAACTTCACAAGTACTACTCAATATTTCTACTTTCATGCCAGAATCAAACAATTTCCTTTCAGTCTTAAAACGGTCAGAAATTTCATTGCATCGTTTAATCAATGAGAGAACCTGAAACTGCACACTCAGATCCCGCAGAGAATCAAATTGTGACTCCACAACCTGAATAAGAATACAAGAAAATGAAATTTCTCCTATGATAAAGTTCTATTTCCAACAAAATTTTATTGGTATATTGAGCATACTAGCACTTTTACTCACCTTGGTCTTACCACTATAAATATATTCCAAAAGTGCATGGAGGACTGGATATGTTGTTGCAGGAAGGTTAATGACATTCTCACTAGAAGAATTGGTAGAGAAGTCACCATATGCATTCAAAATAACATTATGAGCGGGAACAATCTTTCTTTCAGCACCAACAATAAACATTACATCAGAAAAGTCCCAGCTCTCCAAAAAATTCGGAAGTTCCCATTTACCAAGTCCATCATTATTAATGTCAAGGATTGCAAACTCCTTACCACTCTCCACTTGATACTCTTTGCAGCCAACTTGGCTCCAAAGACTAGTGTGATGTTGAGTCAAGGGCAATATAGTGATATTTTTATATCCTACATGCTTGTCCCAACTGCTTAATCCAATATACTGAACACTAAAGTTTGGCTTTGAATCAAGCCACTGACCAACCATGTTCTGGAATGGATATCTCCCTTCGCCGATACTGATCAGTCCATCATATATACTGATCCAGTAGCTCTGAAATGATGAAGAACAACATAAACCAACACCAGCAATGTCAACAACGGTCTGACCATTCACTTCAATTTTCAACCTGCGATTGCGATGACTACCCAATATGATAGTGTAATTGGGGCTATTATCCATCTTGTAATGGTAATTATGGCTTCCAACTTGCTCCCTAAACACCAAAGTGACATCATTTTGAGCAAAAGCTTCAAATGCAATACATCCACGCCCTGCCTCCCTGAATCTTAAATCCTCATTCCATGTACATTTAAAAGGTGCAACTGTAAGAAATCTCTGCTTTTTCTCACTCATTTCCTGAAGAACAAAGAGAAAGAAAATACAATAAGATCATTATCATGCCTATTAAAAAAAAAAGATTGAAAATTCAAGCTTAATCGTCTGATGATACAGTTGATAAAACAGAAATTAATCATCTGGTTAGAGAAATCACTCACCCAAAAAAAAAAAAAAAACAAAAAATTCCTATTGTGAAAATAGAGCTGTATCTACACTCAGAGTTGTCTTGGAAAAGTAGAAAAAGAGCAAAAGATTAGAAACATACATGCAAAAACAGTAGTTTAGAAAATCTGAGTCTCTGAAAGACGATGCGAGATGATCAGAGGGAGGAGAGATCTAAGTAGCAAAACCAAGAACCTATATCCTATCTTCAGAAACGCAGTAAATAAAATATCTGATGAAACCACCCAACTTGCCCGAATAAAATATATACGTTGAGCCAAGCACCACATAATTGCTATTTTCATTATTTAATAAATACTCTCGATAGAAGATATGGATAAGCACCAATTTCCAGGCAAGTGGGGTCATAGAAAAAAAAAACAACATCATCCCAACTATCATTCTTTCTTTTTTTTCATTTAAAACCCCCGAGAAACAGTATTACCGCCAATTCAGGGAGAAACATAGCAGCCTTGTACAAATCCTCCATTAGCTCTTTCTTCTCTCGTCTGCTTTCTCATCTTCTTCAAGAATTTATTTACTCCAATTCTTTGAATTCGAATTAAGATAGCAGAGTTCGAGAGCAAGAACAGCTCATATACCCTCTATTAATTCGAACGAAGTAAAACCTCGATTCCAACAACTATCTAAACAGGAAAAATAGTAGATAATAGCAGAGCAAATAGAGATAAAGCCAGCTTATAAACCTCACTCTCCCCAGTCAATAAAATCATACTTCCTTTGTCCAACCCCAAAAAAAAAGGAACTTCAGAAAGGGCAATCTGCAAGAGGAAAATCTATAAAAGAAATGAATGAAATTTACCTCAGGGGTCGAATTCTCCTCAGATTTCTCATTGAAGAGACGAACTGGAAGAAGCCGGTTGAGTTTGAAGAGAAACGAATGGAACAAATTGAAAGCTTCAGCTTTTTCCGGGATTCAATCTTATCAGGAGTGTTTCATCTCATCTATCCGTTTCTGTAGGATTGTTTTGGTTGCCGCTAGTTGCTAGCTGCAGCTTCGGCGCGTAGCAGTGGTGGCAAGTTGTACTTTTTTAGAATAACTACGTTGTTTTGGATAGATTTGTACTGGAAAATGTGATTGCCATCGTAAGGCTTGTTTTAGGATAACTACGTTGCGTGTAAATCCTTTCGACTGTGGAGTCCACCATTGAATCGCGGTTAGGTACTCTAATTTGCAAGCTGGCTGTCAGGAAAGATAAAAAAAATCGTACCTTTTGGGAGTCCTTGCGTAGTAAGGGATTCATGGCGTTGAGTTACTGTGGAATACGATGCACTCTTTAAGTTTTATCTCATCTATTCATTCTGTGGGAGAGCTTGTTTTAGTAAATTTTTACTATAAAAATTTTAAATTTAAAAATATTTTATATTAAATTTTTACTTTAAAAATAATATAAAAAAATTTCTCGAAATCTTAATCGTCATATTTTTCATCCATGAATTAATGTTATGATGGTTGAGTCAAGTGCATAAATATGGGCCGATGGCACCTTTTATTAAATTATTATTAGATTTTTTTATTTTTAAGCTTTTGGTCTGAGCAACTCTAACCTAAAGTCATCTTCAACTGAAAAACTTATTTTTTTTTTAAATAGTAACTGAAAAACTTATTTTATACTTCAGAATGCAGTACTTTATCTTCAATCGAATTTCATTTTATAACATAAAAAAAATATTCCTAAGATATTTTTTTCATACTTTATTTTATATTTTTTTAATCATACACTTATATATATATATATATTGTTTGATAAAATAATTTGGAATATTAATATGTCCTAAATAAGCAAATATATATTTAATAAAATGAAAATTATATTAGAACACATAAATATGAACTAAAAAGATATTTTAAATATGTATGAGAATTGTATCGTAATTTCTATATTAATGTTATATCTTAAAAAAGTTAATTACATAAAACATATTTTAATTTCTAAAAAATAATATGTTTCTAAATTATTATTTCTTAATTATTATTAATTAAATTATACACTTAAATATTTAAAACTAATAATCAATTTTTTGAATTAAAAAAAATTATATAGCGGATGAACTGTGCGCCGTCAATATTGACATCATACTGTTCACCTGCAACCAATTCGTGAAATATATTATATTCTATTGGAGCGTTTTAGCGACGTTTTACAGGCGTTTACATATCGGTTGGAGAAGGCTTAAGTGTCCATTTTTTTAGTTATTTTTTGATAGGAATGAGAAACCGTTTAGAGCATTTGGATAAAGGCTAGATTCTCGACCTTTCATTTATAAATAAATGACATTTCTCTTCACTTTTTACTTTTTGAATTTAGAAAAAGTTAATATTTATTGATTATTTTATAATTCATATCACTATTAAGAATGTCCAATCAATCATCACTAGTGTTCCTCTTGTTCAACTTCTCTTGCCCCCATCAAAGGCCATCATTGGATGACTAATTGTCTAATGATTATGTACATTGACCCATAATAGTAGACATTCAACGATCAATATTGTCTAATTTATGTACGTAATTTATTATCAAAATTGAATGTCTATGTTAAATTGGGCTAGTCGGTCCAATGCCATGACCACATCTTGCCAATCTTTTATTGACCGCTTTCCCGAAGCAAGTTTATTTGCAACCTTGCACACCACTTCCCTTGCTAACTCAGTCCATAATAATTGCATAGAAAATTTTGCGCTCGCCAACACCATTGAGTTTTGATTTAAGACTACTAAGAGGTAGGACATTATATTTCTCCTCCTATCCTTTTGATGCCCCATAATTTTAATTAAAATAATTGTATATTTTGTATATTCTTAATTGTGATTATAGCTACTAATTATCCATTAATTTAATAACTCTAGCTAAAAAATAATTATATACTAATTCTTTCAAAATACGAATTATAATAACCATAAGATTATTAATACATTGATATATATTTCAATTTCCAACTACGAAAGACTAAAAGAAAATACATAACAAAATAAAACCTGGAAACACTAATCAACCTAACTTTGCAATATACTAACATGCTCTACTCCTAACATTAAAACAACATAATGAGCTTAAAATGCTGAGTATGCAAACGAAACTATCAATTTCACCGTAATGTCTCTAAAATCAATTTGCATACTCATCTCAATCAGTATAAAATTAGTAACCATTAGTATATACAATAAACAGTTTATGAAATCATTACAATAACTAATATGATCAGTACACTAAAAATATCTCATTAAGCATAAGAATATGTCAACATAGAAGAAAATCAATAAAAGTCTATAAAATAATGTTAGATGTCATATGGTAAAAAATATATCAATTATAGTCATGCCATGATTATATTATATGATCTATCAATCATTATGTCATGTATCACTGTGTCATATTAGTATAACATACTAATATAGTATATCAATATTTTTGTCACATATTATGACATTTTATATTAGTCTTAATATTGGTTCTATCAGTTTTATATCTTTTTTTTTCTATTAATAAATTTATATACTCTTGTATAAATGCATGCAAATATGGATACAATTATGAATAACAATGTAGGACGTCTAGCTAGTTATGTGGTGTTCTCTCATATCTTGTATTAGCATTAAGTGCAAGGTGTCGATGGCTATCTTAAAAGAGTAAACACTCCTACTTGTTGGCATATCTTGTCCACTTATGATTATTTATCTTGTATATTGTATTGAGATTATAACAAAACACATACCTTAAACCAAAGTTTGTCGGCTCACAATTCTCTATATGATATCTTGCTCCAATCAACCTAAATTATTTTATAACTAGTCAAAATTTCTTACAATGACATATTTATCTTATATTATTCATATTAATTTTTATGCAAATTAAATATCATGTTTGAAATGCAATTAATTAATAACATGTAGCAAATCTATATACTATTCATTTGCTTTAGAAAGTTATGACTATTAATTTTCAAAAATATTACAGTCAAAATGCTTATAAGAATCATATCTATCATATAAAAAAATACATAATAAAAATTTGGAAAATCATGAAAAAATGCATTTATCAATTTGAGAGATGTTAAATTCATCAAATACTATACCATTGAAAATAAAGGAAAGATTCAGATTACCTACCAAGATCAAAAAAATAAATCTCATAACAGAACTGATAGAAAACCCCAAATTACTTTATATCTCTTTTCTCTCTCTCTCTCCTCCGCTTTCCTCTCTTACTCTCTTCCTTTATTTTCTTGACAATCCAAATAATAGGGAGGGAGAGGAATGATTGAGTGGACAAATTTATATTAAAAAATGTTATTCAGTGTCCAGTGCTATAATGTTGCATGCCGCTTCCAGAATTACTATAGAACAGATAACTCAGCAACACAACAGGGCTTTCCTGGAGCTTAATGGCATCACTGTGCTTGCAAACACAGCACCACAATACTCCATACTAGATTTTCAAAATTTTATTTTAAATTTTTTTTTTTACAATTTCAAGTTATTACACCATATTTGCCTTTGTTTCTAAGCCACCTTCAACGAGTTATTGCCTCATTCATCTTCAATCGAGAGCTACTTGCTGCCTTTTTTTTAATTTCATAGTCATTCTCCAACAACACAGAATCTCCTTTGTCTTCTTCTTTCTAGACCAAGAGTTAACGACGAGAAGGCCTTCCCTCTTGTCTCCCTTTTCATGCATTCTATTTCTAATTTCCTCTGTTTAAGCATTAGTAAAGCATAGGAGGATCTTCAAATTTTTGATAGAGAAATAGTAGGATTTATGTCATTTCTCATATATCAAAAAATAATCTATTCTATTATTTTAATTATATCATTGATAATAATAATATGCATATAATATAAATATAATTGTTTTAATAGGTTTTGTCCTATATTGGAAACCATGAAGGGGTTAAATAGAGACTCATTGACTATAAATTTTGATACGAGAGGCTTACCATTACAATTCCCTATCTTCTTTGTCTCTTTTTCTTTCATGATTATTCTTCCTACCTTTCTCTATCTTTCTCCTCTTCTTTATCGTCCCCTTTTCATTATCCATGTGGAACATCGTAGTTTCATTTTCTCTACTTAATTTGGTATAAAAGGAAATTTACCTTTATTATTCCCAATAATTTGATTATTATTTAGATAGTTGTTTTTTAGGATAGATTAATTTTGGATTTTACTTAGTTTCATTTATGCATTGTAATGCTATTGTTACTTGTAGATATGTTATATTCAAGTTTATGTTAGTTTTATTTATATTTTCATTGGATTTGAGTAGTTGCTTATATAGTTACTTTGATATTCTTTTATGTTTATTATTGTTCCTACTTTATTGATGTATTTATATTGCACTAATTAATGCAATGAAATAATATTTACTTTTTCTTACTTTTACCTTTTATACTACTTCTATATGAACATTCTCTTATATCATTAGGGCATAACAAATTTTTATATCATTTCATTACGTCCCATATTGCTGAGGTACATTGTTTTTCGAACTTACGGTGTGATAAATAATATTGATGATGCTCATATTTGCCAACTAATATGTAGCACGCTGGATCTGAAAGGTGATGCACTACAATAATATGAGATATGATGAAATAATTGACATTAACTCTTGAAATAAGTTGTGAGTGCCAAGAAATGTTAAGACTAATTTCCTTCAATCCTTCTCTTAGAAGAATGTTCAAATATAATTAAATATAAATAGTATGAGAAGCAAAGAAAAATAAAAAATATTTTATAATATTAATATAATCCATAACAATAGTGTAAATGTGTAATAAATATAATAATTGTTGAAAAAAGAAACAAAAAACAACATATATATAAGCAAAATCACCCAAATATAATATAAGTACAACATAGAGTTACTATGTAAACTTAAAAATATCAATTGAAATCCAATTACAAAAAAAAAAATGCTTATTATGATGGCTTCATTGAGCTCCCTATTAGAATTTCCTATACAATAATAACAACAAAAACATCAAGCCTTTGTCCCACTACGTTGGATCAGTTACATGAATTTTTTTTCTCCATTGTGTAATGTTAAAAGTCAATTTTTTATTTAAATCTAATAAAAAAATGATCATTTATCATATTTTCTAACCAAGTATTTTTAGGTCTACATCTACCTTTCTAAATATAAGTCAAATATAATACATCTATTTTCCTAATAGGGTCATCAGAAGGCTGCCTATGAGAAAAAAAATTTATAATGAGTGAATGTGTCATAAATGTAAGTCATTGGGATCATGAAGAATGAAAAATAAAAAATGACACTAATTATTATATAATAATAGGTAATATGTGTCATCAAATTGTGTGATAAGGGAAATATTAGGCTGCATAAATGAAAAGTTTTTCACAATCTATGAAGTTTTTTTAATATAGTGATCATAAAATGAGAGCAATGCAATTATGTATTTTAATATAATTAATAATAATAATTTCCAACTATTTGAAAGTCTGAAAAAAAAAATCAAAGATATGAATGATGTAAGTAATGAATCAATGTAATAATATTTAAAAATTAAGTATAAACTTATGAGATTAACAAGCTTAATTAAAGATTATGAATGATATAACATACAAGTAACTAAATTATAATTAATTAATTAATTAATTATATCATATTCCAAACTAAATTAATTTGTTCCTATAGCCGCAGGTTTGTTAGGGTTTACTTTTCGTTTTCTTCGTTGCTCTTCGACTTCGCCTGCTTTGCCCTGAGAGAGGTAGAATTTTGAACGAGTCGCTAAATAACTTCTTCGCCTCCTTCGTTCCTTCCTGTCGGATCCGAAGTCACACCTCCACGCCGTTCTTCTGTTGGATTGTAAGTAAAGGCGACGACGGGAGCTTGCCCGTTGCGAAGGTAGCCATCTTTCGTCCTTTCGCGCGCTTCTTCGGCCAACTCCCGTAAATCCGCCGAACTCGGGCATTTAGTAAATCTGAGATGTAAGGCTAAAAGAGGGAAATGGAGGATTTGGCTCGCTGTGAGATTTAACAGTTCCCTAAATCCTGCTTGGCAGGATTTAGCATAAGTCCTGTTTCCAAACAGTCCCGAAGAGTAGTTCGTGAGCGATTTGGTGATGGAGAATGAGTTGAAGCCCGTAAATCTCAGTTAAAGCTTGCAACTAAACAACCCCGAAAGGTTCCCGCTTGCAATATGTTATTTTTGTTAGGGGGTGTTTGGTATAGAATTGGATTCAATTTTAGTAGGATTTATTAAATCCTGTAAATCCGAATTTAATAAATCCTAGGCTCTTAAATCCTGAATTGTGTTTGTTATGACAATTTTTAAATTCTATTAAATCCAGAAAGATGTTTGGCAAGATATAACAAGATTTAAAACGATTGGAGATTTAAAATTGAATTAACTAAATATTTTGAAATAGCTAATTATTTAAATAATATTCCTACTAATTATTTAATTACTATTTTATTAATTTTAATTATAAATTTTATTATTAATTATCTCATTAATCAATTAAGAAGAATTCTACGGCTCATTAATTATTTAACTATTATTTATATTATTAATTATATGTTTAATAATGTATAAGATAATTATATTAATTTATAATTACTAATTATATTACTAACTATTTTATTAAGTTAAATGAGATAATTAATTTATACACTAATTCTACTATTAATTATTAATATTTTAAATTATATTAATTAAGTTAATCAGTAATGAAAGCGTCTAGGGTTTGCTTTTAATCTTCTCTTATTCGTCCGTGCTGTTGGCTTCGTCGCTTCACAGGAGGTGTTGTGATTGCACGAGTCGCTTCTTGGTCTCCTTCGTTGCTTCGCAGGAGGTGTTGAGATTGCGCGAGTCGCTTCTTCGGCTCCTTTGTTGCTGTTCGACTTGGCTACTTCGTTGCTGTTCGACTTCGCTCCTTCGACGACGTTCCCTTCTTGTCGGATCGGACGTTACAACATTTTGATCTGAAGCAACGACGGGAGCTCCCTCTCGCTCGCCGTGAAGGTAACTTCCTCCCTTTCGCGCGCTTCTTCGGCCAAATCCCGTAAATCCGACTTCTAGAGGGATTAGGATTTACAGGGATTTAGCGGATTTACGCCGTAAATCCGCAAATCCGGGATTTACGGATTTGCCGGATTTGCCGCGACATTTTTTGCGTTTGGCTGGATTTACCGTAAATCCTACTAAAAACTCGAAATAAATCCGATGCCAAACACCCCCTTAGTATTGCTCTTTTTGTTACTTATAACCTGAAATGGGGCTTTGCTGAGGTTTTGTAACGAGGTTCGTTGATACTTATTATAGCTAATCACAATAATGGAGAAGACGTCGTCGCTTCTCTTTGCCGGCACTCATTTTGATCGAAAACGGTTTGCTAAAGACATCGCTAGATTCAAGGCATTGCCTTTTCACTCTCCTCCTCTGCCTCTCTATCTTCTCTGCTTCCCCTTTCTACGAGTTTGTTTTACTTAGCAGGAGTTTGGTTTATAGACCGGCTATCGAAGTTAACCCAGTGTACTTTTATTTCGTCAGGCAAAGGAGGAGCAAGAGTATCATTATAAGCCTGAATACAAGGAATTCCAGTTGACTGAGATGGTTGGAAGCAAGAAAGAGAAGAGGAGGAAGCGGAATGACTCAGGTAACACATGCTTTTAATTCTTTCCAAACTAAAGCTTTTGCCTTTGTAATCTATAGTGCTTTCTCCTTGTCTATTTACTTATTTTTTAGTTTGGATTTGGCAACTTCAGAAGTTGTGGAGGGGTTTAATGTTTTTAAGAGCTCTAAATCTCTCAAAACCAGAGATATAACAACAACTATGAAAGATGACTCTGTGCTTCATAGAAAGGAAATTGAGAAGCAGATCGAGGTATGGTTTTCCTTGATTTTGAGCCTGTTGATGTGTTTTTTGATCGAAAAATAATTTTTTTAAACTAACGTTTCTTTTTATTTCAGAGAGATTCACTTTTCCGTAAGAAACATGGGATTCACATTTTTGGGTATGCTGTTCCATCTCCACTTCGGAACTTTGATGAATTGAAATCAAGGTATCGTTCATATTGTTGCTATCATTACTGTTTTTTTATCAATTTACATTTGTGCTATGCCTCTTTGTGGGATCAGAGTCATTTTCCTCCATGGTATTTTCATGTCCTTTTTAATATTTCTTTTGAACCTTTTTCTTTCCTGCCAATTATATGCTTCTTTCTGATAGGGTCTGTAAACAGGTTTGGCTGCAAATCACATTTATTGCGTAATTTTTTTGAACTGAAGTTTAAAGAGCCAACACCTATTCAAAGGCAAGCCATTCCAATTTTACTTTCGGTAAGCTATTCCTTTCAATTGTATCCTTGTGCTTCAATCATCATATTTATAACTATTGTTTCTTATTGTATATGCTCTAGGGACGTGAGTGTTTTGCTTGTGCACCAACTGGATCAGGCAAAACTTTGGCTTTTCTGATCCCCATGCTTATGAAAATTAAGGTAACGCTTTGCTTCCTCCAAAAATCTTGCCTATCTTTATAAAAGCTATTATGTTTATTTCATGAAACCAGCCAGGACGTAAAGAAGGTGTTAAAGGTTTAATTATCTGTCCTACAAGAGAATTAGCTGCACAAACTACCAGAGAGTGTAAGAAGGTAGCTAAAGGTAAAAAGTTTCACATCAAACTTATGACAAAGGAGCTGTCCAGATGCGGCGATTTTCAAAAAATACCCTGTGAAATTCTTGTATCAACTCCACTCCGTGTTGATTTTGCTGTGCGCATGAGGAAGCTTGATCTAAGTAGGTAAGTTGCTTATTTAGAGATACTGCTAACTGCTCTAGTAAAGGTAAAATATCTAATTTGATTTTGAAAATTCCTTCTAAACTTCATTCATTAAAAAAATAAATAAAATGAATTGGATTCAACAAACATCATGTACATGACCGAAATCAACAATGATTCTTTAGTGGTTTGCTCTATTAGTTTTATCATTCCTGTTACCTTTATATCCATTCTCAATAATCTCATGCATGCTAGCATATTCATTGTTAACCAGTGATATTTTTTATTAATTTTCGAAATGAGATCTGATATTCAAAAACTTTGAACCAACAGTATGAAAATATTCTAGAAAAAAAAAATTATATATATATATATATAGAAGGAATTATGGATTAATTGATTTACAGTCAGGAAACAATTTCTTCTAGAACATGGAAGAAAAAAAAAAACTTGATATTACCATACATGAAAAGGGTCTGATAGTTATTAATGCATGACTAGAGGTTCCAGGGAATCAGGAAGACGAATCTAAAAAAAGTTTCAGTAGAAACTAAGTTTGTTTTCTATTTGAAACAATATGTTGTGTACACCAACACGACAACACAGCAGCATCACCAAAGGATGCTCCCTACTTATCATCAATTTATTTGTCCAAATCAAACAACGAAATATTTGGCGGCTAAATTAGTTATAAAATTAATTTAAAAATTTACAAAAAATTAGTAAATGGCTAAATGCTAAATAAATCTGGAAGTCTTACCAGATTTAATTCAAATCAGTACAGGTAGTTCAATTATAGCAGAAGCGGTCATGACATTCCCCCTTATAATAATGTCATCATCGACATTCACTATTAGCTAGAAATCAAAATGGGTATGGATAGAGCTGTCTCATCTCAACCTTTTTTTTTCCAATGTGGCATCTTTATCTACCTGTGCTTCCATTGAACATTATTCATAGAAATTAGCTTGCTCCTCAATTTTCTTACTTCATAAGTTAAAATATACTTAGGTTCCTTTTTGCAAGTTGTTGACCTCGATTTTCGTTCGAGTGCCCTCGAGCGCATTCGATCAATGCGATTAGACCTTGTAGAGCCCAATTCGAACTTGAATCGATCTGAATTGATTATTAATTAGACTCGACCCTGTTCAATCAAGCCTGAGTCGTTTGTTTTGACTGTAACGAGCTCGATTTGATTCAAATCGATTTCAATTTGAGTTCAATTTTGTTTGATTAAATTGATCGAACCTAGCCCGATTCTAAATCAAGTCGATTTGAATCAAATCCATATCCAAACCTAACTCAAATCGAACCCAAATCAATCCAACTCGAGTCAAGTTAGATTTGATTTGAACTCTTGTTTAACCCAAGCCAGCTCAATTTAATCTCAATTTAAATCCAAACTACTTTCTAAGCAATTTAAATCTCCACCGAAATCAAGAAACACATTTCGACGGCTCTGATTCATTCCAAGGCCCAAGTCTGCTGTGTTTTAGCAACCCAGTCGCACGATGTGCTCATTTCGGAGGGGCTTCAGACGGCTTTATGTAGATTTGATGCGCCCAGCCCCTTTCTGATGCTTCTCTTCGCGTGAAATCGAGCCAGAGCTCTGGAGAGCCGAAAAAGAAAAGCTCCAGCGGTGGCTTGGAGAGCGTCAGGAGGAAATCTCCAGCAAGGACGCCATTCTCACGCTCTTTGGCTCCTCTCGTTTCTGCTTGGTTCGCCTCCCTCTCCCAATCTCTCCCTCTTGGTTCGCAAAAAGAGCCAGGCCGAGCTCCTGTTCCCGTCGCTCCTGCCTCCGTCCGAGTCCAGAAGTCGGCGACCTTCCTCCGTCTCTTTGCTCCCGCTCTTCCTCACATAAACCCCTGGTCTTCTCCTCCCTCTCTGATTCGAATAGAGCCTAAGCCGAACCTTTCCCCTGCTCTCAACTCCTTGAATCAGCCTCCACATTCAACCAGCAGCTGCAAGCAGGCGTCAGCACACATGAAACTGGCCCAGATCTACTTGATTGCTTCCTTGATTCTTCTAACACCTTTCCCAATCTGCTACCCTGTGTACGTTTCTCCTTGCAAGCATCTGGAAGGTAAGCTTTGCTAAATCCATTCATATTTTCCATTATATTACCAGCTTTGATCATGGCCCATGGCCCATAGCCCAAATTATTGAAAAATCAATAAGCACAAGTTGTTTAAAAAAATTAGGTATGACATTTTTTAAAATATCTCACCGTTTTGCTAATGGAATGCCTTAGATCCTTCCAATTCTGTAGGCATTAACTTGTTTTGTCTACAAGATATAAAAGTACACATATTTCTAGTTATATTCTACATAGTTTCTAATGTCATTTTTTTTAGTTCCAGAACTTTTTTTTTTAAAGAACTTGCTAAGCATGACACTAAAACTTTAGTGTGGAAGAAGGAATGCAAACAGCTGTAGTGAACATGATAAATTTTTGGAATGACTGATCATTGTTTTCTTCTTGAAGATATGATGTTATTTTTTTTTCTTTCTTTTGAGATTAGAGAGAAGCCGAATGGATATATATATATATATATATATAAAAGGCTAGTTCATATTTCATAGATATGTCATTCGATATAAAACATGATTGGGATATTGATATAAATGAGAATTAGTTGATATAAAATCTGTGTGAATATAAAAAAAAACTTTTTTTTTATGAAAATTATGAAAACTAATGATATTATGTGAGCATGAATTTAAGTTTCTTATTTATTGTTATCATTATTATCTTCTTATATTTGTAAGTTGATTGTCAAAACAAACATGTTAAAAGTCTTAAATAAACTTATATGCATGAGTTGTCTTCGTTTATAGCTCGTAAAAAATGAATTTGATGTATTTGTATTAGTATTAATTGTATGAGTTTGTTGACAATTTTACTTGTACGTGCTAGTAATGCAATGATCCACCTAATCAAAAAAAGAAAATTTGTTATTTGTACGTGCTAAGTCCATGTATATACCTTCTATGCTTTCATGCTACACTTATATATTCAATGGTGCATTCGCATCCTAATTCATGTAGGAGTTACTCTATGTGAATGTTTTGCAAGTCATAATTATTTGGCATTTAACCAAATTATGTGATTGAATATGTGTAGTTTGCTAGTAATGTTTATGTGATATCCTCGTATATAATATTGAGTTAAAAATTCCACTTGCATACTTAATATTATGCAAATGTGAAGGCTTCTAGTTACATTGCATAGTTTCACTCATTTTAAGCTTTGATCACAGGTCTATATATTGATTTCAGATGAGGTTTTTATAGTTTTTGATTGAAACATTTCATGAGTTTTGGGAGGAAGTGAAATCATCTAGATGTTTCTTCCTCTTAGCCACATTGAGCATACATATGCCTTCATATTTTGATTGTCAATATTTCTTTTTTCAAGCATATAAGATGATTTGCTTTATGTTGAAAGATTTTATAATTTTCTTTGGAAGGGTATACAAAACGTTTGAGAGCATGTGGGCCTTCTCTCTCAATGATAAATATTCATAGTTATCTTTATGTGGGTTTTCTATTGAGGAGTTTTCTTAAATGTTTATGGATTTGTTATGATGGCGTTGGGTAGAAAAATGAGAAGTTACTTGGTATATGTTCACCCATGGATCTCAAAAGCATTTTCTCTGCATTGCATTAGTCACTTGAGATGTTAAGTAAATATTTTGTACTCTCTTATGTTGTGTGCCTACTTAAAAAAAGATAATAATGATTGAAAGGTCTCTTTGCATGAGTAGAAGTGCTTCTTTGGAATGTTTGGAAGTTTTGTGAATTTCTTAATGATTGAGAAGTTTTAGTAAATGTTTTGTATTGAAAGATTTTATGAATGGCTCTATGGTTGGAAGCTTTGTGAAGGTTTCATGAGTTGTTTTTGTATCGAGAAGTTTTACGATGAGTTTCACAAATTGTTTTACGATAAGAATTTTTTTTTGGTAATGTATCTTATGAATGTTTCTTGATAAAAGTCTTCATAATGCCTATTCATTGAGAAACTTTCACAAATTTACCCCACAACAAATAAAAAGAAAAGCACTTGGTTGATTTTGTGTAAAAAAAAAGAGTTTTTGTTTTCTTTTCTATTAGGGGTTTCATATGTTGTTTCATTTAGGAATTTCATGAGTAGATTTTGGGGTTGGAGCTTTTGATTAGCTTGGAGTTGGAAGACTCTTTGATGTCTTTGTTTTTAGAGTGAATGATCTTGTTTATATGGGAAATTGTCTTTCTTTTAGTTTGCAATTGCTTTCAAAATTAAGTTCTAGATTAATGAGTAGTAAGAGCATGTTTTGAGTTCAAAGTGAAAGTTTATTTTGGTTTTAGTTTTGAGAGCTTTTATTTTTTTTTTTTCCTTTTGTCACTTTGAGCTTTGTTTAGATAATAATTTGGTTAGTTGTTTTAAATATATCAAGTGCTTTATTTGGAATGTGGGGACAGTAAAGGGCATTGGAAATATCTTCTTTCTTATTCGTATCACATCGAATTAGAGAGAAGGTTGTTTTAGAGGCACACTTGGCTTCAAAGAAGTGTGTCCAACAACAACAATGTCTACATTCCTTTTATATTTGATTTTCTTTCTTTTCTTTCTATTGCATTTAGTCGTCTTTCTCCTTATTTCTCGTCTTTCTACTTATTATCGTACTTTTATGCATAAATCTCTAAACTTATTGATACATGTACGAAAGTCGTAAGGGTTAGAAAACAAAACTCTTTTTGATCCTACAACTTTAGTGACATCTAAGGATAAAAATAAAGGGTCGAGTCTTAGATAACATAGACTTAGCGTGCATGCTCCTTATAGGATAGAGACATCAAATCAAAAACTTATTGACACGCTTTCCTAAATTTAGTTTTCTTTAATCCATTACTAATCAACCAATCAATCATAATCTAATTCTTAAAATGTATTAAATAAATACTCAATTCTTAATCAAGTTATTATTAATATTTGTAATCATTAAATTGCAAAACCCAAAACATACACCTAAAATCAAATTTAATTAATATAATAATCAACACCTAACTAACTTAAAATTTAAAAGATGTAGATTAAATTAGGAGATCAAACCTAAAGCTAAAATTCATTATAATAAGAGACTTCTAAATATCAAATCTTAGACTAATTTTTAAAATCAATCAACAAACTTGATTAATAAAATGCTTAATTCACATTTTCTTTTTTCTTTTCATAACAAATTAAAATAATTCAACAAAACTAGTTGCCACTGGGCAACACAGGCCTACGAGGCTATTAAGTTAGCCCCAAGGAGGGTGAAATAAACCTCACGGCCTCGGTGTGAAACAAAGGTAGTAATCAATTAAATACTAAAATAAAATTTTTAAAATCAATCCTAAAATACTAATATTTAAACTTTCATTAAAATATCTCGTTTGTCCTTTAACAAATCAAATACAAGCAACTATAACTAAATCATTTTATATAGGACATACCCAAAACCACACAACCTATTACACACATATTAAACTTGTTTGGTTAGGACACGACTTATAGCCTTAGTTTCGGCTGATATTTCCTTTTGTTATTCAGTGTTTACTACATGTACATGTTTTATAAATGCAATTCTTCAATTTTCTGTTAGTTATATTTTTATTTACCTGCATTTCTTTTCTGAATGACATATACGCTCATTTGCATATTTCTCTTTTATCTTATATTGCGAGGTATATCGGATATTGATGGCCGAGAATTAAATGGGATCATTTGTTTAAGAGCTTTTAAGTGGCCGCGCCACGAGCTGGGATCACTTGCTTAGGAACTTTTAAGTGGCAACGCCACAATCAGGTATAATTTCTTTAAAGTAAATTTTTAATTATATATCGAAACTGCTACACACTACACACATCTTGTTAATAGGTATTTTAACATGTTTAGGTAGCTAGCCATATGTTAGTGCACTACCGAAGCTTTGGCCCTATAGGTCAAAGCTTGCCCCCCTTCTGTGAGCTCTAGAGACCCTTATGGTGACCTATAAGGTTAAAGCTTCGGTGGTGCACTAACATATGACTAGCTACCTAAACATGCTAGAATACCTATTAACAACATGTGTGTGGTGTGTAGCAGTTCCGATATATAATTAAGAGTTTTCTTTACAAGTTGCAGAAATTATACCTGATTGTGACGCAGCCACTTAAAAGCTCCTAAGCAAGTGATCCCAGCTCGTGGCGCGGCCACTTAAAAGCTCATAAGCAAATGATCTAATTTAATTCTCGACCATCAAGATCCGATGTATCTCGCAAGATAAGATAAAAGAGAAATATGCAAATGAGTGTAGATGCCATTCAGAAAAGAAATTCAGGTAAATAAAAATATAATAAACATGAAATTAAGAATTGCATTTATAAAACATGTATATGTAGTAAACACTGAATAACAAAAGGAAATATCGGCCTAACCTAAGGCTAGAAGTCGTGTCATAACCAAACAAGTCTAATGTGTGTGTAATAGGCTGTGTGATTTTGGGTATGTCCTATGTAGGATGATTTAGTTATAGTTATTTGCATTTGATTTGTTAAAGGACAAAAGGGAGATTTTAATGAAAGTTTAAATATTAGTATTTTAGGATTGATTTTAAAATTTTAATTTTAGTATTTGATTGATTATCATATTTGTTTTACACTGAGGCCGTGAGGTTTATTTCACCCTCCTTGGGGTTAACTTAATAGCCTCGTAGGCCTGGGTTATCCAGTGACAACCAGTTTTGTTGAAATATTTTAATTTTTTATGAAAAGAAAATGTGAATTAAATATTTTATTAATCAAGTTTGTTGATTGATTTTAAAGATTAGTCTAAGATTTGATATTTAAAAATCTCTTATTCTAATGAATTTTAGCTTTATGTTTGATCTCCAAATTTAATCTACATCTTTTAAATTTTAAGTTGGTTAGGAGTTGATTATTAGATTAATTAGATTTGATTTTAGGTGTATGTTTTGGATTTTGCAATTTAATGTTTACAAATGTTAATAATAACTTGATTAAGAATTGAGTATTTATTTAATACATTTTAAGAGTTAGATTATGATTGATTGGTTGATTATTAATGGATTAAAGAAAATTAAATTTAGGAAAGCATGTCAATAAGTTTTTGGTTTGATGTCTCTATCCTATAAGGAGCATGCATTCTAAGTTTATGTTATCTAACACTCAACCCTTCATTTTTGTCCTTAGATGCCACTAAAGTTGTAGAATCAAAAGGAGTTTTGTTTTCTAACCCTTACGACTTTCGTACATGTATCAATAAGTTTAGAGATTTATGCATAAAAGTACGATAATAAGTAGAAAGACGAGAAGTAAGGAGAAATACGACTAAATGCAATAGAAAGAAAAGAAAGAAAATCAAACATAAAAGGAATGTAGGTATTGTTGTTGTTGGACACACTTCTTTGAAGCCAAGTGTGCCTCTAAAACAACCTTCTCCCCAATTCAATGTGATACGAATAAGAAATAAGATATTTCCAATGCCCTTTATTGTCCCCACATTCCAAATAAAGCACTTGATATATTTAAAACAACTAATCAAATTATTATCTAAACAAAGCTCAAAGTGACAAAAGGAAAAAAAAAGCTCCCAAAACTAAAACCAAAATAAACGTTCACTTTGAACTCAAAATATGCTCTTACTACTCATTAATCTAGAATTTAACTTTGAAAGCAAGTGCAAACTAAAAGAAAGACAATTTTCCACCTAAACAAGATCATTCACTCAAAAAATAAAGACATCAAAGTGTCTTCCAACTCAAAGGTAATCAAAAGCTCCAATCCCAAAATCTACTCATGAAATCCCCAAATAAAACAGCATATGAAACCCCTTATCGAAAAGAAAACAAAAACTCTTTTTTTTTTGACACAAAATCAACCAAGTGCTTTTCTTTTTATTTAGTGTGGGGTAAATTTATGAAAGTTTGTAATTGAATAGGCATTATGAAGCCCTCCATCAAGAAACATTCACACAAGTCAAGTCAGACCGCGTATATCAGCTTCAATCTTTGGAATTCTGTGCTCAAGGTCTGTAACCTACTTTCTTAGCACAGATACATGATGTCTTCCACCTAAACAAGATCATTCACTCAAAAAATAAAGACATCAAAGTGTCTTCCAACTCAAAGGTAATCAAAAGCTCCAATCCCAAAATCTACTCATGAAATCCCCAAATAAAACAGCATATGAAACCCCTTATCGAAAAGAAAACAAAAACTCTTTTTTTTTTTTGACAAAAAATCAACCAAGTGCTTTTCTTTTTATTTAGTGTGGGGTAAATTTATGAAAGTTTCTAATTGAATAGGCATTATGAAGCCCTCCATCAAGAAACATTCACACAAGTCAAGTCAGACCGCGTATATCAGCTTCAATCTTTGGAATTCTGTGCTCAAGGTCGGTAACCTACTTTCTTAGCACAGATACATGAAACACATGTAAATTAACATATGTACTGACAAATATAATATGTAAGCAGACTTCTCAACTCTATTGATAACCTCGAAAGGCCAAATATATCTCGGACTCAATTTTTCTTCTCTACCAAATATGTTGCTCTCAACCTATTCTTGATCAATCTAATATCCTCAATGACTTTATTCACTAATTTAGTACCTATCAATTTTCTCTCACTCACCTCTGAGCAAGACGAAGGTATCCTATATCTCCTGCCATTAGTGCCATATAATGCCTTGGACGGTGCCATGCCAATACTCGGTTGAAAACTTCTATTTTAAGCAAACTCAATTAAAGGGATATGATCCTTTTAACTTCCTCCAAAATAAACACACAATCTCAATAAATTTTCAATCACTTAGACAATGACGGAGCCAGAATTATTTATCTGCGGGGGCACATATTTTTAATTTAAAAAATACCATCAAGTTTTTTCATTCGAGTTTGAAATTGACATTAGGATTTTTTGTTTTTAAATATCTAACTTAAGATTTTCATATCTAATTTAAATAAATAAAAAATAATTTAAACATATTTTATAACGAGTAATAAATATAAAACAGCTGCATCTTATTAATATAAAAGATATAAAAAATTATAATTAGTATATTTTAAGCTACTTCATTTAAATTTAAATATTGTAATATTTCTCTATTGTAATTTGTTGGCTTTAATTATATAAATTTTTTATAAAAGAGAATTTGGAGATTTTAAAATAATTTAAAAAAATTGATGAATTTTTTAATTAAAAAAAAACTAATAATGTGAAGATAAATGATTAAAATATATATATAAATAAAGAGATAAATATAAATAAAAAATGGTCTAATAAAAATAAAAAAATTAGCTAAGTGAAAAATATCATCTTAATCTCATGAAAGAGAGAGGGAGAGAGAGAGGGCATCAAGTCCAAAAAGGTTGCCACCGTAACAGAAAAAAATGACAATAGAGAGAGAGAGAGAGAGAAGAGCAGAGAAGAGATAGGGATAGTGAAAAAAAATCATTTCAGCCAATAGTTGACTGGTTTTATAAGGAAAAAAAATTTTTTTTAGGGGGGGGAGAGGGGGGCACGTGCCCCCCTAGGCCCCCTAAATCCGCCACTGCACTTAGATCAGTTTGATGGTTATCTCATAATGACCATCAATCTACTGGTGAAAAGTAGTACTGCAACTCAACTTAGGCCTCGTTTGATTAAGTTTATTTCCTCCGTTTCCGTTTGAAAAAGCTTTAATCAGTTTGTCGTAACTGTTTGGAAGACAAGTTTAATCGTAATCAATTTTTAGTAAACCACATATTTTGAGTGGTTACAAAATTTTTTCCCTGTCTGCTTATTCGTTCAAAAAATACAGTTTTGCTCACCAAATGTCCGAATTAATCCGGAGCGTTCTCAGCTCGACCACGAAACCTTCCTCTTCTTCAAATGGCAAGACAAAAAAACTGTCGTTGTTTTTTTAGCTCTTTCCATCCGGACTCCCAAACAAGACAGGCTGCCAATCGATCCTGAAATCTCGCTCAATTCATAATAAAAAGCCTCTGCTCCCGATCGATTCAACAAACCGACCCATCCTTTTCGGCATTTTCCGCGTAAGCTCCTAGCTGAAACCGAATTTCCTACCTCTTGCTCCTTCGTTGTTGTTTGACTTCGCTCCTTCACCGACGTTCCCTCCCTGTCACGAAAATTTAGGGTTTTTCGGAAGCAACGACTGTATATCGCTCGCTCTGCAAGGTAACTTTTTTCCTTTTTTTCTTCTGCTCATTCGCTGATATTTTTCTACTTTATCCTTGACAATCGGTTTTATCTTTTACATATGATTCGCTGCTATTAATTTTGTTGTTTAGTTGTTTACCAATGTTCTCATCTTTTTGGGAAAGTTTGGAATCAGAAGAATACTCTTCATCATTAACATTTTCTTTTTGCAATCAGCTTGTATGGATCCCTCGACATCTTTTTCTTGCTAAGACCAGCATTAAGTTTCTCTTAGCGAATAAATCCTTTCAAACAATTCCTTATTCATGAACATTGAAATTTGTTCTTAGCCGTCTTCCATTGTAATTATTTCACATTATTTCTACCATCTTAGTGCTGTCTCATACGCACAGTCCTATACTAATTAATACAGATTCAAAATATATTTAAGTATAAAAATCGGTTTAATCTTAAATTTTTTTTTAAACATGTAGATTGAAAAAACTTTAATCTTAAATTTTTCAATATATATATATATATATATATAAATTACGTATACATAAATTTCATGGGCAATTATGTCTTTTATAATAAAATCTCAAAAGCAGAATTCCTAAACAAACAATTTAAACTTACTTTCAAGTATTAATAAGCACTTTTAAAAATATTACTCAAACATATCTCATTATTGAAACTCCATTTTTGCATCAAAAGGCTTAAAAGTTTTTATATTTTATTTGAAACATCTTAAATGTACTTTTTCATTAACAAAAATACAATTTAGTTTATTTCCTAAATTTTTAGAAGTTATTGACAAGATCTTCCATTTGAATTGCATTTATTTTATATTTGTTCCATAAAACTTATTATCCCAGATTTGACCAATATGTTCTTTTATTTTCTTCTCAAGGTTGATCTAAACGTAAATTAAATGGCATGATAATATATATCAAATAATGTTTGAACAAAAGCAGAATTCCTAAACAAACAATTTAAACTTACTTTCAAGTATTAATAAGCACTTTTAAAAATATTACTCAAACATATCTCATTATTAAAACTCCATTTTATTAAACGGCTTTTTCTCAACCTCCATTTTTAAAACTCCTTTTTATGTAAGCATAAACCGAATCAAACGAAGCCTTAGTCCCCAAAACCTCCTAAATACCTCTCTACAATATGGAAGTGAATTTAGAATCACAATAAGAAATAATACCCTTCAGTATTCCATGCAGTCTGACAAACAGAACCCTTTTTTTTTTCTGCAACGGTTACAACAGTACTTGAACGGTTTCTGGGTCCAGCCACAGCTACTGGAACTTGAATGGCCTCTGGTGACTTCAGATGTCTGGCTGAAGCTTCTGAAAGGGAGGCTGGCTCTAGATAGGAGGTGGAAAGGAGCAAGCAGTGCCTTTCTGCTGCTGGTTTTTGGTGCTGTTAAAGCCCTGGAGGCTATGAGGGTGTGTGTGTGAGAGAGAAATTAAAATTGGGATTCAAGTTTAGAGTTGGCTTAGTATCCTATTGGATAATTCTGATGGTTAATTTAGTTCCCTCATTTTGTTATAAACTTTTAGCAATGAAAGATCAATGCAGTAGCTAACATTTTTTTAGCATTTACTATTTTATACTTGAATGCTTTATAATGTTTCAGGTTAAGTTGTCTGCCACTTCTTGCAGGGTGGAATATCTTGTCTTAGATGAATCGGATAAACTATTTGAGTTTGGTTTTGTTGAGCAAATAGATTCCGTAGTTAAAGCTTGTTCAAATCCATCAATAATTCGATCTTTGTTCAGTGCAACCTTGCCAGACTCTGTAGAGGAACTTGCACGTACAATAATGCATGATGCAGTCAGAGTTATTGTGGGAAGAAAGTGGGTTTTGTAACTATATACCATATTTATGCTCGAAATTCAGTTTTTAATGAATATTTCTCTATGTAGCTAATATCTATTAGTATTCTTTGCTAGAAATTCTGCTTCAGCATTAGTTAAGCAAAAGCTGTTATTTGCTGGAAGTGAAAAAGGAAAACTTCTTGCACTTCGTTTAAGTTTTGCAGAGGTACGTCAATGCTCCCATTTGAAGAAATTAGCTACCATTATTCTACTACGGTGCCTTTAGAAACTCTGTTATTTGTTTTGAAAACATTTTCTTGCATATGAAGTCATTAGCTTGAATGTGGTGATAATTGGTTCGGATATGCCCCAGTAACTTGACAACCGTTTAGTAAATAAATGATTTATATTAAATATGCTGAGAGTGGTAGCCATTTGGTGAAAATATGAGATGACTGAATGATCAAGTGCATATTATTATGAATTTTGCATAATTATAATGAAGTACCTAATCTTAATTAGTATGTAAATAGTAAATAATTAGTTAGTTATTAATCATGTAAAGGCTAAATTATCATTTAAGTTGCTTTTCAGTTTCATTAAATTGTATTTTCTTGCACGACTATTTTTCCGAGCACATTAAGTGGTACTGTTCAAGGAAGTTGAAGCGCGCAATAAAATATTATGCCAAACAAAGCCTCAAATTTTCATCTCCATTCAATATATATATATAAGAACTCAACCAAGTGGTTGGGAGTTCCCATTAACTTATTCTTATTTAGAAATAGTCCATGGCTTACCAGAAGCTTGCTTTCACCATATCAAATTGTGGGAAGGAGGCCAGTGAGATCTTTAGATGGTCTTCACAAAACATCATAAATCTCTACCTATCAGAGTTTATCGGCCCTAGCAATGACAAAGCCATCCTAGCTCCTCCACATATTTTCATTCCTTATGATTTAAAAAGAAAATTTAGCAGCTTTATTGGTCCTTTTTTTACATTTTAATAGGACCAAACACCAACCAGGTTAGAGAGCTCATCGAACCAATACATTAGTTGGACTAGATTAAGATCATGGTTGGAGATCTGAACGCAACTGCTTGATCCTCCTGTTCTTAAGTGATTTCAAAAATCATTTCTCTAAGAATTAACGATTTTGACTTCCCCAGCAAGGCGGCAATTCAAGCTGGAGCAGGAGTCAATTTGAAGGAACATTAGTAATTGTACTAATTTACTATAGGGCCTCTTTGATTTTAATGTTTCGTTGCATGTTAAATTTCACTTTGTAAATAACGGTTTGCTCTTTAAATATATGGTAAAAATTTTCAGCGAAGCTGATGCTAAATCATAGATATTAACTTAGTTTGGTTTTATCCCTAGTGAAATAGATTACTTCCATATTGCTTTAGAATGGCTGTATTTTGTAACTCGCAGAGCTTTAATCCTCCAGTTTTAGTATTTGTCCAAACAAAAGAAAGAGCAAAGGAGCTTTACAAGGAATTGGCATTTGATGACATAAAGGCTGACGTTATTCATGCAGATCTAACTCAAGAGCAGGTAGCACCTTATACCGTATAAACTAATATAACATGAACTGCATTCCATACTTCAATAACTGATGTAGTTCCAGATTCCTGTGAATGTGTTACATTGGATTAATTATTCTATGCGGTTGCCGAACGCCGTCCAAAGACCAATCACAATGCGCCGCCTCACCCCTGCGTTCGGTACTGTGGCTCGGTACTGTTGACGTGGCATTTTGATTGGTCTCCGGACGACATTCTGCGTCCGGTCGCCGCACAGAATAATTTCTTGTTACATTGAGAGCCTCATGCTAGTATAACCTCTCTCTGCTGATCTAATTGCTTTCCTATCGTTCTATTTTCTCAGAGAGATGATGCAGTTGATAATTTTAGAGCTGGAAAGACTTGGGTTTTAATAGCAACTGATATCATTGCTCGTGGAATGGATTTTAAGGGTATTAATTGTGTCATCAACTATGATTTTCCTGAATCAGCTTCTGCTTATATTCATCGAATCGGTATGTGCTGTTCAATCGATATTGTATAAATAACTTTGTTAGTCTCAATGATTTGCTTTCATTCTCCATGGATCTTATCATCCTATAAATATCATAAAATATAGAATTTTATCATGATTAATCAATTTATAGATATGCCCTTTTCTTGCTGTTATAGATTTTTTTATGATTTGATTGTAGAGATTTATTGGGATGACATAAAGAAAAAACCCTCTTTATAAAGAAAGATTAGGACCGCAGAAAATATAGTAAAATCTTCAAAAACACCTTTAATGAAATAATTTGTAAATATTGGATAACTTTTAAGTTTATATGTGGGTAAATCTTGGTGGGATGTTTTATTTGTAAAGCAAATATAAAGATTTGGAACTATCAAGGCAACAGAACATATATTCATCTTGCCATTTTAGTTCCCAAAATTGAATTCTCTGACTGATTATGGCATTTTTGTTAAGTATATTACTGGTAACAATTTTTTTCTTATTTGAGAGTTATTTATTGTTAATTTAGGCTTCGTTTGGGATGGTTTTTTTATTGATTTCTAAAATGGAGTTTTAGTACAAAAATAAAAAAATTTGTACTAAAACTCCGTTTTAGAAAGCAGTAAAAAAGCCGCCCAAACGAAGCCTTAGTCTCGTCTGAAAGGAATTACATATAAATACTTTCAGACGAGATTAATTTAACAATAAATAACTCCCAAATATGAAAGAGATTGTTGCGAGCAATAGAATTCTTAGGGAATAACTGAGGAATTTATTTTTCTTGCCATTTTATTTATTTAGCTTGTTTAATAATAGGTCGGTCCGGAAGAGCTGGGAGAGCTGGTGAGGCTGTGACACTGTTCACTGAAGAAGATAAACCATTTCTAAGGAACATAGCTAATGTGATGAAGGATTCAGGCTGTGAGGTTCCTGCTTGGATCCTATCCCTGCCTAAGCTCAAGAGGAAGAAGCACAGACCGAAGAGAGATTCTGTAGGAGCTGAGCCTGATGACACTGAAGAATAAAGCTGTTTAACTGTTTAAAAAAACTTTTCCTCGATACTCTTTATGTTTGCTTTCCTTTTGTGAATGAATTCCTTACCATTTTGTAAGTATTTAAGTTAGATTTCATAATTATAATTATCTATATTTATTAATTTAATCATTTTTACATGAAAATTTGAATGATTAGTGCATGAGTTTGGAGTTTTGGGTATGACAAATTGATTATCATGCCTTATAGTATTACCGAAAAGGAATTGTTATTAAATAGACATTTCTATTTGCGTAAAATTTATATTAGAATTTGAAATATAAATATGAATTATTGGTCGAAGATAAAAATAAACAAATTTGAAAAAAATCAAATTTATTCTTTATATGCCATGATTAAATATACTTAATTCTTAAAAAAAAAAAACTTATGTACCACAATTTTAGAAATAGTTTTAAAATTTCTTTTAAATGTTTTAAGATAAATACAATGTAAGCACAATTAATATTATATAAATATAAAAAATACTTTTAAATTCCATCATGATCACTTCTAAATCATTGCATCTTTATCCAAAAAAGAATCATAATTTTCTGCCAATATATAAAAATCGTAATATAATAATACATTTTGAAGCATAAAATCGGTGTGTTTATTCATTATTCTGAAAAAAAAAATGTATCTGAACAAATTAAAACAAATGATGACACTCAAATAGTATTAGGAATCAGCTGAAACAAAGCGTCACACAAAAGAACAAATTTCGAACGCTTAAAAAAGTATTAGGCATCAGTTAAAGATATAAAAAAAAATATTAAATTTTCAAACGCAAATACCTAAATAAACTTCAAATTGGGCCACTAGAAAATAAAACTAAAAAAAAAAAAATATTTATACATATTCCATGATTGCGAAGAAAAACGTTTCTCCATAAATCTTCAACGGACCAGACAACCTGAAAAAGAAAAGTGCAGAATCGTACTGTTAATATTATCTAGATTACGAGTAAATGCGAGAAAGTATTCTGTGTGGTCACCGGATAATCCAAAGATGAATCAGGATGCGCCATGTCATCCAATGCAAAACATTGGTACACATAAAAAATTTGATGTGGCGCTTTTTGATTCGTCTCTGGACTCCGTCCGATGACAGTACAAAATAATTTCTCGAGTAAATGCATACCTTTGTCATCAAGACATCCATTAGTTCAACAATAAGAAGAAATAGAAAATTGCTAATTATGTCTATAGGAATGTTGAACTCGTTATCTCGGCTATAAAAGGAACTACATAATGCAACAAGCTCACTTCAACACTTTGCATAGAGAGAAAATTATCAGAGCACTTTTGGATGTCAAAATTCACAGATTAACAACGATTTTATAGGTACAGTGGAATCAATTATATCAAAATCACTAAGGAAAAAGAATTTAAAGAAAATGAACAGAAGAAGTTCAAGAGGGCAGCCGTAATATATCTTGTTTGTAAATAATCTAAATACTTTATAATTATGTTCTAAATATGCCCATTTTGACTAATAAGCTATCATACAAAACAAAAATAGTCAATGCCATGATCGACATTGCTTGATACGGTAGTTTATTAACACAGGATGGCATCAGAAGGATTCAAAGTCTGGACTTAAAACTTTATTAAACATGGGAAATTATTTTTTTTGGGCATTTAGGCTAATTAAGGCAGACTCGCACATACAGATTTGAACTCAATACCTCTTAATTAATAGTCTAAGCTATCAACCAACAGACTAAGATGAGTTGTGTATTAAACATGGATAGCACTAACCAGAATAAATCTGCTGCCAGGGTTCAACACTTGTCAGAGCATTTCATTGCACCAAAAAAGCACTGATGATTTCAGTTCCAGAACTAAATATACGGAGAAGTATGATGGCATACACCTAGCATAGAAAAATCATATCAGAATTCAAATTATTTACATCTTTTGATACAGTCCAAATGACTTCACATAATAAATAACACAAGCAATTGCATTGCAGACCTGTCTTAAATCATGACTATGACAGTTCTTTCATGAATTGTTATAAACCCAACTCACCATTGGATTTTCTGTCAGTAGAACTGATAGCTAGCTTCTCAAAATAACCCTTTGTAGCATCTATCATGTAAGAAGAAAACAACTAATGAGAATACTTGCCGAACAAAAAATTGAAGTAAGATTATGCATTTCTGAATAATATGGAATAATTCAGCTCTTTCCTTTCGATACTAACCATGTTTCATTGTTAAAGATGGATCTTCTTCATCTAAATATCCTATTATCTTTGCTGGATTACCTACAGCCATGCTTTAGACAAACAAAAAGTAGAGGCATGACAAGATATCAGCATCACAACTTCCCATTTCAGGAGGATTCAATAAATAAAGATCATATATGATAGTATGAGGGATGGAATATAGTAAAAATTACCAAATAAAAATGAAATATAAACGAAATTACAATTTTTATGTATGACAAATGATCAATAAATAGCTTATCACTACTGGATCAACGCTCAAGAGCAGAATTTCAGATGGTTCAACAGTTAGAACTTAGCATTCAATTCCAATTACAAAAAAGCCAACGACAATTTCTTGCCGAAAAATATTGAAAAAAATGATTCAGAATACTCTTAGATAGCCAGATCAAACCTTCTAGGCATGTCATATCTAATCAAGGGGTGCCTGAAAATACCTACCCTCATATTCTTACACTAGAAGCAGTAGAACTGTGTACAAGAAAACAATTATTACACAAAAAATAATATATCTTTGATGGTACGATGTTATTTAAATGGATCAAGCAGAATTTTCATTCTGAACGCAAAGAATAACTCCCTACATTCACTTGCGGTTAAACCGCATTATTTCAACATCTTTCATTCCATGAAATCAACTACAAGAATGACTGGCTTTAAAGAACCTTAAAACATATAGAAGAATAAAGTTCTTAGCCTCAAAACGTTTACTCAAGCCTGAGAACCAGCAAAAAAAAAGTCACTTTTGGGAAGGAACAAGTAACTGCTTTCTACAGTGAATAAGCATCAAGCAAACAAGAGGGAAATGAAGGTTTCATTTGACGCAGCAATTTCTTATTTTTATGACAGAAAAAAGCAACCAATGAAAATTATTGTTTATTTAGATGAAAAAATTATACAAAAATTTTCCTGTTTTTCTGGAACGTGCTTCAGAAAAAGTTGCTTTTTCTGTACATATAACTTTAAACATTTCTGATAAAAAAGCAAAAAAAAAAAAACACAAATTGACCTAAACGAAGCAGAAGTTGCGACTTAAAAATAAAAAGAGCAGAAGTGGGCAGGTGATTAAACGTGACTGCATAGTTCTGTGTACTACACAAAACTATAAGGCTATTAAATGAAGAATTTGCCCAGTTTTAGTCGATACCATAAAAGATCAAAAGCGCAAGGATTATTGACCAAACAATACTAAAGAGCCAACCAAACATGGGAGATTCTGGGACCATTTATTTCAAAGCATAGTTGACATAGTATATATATGAACTTGTGCAAAGATAATAATAAAGAAATTAGTTTCATTTATAGCTTTGTTTTCACCAGCCCTAGGATATGAGTTACATTGGTAGAAGAAAACCGTTACATGTAGGAATCATATGAATGCACGTGGAAAAAAAAAGGTATACAACCAATAAAAGCTCAACAATCTCTCATCTGATCAGATAGATATTTGACAAAATACTATGCAGAGGAAGAATTATACAAATATTACCATTCTCAGAATAAAATTATAAGGAAGTAAAATAAAGCCACTAATGGAACAATTTATGGCATCCCAACCTGTGAGAAGGGACATTTTTCAGTACGAGGGAACCAGCAGCAATCATAGCTCCTTCACCAACAATAATGTTTCCAAGAATTGTTGCGCCAGCTCCAATAAGGGCCCCTTGACCAATTTTGGGATGGCGATCTCCAACTTCCTTGCCTGTTCCACCTAATGTGACACCCTACAAAAGTTCTTACAGAATGAGTACTTCATACTAGAATGTTTTGGGATCTATAGGTACGTACCGAACTAATATTAATTGATATCCGTTTTAAGTTAAATACTGTTAAATTAAATTAAAATAGTCTGAAATACGCAGAAGACAAGCAACATAGGATCTTCAAATAGGATATGTTGCTGAAAAAAGAATGCATGTGCTGTAAGACATGCAAGGCAACTACATACAAAAAAGGTATAAAACACCATTTTATGTCATCTTGGCGGGAACATGAAGTGGGAGAGAGAAACTTTGGCAATCAATTAATGATTTAAAATTTTGCTTTCTTTAAGGATGCTGTTGGCAAGAGTAATTGGTTATTCCAATAGTCTGGTTATCTACAACTCATAGTCTTCCCACAGGCGCAATTTTCACAATTTCTAACAATCAAATCCTAAGAGTTTCATTTTTCCTGAAGTGCAAATAGCATTTAAATGGATACTTCAATCAAGAAGATGAAGAAAATAAAATAAAAAATGGAAGTTGCATTTTCAAACTTTGACCACCTATTTTTTGCTTGGATAACAAACTAAGAAGGGGGTTTGCAAAATGAACCAACATGTGATGTGATGTGATGTGATATAACATGCAAAGATCAAGAATTGCTTTGGAAATTAATAAAAGAGATGAAATTTATCTTGCTAATAAATAACCCTTTGCTTGATCAAGATTTAGTTAAGAATTTATCGTGAGAGATTTAGCGATGGCAATAGATCACATGTAGAGATTACAGTATCTTGCAAAATAACAACTAAACATTTAAGTAATACAAATAGCTAATGATAACAAAGCCTCACTGTTAACCTTCATGTTATACCCAAAAGATCAGAAATAAGGAATAAAGCTCAAAATCCAGCATACATGCCTCACGTCCATGGGATCCAGGAATCCTGCAGAAATCGCGGCCTGCTACAGTACCTTGCTCTGCAAACGGCGCCGAATCGATCTCTTCCCGCAAATCCCGCAGCAGCTCCTCGATCGTCGCCTCGTTCGCGTCGTTAAATAGAAGCCGAGCTTCTCTCCCGTTCGCTGCTCGACACTCGACTCCAAAGCCACAGTCAAATCCCCATTCGCTACTCTCTCGGCTCTCCAACTCTACACGAAATCCTTTTCCCGTTCGCTGCTTCCACGACCAAATCCCGACCTCCACTCCCACAGCAACTGCCTCCGATTTCACTGCCCTAGTCCGACGCCGGAGCCTCCTTGCCCGACTGCTCCTCTCCAAGCTGCAGAGATCCCGTCGATTCCCTAGCCTCACCCGACTCCACCCCATCCCGATCCTCCCGATCTCATCAAGCCGAGAGAGAGAGAGAGAGAGAGAGAGAGAGAGAGAGAGAGAGAGGGGAGAAGCCAACCTACCCGAGCGGCCGAGCCCTTCTCCGACTCCTTCGTTCCCTTCGACTTCGCTCCTTCCATGGCTACCCTTCCGGTCGGATAGGAAGTTACGACATTTTTGGTCGGAAGCAACCACAGAGAGCTCACTGGCTGTGAAGGTAACATCTACCTTTCACATGCTTCTTTCGGCCAAATCCCGTTGCCGAGCAGCCCTATGGGCTTTACTATTTTTTTTAATTAATTAGTTTTAATTATAAATTAGTAGTAATTAATTAAATTAAATTTCAATTAATTATGTTAATTATAATTAATACATATTAATCATAATTAATTAAAATTAATTATGTTTAATTAGATTTAATTATGATTAATAATTAATTAATTCCAAATTAATTTTAATTAATTAGGTATAATTATGATTAACTTATTTTTGTATATAATAAATTTAATTATGATTAATTTTCTTTAATATAATTAATTATTATTTAATCATAAACTAATCATAATTAACAAAATCTAATTATAATTAATTATTTTTAATTGTAATTAATTATTATTAATTATAATCTAATCATAATTAATTTAGCTTAATTATGATTAATTATCTTTAATTATGATTAATTATCTTTAATTATTATTTGATTATAATTATTTAAATCTAATTATAATTGATTCTAATTAATAAAAGAAGAATGCTCCCCCACTCTCTTTCCTCGATGTTCGTGTCGGACCGGCAAACCACCTAAGCACGCCTTTAGTGGCCGTGGTAGGAGGGAACCCGGTGCGACACCTACGACGAGGTAGGCGAGTGACCCCTCGATCCACGTGTCAACCACTACAACCCCGCGGAGGTACGAATTCTTCTAAATTCAAAACTCTGTTTCAATGTTCGTGGCAAACCGGAGAACCGTCCCAAGCACGCCTTTAGTGCGCGTGGTGGGATGGGACCCCGGTGCGGCACGTGCGGCGAAGCGGGGTAACTTATAAGTACCCCCGAGAGGAGGGAAAGCAAAACTGTCTCTTCTCATAAAAATGCTTTTTTTAAAACCCCAAGCACGCCTTTAGCGCGCGTGGTGGGAGAAAACAAAAAATACAACCGCCGCGGTGTCTCACCAACACCAACCGTGCACGCCTTTAGTGGCGTGGCGGGTAGGCGGCCTCTTTGGTTTTTCCCCTTAACGGGGGAGACGCCGGGAGGCTGCCGAAATTTTGTCTGAAATACAGACAAGGACTTGGAACAAAATTGGGACTTGATTCAATTTACTTAAATGAACTTGAACCCGAATGAATTCAATTCTAAATGAACAAGATGAACTTTGACAATGAATTCAGACAAAAGACTTGTGGACATACATTTTGAACTTGAGTTGAACAAGCTCACTTGAAACTTATAAACTTGGTTTGAATCAAGTGAGGACTTAGACTTGTCATATGAACAAACAAAAAAATGAACTTGGTGCAAAGGACAAGAATTTGAACCAAACAAGATTACAGAGGAATTTGACATCAAATTCAAACTCAAATGTGACATGAACTACAAGAGACTTAATCAAAATGAGCTTAAATTCGAATCAAATGGTGAAACTTGTAAGCTTGAACTTGTGTTTTGAACACGAACTTGAACTCAAATGACTAAGCAAAGGAACTCAAGCATGAACAAAGTGATCTCAAACTTATGGATATGAAACTTGAGCTTATTATTTGAATTCGGACTTGGACTCTATAAGACAACAAGGACTACACTCGAACTTGAACAAAATTTGGGCAGTACAAAACCATGATTGAACTTGGACTCAAGCTTAAACAACAAGAAGCTTGAACTTGAAAGTGATACAAGGGAGCTTGAACCATTTGGACTCAAACTCAAATGAATAGAAGATTCATATTGAAGCAACTCAGAGCATTCAATCAAATCGATCTGCAAACAATAATGATATGTTCTCTACAAGTGTGATAGGTCCCCTTGAGGCGGTGAATACACATTCAACATCAGATGGCTCACAGACTAATATATTAACTTGTTTTGTAAGTAACAATCGCATCACAACATACAATGATTATGGGGATACTCTCATAGTCAATGCCAATCAAGTATCCAATGAATACACGAATTTCCTACAATCAAGAGAGTTGACAAGTGACATGTGATGATTCCAAGCACGCAAAGCATACAAGAGGCATAAGCAAATACATCAAACCACCTGAGATTGGTGAAAGGTAGTTTCAATGCAAAAGCAAGGGTTCTCCTACGAATACTCCTAGGAGCTCGTAGCTGATACAGCGATCCCCTGCAAACGACTACAAACCACTTGTGGATAACAACAGTGGGTACTTCGTAAGCACAACAAACCCCTGTGGGCACAAGTGCAGATGCCGCCTACGACAACGGTGACTGAGATCTTCAAGTACGTCGGGTACAAGGGCAGCTCGATGTACGAAGGACACCTCTTAACGAAATAGAAGATATGTTTCAACAAATTAGAATAAAACTTCTTGGTGTTTCCAAAGTTTCTTCCTGGTCCCATACTTGAGAGGAAAGTAATTCTGGTGTCCACAAACAACGAAAATAACAATTCTACTACACTAAAGAGCCTGAAAGAGACTCTTCTCAAGGCAATGATCACGAATTTCAAGAAAGACTTCTCCCGGTGAATGAGAAAGGGGGAGTCAATATCAAGACTACTATGACACGCCACCGGATCTGCAACATTCGTACAAGCAGACAGAAGGCGTCTATTCCAAGAATACCCCCGCACGTGCACTATAAATTGTATACACATAGGTACACTAAAAGGGATAAAAATAATTATAAAACCCGCATGGGCCCCGGCGAGCATGTTATTGGTACACACGTGACGTCTAGAGATGCTGCGCGGGTTGACAAGTGAATTCAGGTTCGAAACTGATCCTTCTATACGGGTCAATAGAAGTCGACAGGGTTCGAACCAATAGACAAATATACGGTTGTGGCGACCGTCATATTTGTCTTAATACATTCATATTAGGCCTTCAAGGCCTACAACAATGAGAATTCACTATCAAAGGGTATAAAGCCTACGAAACCCGACCCTCTGTCGACAGCCCGACAGAGTGACAAAGTTCAATCCATAAAAGAAAGTGACCCCAAACACCCCGATGATGGCCGTGTTGAATGCAGATCTCAACCGGAGAGGTTCTCCAAATATTTTCAAATATCTCCCAAATATCCAAAGTTTTATTTCAAATATTCCAAAGCTCCACCCAAAATTCCAAAAATCTCAAATATTCCAAAGCTCCACCCAAATACCCACAAAAATCTAAAAATCCCCAAAATCCAAAGCTCCACAAAAAGCCCAAATTCCATATATTTAAAAATGAAATCAAACCATCAATCGCTTAAAGCAAAGCCCATCCATCCTCCGCAACAGTCTGCCGGGGTGGACAAATTCAAATAAACTCTAGCTCACAAAGAGTGAAATGCCTAGTCGAAAATATCACTAGGATCCATTCTCAAACAATCTTTTTGCTAGTAAGGACGTGGTACGTGTCCTCTAACCGGCAGTTTCGCCGCCAAATGGCACTGCAGGTAAACGGTTATGACCCGGGGCCCTCTGAACCGAGTGGTTTTGCCGCCAAATGGCACCACAGATAGCTGTTATGGCCAGAGTCAATACGTTCCTTAATGGCGTTAAATCCTTGAGATATGAATCAATAGGATATGATCGATAGGGCACAAAGCCCTCTGTAAGCTAAGGTGGATTCAAATTTGTCCCCTTAGACAAACATTCACCCTAGGTCTACAAGGTCCCCTTGGACGAAGCAACCCATGGCTGCCGACAAGGATCCTTTTGTCAGGTTGGGTCGACTACCTCCTCTGACTAAGTAGACCAGGGTCCATGATGGCCCGGGACGACGGAACCATGGGATCTTGATCGGGCCCATCATCCATTCCCCCACCATCCGCTTTAAGTGCTCGATGGTGAAATTTCTATTTTAAATACCAAACTTTTCAAACCTTTCTAAATACCCAAATCCAAACCATTGCTGCTACTATATGCCAGATAACACGTATGTTTTACGTATCTGATTGACGACTAGCCTTAATCGAAAGTTCTCTCTCGTTCTCGGGAGGGGTAATTAACTATAGGGGCTTGCGCCTATAGGAAACCAGAACTCAGATCATAAAGTCCTCACAAAATGAGGGCGAAATCTCTGGGTAGTGTCTTATCTACAAACCCATCTGCCTTCCAAAATTTACCTCGGAACTTATTCAGTTAAAACTCCCTCGCCGAATAAGAAAAGCGAGCGGAGGCCGGGGCCGAATTTTCGGAGCCCACACTCACATTTAAAATATAGATCATTCACCTAGAGGTTCGTCACTCGTTTTGAAAGTGGTGGCTAGCGGAGGAGAATTGTAAGTAGACTTAACGATGCTACTAGTAGGCAAGTGATCTTGAGAGGACTCGTCGCTGGGGAGGGAGACGGATCCGGAGGAGTAGGTAGACGGCCTTCAATGATCCACGTGTAGACGGAGAAGTGGTCGTCGATGGTCTCCACTAGTGGTGGTAGAATCCTCTCCAAGTATTCCTCGACGGTGTCGTCAAAGTCGAAGCCGACGTCGAAGAAAGGTGAGCGGAGAATATCGACCCTTCCGCGGTTGTCGTACTCAAACCCGAAATTCCATTCGGGTTCCTCCATACGTTCTTGTTGGCAAGAGTGAGTGGTCGCCGCGAGACATTCTCAAATGGAGGAGAATGGCGGCTCGGCCATTGGAGGAGAAAAGGCCAAGAATGGGTGGGTAGAGAGTTCGGCCAAGGAGGGAAGAAAAGAAAGGCTGCAGGAAATTTTTGTAGGAATTTCAGTTGTGGAAGGTTTAATAGGGTGGATTTAATTTGAAAATCAAATTAAATCAAGGAGGGAGAATGGGCGGTTAATTGAGGGAATTTGGGATTAATTGTGTGGAGTTAATAGGGTGATTAGGAGAGAGATATGGCTCCATGCATGGGCCGGCCAAGAGGGAGAAGAAAGAGTGGAGAGGGGATTAATGGAGTGGGCCCCACAGATTTAAATAACAGATTTTATTTAAAACCTGTAGGAAATTCAGTCTTTCATAAAAGGAAAAAATTTCCTTTCATATGCCAACGTATCCAGCCCTTTTTGAATTTCAAATTATCATCAAATGCTAGTGATTAATTGCCTTAATATGGCTGATTGAGTAAGCAATTAAACCAGCATTAACTGCTTGAATTCCACAGGTTGGACATCACAGGAGGAAACGGCAGTAAGGGGTGCAGGAAAAATTCGGTGAGCTGGTGGGAAAGGATTCACGGCTTGGACCCTGGAGGTTGCTGGGGAGTTGCTGGACGGTGGAGGGGAGGGGAGATGGTTGCACGGGATGGCCTGGATCCGTGACCAAAGGCCTGGAGGGAGGCTGGCCGGCGGGAGGAGGCAGCAAGGCACGGCTGGGCTGTGAAGCCAGCGGCCTGATGGGGTCCAAGGGGAATCGGCGGCAGCTGGGTAAGTGGAAGGAAACAATGAAAACTTCTGTAGAATTCCGTTGCTTGGATTCCGCTTGCTTCACTTTTCTTCAACACTCGATCTCCACGCAATAATCTAGGGACGAAATCTAGAACTCACGGAGAGATCTAGTTTTCCCGTTGAACTCACTAAGAGATCTATGGGAATGCACTCACAAAGAGAACAAAGGGGAATAATTTTTCATTTCATCAAAACTACTTTTACAATGCAACATGCCTCATATATAAGGAGGCCCAAAATAAATTTAAAAAAAAACTGAAAAGACAGGAACGCCCTCTGGGCTACATAAACGAAACTAATGCCCTCAGGGGCAAACTAGGAAAACTAAATAAAATTCTCATGACATAAGCAGTAAATAAATCAAAAGTAGAGACTATGGATCGTAGCCGCTGATCTGCGCCGTCGGCGATGGTATACGTGTCGAAATCTGATGTCCCCATTATGATGTGGTTAGGAAGGTATTAATTTTTATGTTTTTCTGTTTAAGTCTCTTTTTGGCCTTTTATATTACCAGGGGTAGTTTGGTGATCACTAACTTTTAATCCTTAGGCTTTTTCATGTAAATACCCCAATTTTAACCTAGACAGGGAAGTTTATTGAATATTAAATTTCAGGTTTATCCTAGTGATTTCCCAGCTCTTGGGGTAGATTTCCCCGTGTTTTAAGAGGTTAGGAGGAAATGGGCAAAAGAGAAGTCCAACAATTCACCAAGATTGGTTACCAATTCTCCTAACCTATATCTTGTCAGCCGAGTTCACCTACCAAGGAGTTTTCCTGCAGAAACCTCGAGGTTGGCCTCAGTTCGAGAGGTGGACATCTCTTGGTTTAATCTTAGCACAGTGTTGTAAGGAAAAAAAAAACAGGGAATTTATGGAGCCAGAACCAAGAGGTCTGGTATTCTTGCTACTTTCCAGCCCTAAGAATATTATTCTACCATCTGCAGCAGGGTTCTACGAGGCTTCTGTGATTTGTAATGGTAAAGCCATTTTTTTCTTGGAGCCAGGAAATCGTCTAAAAGATAGATTCTCTGCTTTCCCGGATTATTTTCTTTTACTTAATACTTTGAATTTGTCACCGTTTTTTTTTTCATTGCTTACTGCAGGAGGTTGGATCCTCCAATCCAATTCCATTCTGTAACAAGAAGTTGAGAAACTAAGTGAAAAATATGAGATTTCAATCTCTTCTTGAACCAAAAATTGGTATTACTGGTTATCTCTTCTCTAATCACTTAATTCATCTTAATATCTTAATCTTGAGTAGATATCCACTAATTGCCTCAGACAAACACTTCAGGTCGGCAAAATTTAAAAAGTTCGGCATCTAATTAAGCAAATTTGAACAGCATGTTTGTTCATTTATATTTGTATTTGTTTTTAACAAGTAGCTTATTAAGAGCTCAATTAAGGCTTGTTATTTTATGCTCTTATATTATATGTTGATAAATGCTAACCCGGCCAAATTTGGATTAGCCAAATATTTCAAAAAGGTGAATTTTAATTATGCATACCTTTGAGTCAAATAAAAATGTTGTAAGTTTAATAATCAGCATCTCCCGTAAATTTTTATGCTTAATTAGAGCTTGAGCTCAAAAAAACAAACAAACAAACAAACAAACTTGAACATGATTTTAATACTTGGGTTCTGTTGAAGTATTGCCCGAGCTCGATTAGAAAATAAATAAACATGAATATTATAGTATATGAATTGGCTTAGATCACAGCTTATTTAAAGCCCCAATAAAAGAGCTTCTATATGCTAAAAAATAATAATATTTTAGAAGAGAACCGCAAAAGTTATGTTTCTTTATTTTTGACTAGAACTACAAAAATAAAGACAGCTAATGTAATAATATGAAAACGTAAAGTTTACAAACGTTTCTAAGGTCAATAATCCTGTAAGGTACTTCATTTAGGGTTTAACAGCCTAAATTTATAGGCATTAACTAGAGGATTTATAGCAATTCAAAGTTACTGGAAGCTTAAGGGAAAAAAATCATATTTAATCCATTATTTTATGCGTTGGAACAAAAAACCCCGTCTGCCATGCTTTTCACACCGGATAAGAAAACAAATTCGTTTATCCTTTTTAGTTATGAACTAAATTGTATGAACTTGGAAAGAAGATATCAATATTTCCCAATTGAAGTTTTTCATATTTGCATGTACGATATATGTACCAAAGTCGTAGGAAATAAACAAACCAATGCCAGCTGATGAGGTCCGTCCAATTAGGATTGACATTGGAAATTGAAGGTTTGATTTTGTATTTTTTTACTTTATTTATCGATATCTATTTTGAGATTTATTCAATGATTTGTAATAAGGAAATATTTAGATTTTTTTATTATATTTTAGAATATTCCCTTTTTTTTTTCTTTTTGAAAGAGGTTGTACCCTGATGTATGCTTTTTGCTGATGATATTCTTCTTGTTGATAAGATTAGAGAGTGAGTTGAAGGTAAACTTGAATTATGGAGGTTACCTTAGAGTCTAAAGGCTTTCGTTTGAGTAGATCTAAAACTGAATATACGGAATGAAATTTTAGTAATAATAGATCTAGTTGGGGATTTTGATTTTGGGTGATCAAATCATTAATAAGAGTACACGTTTCAAATCTTGGGTCTATTATTCAAAGTGATGGTGAAAAAGATGGGGATATTATTAGTAGAATTCAAGTTGGATGGTTGAAGTGTAGGAATGCATCGGGGTTATTGTGTGATAGAAACCACCCCTCAAAATTAAAACAAAATTCTATAAGATGGTGGTGAGACCTGCAATGCTTTATGGTGCAGAATGTTAGCCATTAAAAGAGAAGCATAATATGAAGTTTTGCAGAGATGAGGATGCTCAATCGAATGGGTATTTTACGCTTAGAGACAGAATACAAAATGAGCATAAAGGTGATAAAAGTTGGAGTAGCTCTAGTGGAAGATAAGATTAGAGAGAGTTGTCTTAGATGGTTTGGTCACATAAAAAGGCAGCATTCAAATGACCCGGTTAGGAAAGTAGATGTATTAGATTTGACTTATATTAAGAAAAGTAGAGGCAAACCTAAAAAGACTTGGTTACAAAATATTAGAAGTGACATTTCTTTGTTAGATTAAAATGATAATTTGACTCTTAACATGGCATAATAAAGAAAAAAGATTCATGTAGCCAACCACACGTAGTGGGATAAAGGCTTGATGTTGTTGTAGTTGTTATAATCCCTAGGGTTTCCTATTACTATATATAGGATATTTATGGTTAGGATGAATGATTATAATGAATGGGAGATATTTGAACAACTCCCTCTCTCCACCTTTTTCAACTTCCATTCTCCCACCACTCTCTCTCGCGCATGCGCAAGCACGCATATTTGCTTTCTCTCATTCTCTTTCCCTCTATCTTGTGAACAAATTTTCTTCACTCCCCTTAATCTATCACCAGCTCCTTGTAGTCACCTCCATAACTGCAGTCAGCAATCTCTATGCCACATGGCGACCCTCTCCTATTACCATTGTAATCAAAGCGATGGAAAACAACTCCACGCCCTCAGCAAAAACTCCTTAGCCCCAACGCCTCCGTAACATGAAGCAATTGTATCTATGTTAGAGATACTGAGGAACTATAATGAAATGTGAATCAGGGCTTTTTCACCTCACATGCAAAATACACAACTAAAAATGTAAAACAAATCAGTAATCATTCCAAACTTATTAGGAGGTTAAAAGATAGGATTACACACTTTGGGGATTCAAGAAAATGAGGGAACTGCTTGCAAATTATGCCCAAAAAAAAAAGAAACCAAGATGTGGATTTGTTCAAAGATACAATAGAAATTGTGTGCCACTCTGGGCCCATATTCTGATTAAATCTTGTAAAATTCTTGGATTTGTGCCTTGTAAATAGAACCAAAAAAACAAAAACAAAAAGTAGCAACAACCTCTTATGTTTTTCCAATGCGAACCAATAGTAGCTTTTTCAAATAGACGTGCTTCTATAGTTCTATTAATACATATAGCAAATAAATTCACAAAAAATTGCATCACAACAAACGTATAAGATATAAATTAGTCAAATTTACAACTTACAACTAATTGTGAAGAATCTAGGCACAATGGTTAACATAAGAAGCAAAATAATACTGTTAAATAATTATTAAGTAGGAAAAAACCAAAAAGAGCCAACATATGGGATTGAGAATATAGCTAGTACCTGCATCAATGAAACCTTATTACCCACAACAGCAGTTTCACCAATAACTAGACCTGTCGCGTGATCCAATAGAATTCCCTCTCCAATTTTTGCCGCTGATTAATAAACAATTGGAAGACCTTAGAATCAATCAACTTCAGTAACGCAGCACAAATAGAACAATGTGCATTAATGAACCATACATGATTATAAGAACTACATTGGAAGTGAAGATTAGTACAATGCTGCAGAATATATAAAGTATGGAGTACATTTTCTTTTATTTTAAGGCTAAATTCTCAAAAATGTGTTGATAATTCCAATTTCAACACGTCAAATGCAAAATCGATGGCCCAAGTCTGAGTTCCAGTCCTTGGATAGGTTAGCAAGTTGGCCTTTTCAGACAAGGTGCATAGTCAGGGTAGGGTGAGGCTAAGCCAGCTCGTTTCTGCAGTAAGCAAGCACCCGGCAAGCCACAGAAAAGCAAGCCAAGTACCATTATCACACATCTATAGAATGGCTGCTGAATTATTTGAAATTAAAGTAATTATCCAAACACTGGGAACAAGATGAGGCTACTATTAGTTTTGGAATATTAAAATTTAGAATTAGATTATGTTAAGTCTATAATATCTCCATCTAAGGTTTTACAAGATGAGGCTACTATTAGCAAGCCAAGTAACATTATCCATCTAAAGTAATTATCCAAACATTGGGAACAAGATGAGTCTACTATTAGTTTTACAACCGCACACTCGCGAGAATGCACACCCGTGGCTCGCACCCCTCACGGCAGCACCTCGGGCCTCGCTTTCACGGGCTGCAGCCTCGACTGCGTGCTTCGTGCACCTCGCAGGCCCGAACTTGAGCTCACCCATGACGGCCAGTCATCACCATAGCTTACTACTGCCCTGCTTGAACCCGAGTTGGCAGGTCAGGTCCGAGTTCAAATTTTTGACCCATTTATAAATTGGGTCGGGTTCGGGTTGGAGCAGTTGAGAGCGGGTCAATTTCGAGACCCGACCCAACCAGAAAACTCATTTTGACACCCCTAACACACACACACACACATAGAGAGAGAGAGAGAGAGAGAGAGAGAGAGAGAGAGAGAGAGTAAAGAGGGAGTGAGTGTGAGTGTGTCTTGTGCGTGAGTGGGAATGAGGGGTTTATTAGGGATTAAGTGTAACTTTTATTATAAACAGCTCTCCTTGGCCTATTGGTTAAGAGGTTAGGCGTCCAACTAAGAGGTTTAGGATTCGAGTCTACGTGTATGCATTGTGTGTGTGAGTTTGCCTTAAATGGCCTAAATGACCCAAAAAAAAAGAAAAAAAAGTGCAACTTTTATTATTATTCTTTTTTTTTCTTAAAAAATTTAAATACATAAAATTAATATTAAATAGAAAATATCTAAGTACATCAACCATGCCTTGATATGCTTGCCAAATCATTATTATTCGTAAACGTCTATTCAGCTTTGTTTAGCCCACACAAACTTTTAATTTTTTTTATAAACAATCTTGGCCAATGTGAGTGTCGATCTCAGTTCTTTTAGCTCCTCCGAACGCCATGGCGCTCTTTGTTTCTCAAATGGAAGTTGTTTTGGCGATTTAGATTTTTGGTCGAAGCACGTCGGATGAGTTTCGTGTGACATCGAGCTCTTGCGTTTTTTAAATTCACCGTGTGCAGTACCGACACTAATATTGAAATCAACACTCGTCATAGAGGTTTTTGAATGATTACAATTTGTTATCTCGCACATTGTCAACTCTATTTGCGTGCAGAAGATTACGTATATCAGTTATCCTATAGGGAGCTATAATAATCTCATATGGACATATCCTTCTATCACAAAAAAAATATGTCAAGTACAAATCATAAATCCTAGAGATTTTAATTCCCAATAAGTAAATGAAAAGGGAGAAAGTTCGGTATAATTTTAGCAATATCATGAAACATGAATGTGGAAATAATAAAAGTCTCAGGGGCATTCAGTAGTCATGTGATAATGACATAATATGATAATTTCCATTTGGATATACATCAAGAGGAGAGTTTGTAAGGTGTGGAGCAACAAACTAAGTAGCAAGTATAGACCGATAGGGTGTGGAGCAACAAACTAAGTAGCAAGTATAGACTGATACGACGAGCAGAGAGTGATGCGAAGTAATGTCATAGGTGTACCATGTGGGTTGATGTTTGAGGCAAAGGAGCAACATGGGCGAGCATGAGATATAGGTTGGCAAGTGACATCAATGATCATTGCTAGCATAGTTTGCAAGTAGGCGTGCAATGTAAGCATGTGCAAAACATGAGAAAGCAACATATGATGTAGCATATGGGCATATGATGCAAGCTAGCACGTGACACGAGTGAGCCGCACAAGCATGAAGTAGATGTTGCATTGCAATAAGAGAGCAATGAACGACACATGTGCATAGGGGTTTTAGACATGAGTGTGGGTAGGTAATGAGAGAGAGAAACCAATTAATTGGGTGGGCGGCTAGGGGCTTACCACTCTGATACAATACTGAGAGCAATAGAAGATATTTGTCTTATTGACTTTAAGAGAATCTTTAAATAAGTAGCCAAGAGAATATAACAAGGACTCAAATAATCATGGATGATGCCTAAAATTATGAGAACAACTTTTTAATATAATCTCCTTTCAATATTACTATTCCCACTTATCAAACCAAAACTATTAAATATGCCAGTAGAGCTAAAACCTCAAGTAACACTCAACAAAGCCAGCACAGAGTAGTTGGGATAATGTTATAAGTGATAATGATGATGAAATGATGATGAACCAAGTAAGCTTGCGAGTATGATAAACATTTTTGTAGTTTATGAACAATCAAGACTGATTCATAGTAGATACAAATTTTCTAGGGCAATAAAGAAGTTGGTAACCCTTCCAAGAATCTTAACCTTCTCAAGAAAATCGAAGAAAGGAAATACCTGGGTGTATATCCACTGAAAAAACCTAAAATCAAAAGATCAAAGAGAGTTGAATTAGTATGGGGACGCTTGAAATTTCCTATAGCTAATATAATGAACTTGAAACTTGGCCAAAGGTCATTACAATAGGCAATATATCAGTTTTGTCAGCTCAAATAGTACCTCACTAATGCGACTTTGCAATGCCAATGCTAATACTTTGCGTCCTTGGTTCCATAAAGCATGGGCTACTCGATATGACTGCAAAGAATGATAACCCTAAAGAAAAATAAAAAGGCTATGTCAGAAGAACCTACTGATCATGACATAGAAATAATCATGAATGAGATTAAAAAATTAAAAAAAAATGAAATGGGTGATTATAAGACAACTCAATAACAGGATTTACATGATAAAGTACATAAATTTGTATATCAGTTTCCCCAAATTGATAAAATTTCATAAAATCATGCAGAAAATATTGGAAGCATATTTTTTTAAATTATTTCCTGACAGGATATCAGTAGTTTTATGCACCAACATACCTTAAGGTACAATAATGCCCAGCTATATGATGCACAAGCAGGATCCCTATCTCTGAATGCCTGTATAGAAACTTTTATTTTGTTAGCTTTACGCTTATCAAGTTCCTGAGAAGATAAAAAGCAAAACGAAGATACCTTTCAAAAATTAAATGGATCACCTGAAGATCTAGGCGAATGGATTGTTGAATTCCTCTATCATTCATTATAATATTTTCAAAAATATCCATTAATTGTGCTGCCAATAACGTTGGATCCTGAAGTCTATTAGCTAGTACAAATCCTAGAGCCTCCTCCAGACAGTTATGAGATAAGATACTAGCATACAAGAAGCTACTTAATATTGGCTCCTTTTCAGTCTGATAAATTGTAAAAGAAAAAAAGAGAGAGAGGTAAGAACAGAAGAATGAACAGCTGCTAGTATAAATCAAACAGTTGACATTCAAATGATAAATAGCACACATTTTTCAACAAAGAATAATGGAAAACATTAAGTTCAACATAACGAACATAAAAAACAAGCTTGCATGTCCACCTGCAGAGTCTTTTAGCTATACTGACAAAAGATATCGAATATAACTCCTGGTGCTTACACAACCCTAATCTGTAGTAAAGGTTGAAGAAATCTCATCTAACATGCATAAAAAGGTACGTATTATCACAGGATAGTTTACCATGATTTTTTTAATGCACTAAAGATCGCAGTTTACTCTACATAATCCCCAAAACTTCTGCCAGTATACTAATCATGATTTTTTTTACGAGCAAAACGAATAAACATAATTCTCAGAAAATTAGTAAAATAAAGTCAAAACTATGGTTCAAACTCAAAATTCAGAAGAGAGCATTCTTGATGGAAGGAGTCATAACTATATTTTAAATGACAATATGTCATGAACTTCATATGGGACACATGAAAATGACAATGTCCATCTTTCAGTTATGGAGCTGCAGAATACTTCTTTTCTGATAAAAATATTGAGCATAAAAGAAGCTGCCAGGGTGCCATAGCTTCTCATTCACAAAATGAAGAAAATAAAGAAGTATTACACTTTCCATCAATAAATCCAAATACATCCTAGCAAATGTAGCAAAAATTCATAAGTTGTAGAGGTTACCTCAAAGTAGTGCTGAAATTTTACAAAACAAATTCCGAGGCTTTATTTTTATTATTGCAGTTCCTCAAACATAAAATAGATGTTTCTTTTGTGATGGTTTTAAACAACTTTAGGAATATGTACTTTTTAGTGATGCTCCTGAGCAGCAAAAGGTATCTGAAACCACTGCTTTGGAGAAATTAGTTGAAAGTTATGCAAAGCATGCCAATAGTATCTAAATAAATACTCTCCCAAAAGCCATTAGCTGCATGAGATTTACAAATAAGAACTTATTCATAGCATGTAGCCCAAAGTACAAATCAAAGAAGTCTAAAAATTGCTAATAGCTATATAAAGCTTACACAATCGGACACAATATTGTTTGTTAATTAAGCCAAACGTATCTTCAAGCCCACTGATGCGGCTGTCTACCTTCATTCCAGCGATATGTTAAGTTGACTTTGTAAATGGATAGCTACATCAACGGATCTTACTGCTTTGTTCTCAAATTTACAAACCATAATTGAATTTATCTGCCAATGTCAATTTATAATTGCCTACTTAGTTATAACCAATTTTTACACTGAAAATCCTTATATCCCCAACTTCTAAGGTTGATGATCCATGAAACCTAATGAATTCCTGATCAGCATTCATCCGAGTTAAGGGACAATTTGCCTTCAGCCCTATTCTATTGAATTCATTTATAAAAATCAACTTTAACAATGTTATTGAAGCATACCCCATAGATACCTTACTTCTTCGCAAATACTAAATCCAATGAATCATCATTACCTCCTTCAGTCAGACTCCCATATGCCCATAGCTTACTAGTTACTGTAAAAGTTCTACATTCTATTTTAACAAAATATATTTTCTTTATGCAAGTATTTTGGCCAATGCATGCGTTGGACATCGCTCCAACAAAAGCCTTCATATCGTATGCTTTCAAATTCCCATCAATTGAATTAAAGCCATAACTCAACCAACATAGATATGTTGTAATTTCATAGGAAATTTTCAGTAAACCTAGTAGGTAGAAAAATGAATCAAAAGCAAACATTCAATTTTAAACTGCCAACAATAACATAATGCAACCTGACAAGTGCGACTTTCAGCAGATACATCCACATTCATTCAAGAAACCACAAGGAAAACACGCACCTCCGACTTAGCCTCAGCTCTGATGGTATCCCATATGGAATCAGACGCAGAATCAGAAGCAGAGAGAGACATCAAAGAAGGAGCGTCCGGCTTCGATTTCCCCATCGCATAGAATGGAAAAATCCTCTCAGAGCGGGAGCTCAAATTCTTCGAATCTCGAAAACACGTAGAAGAAACCCTAGTTTCTCCTTTCGCCTCGCCTTCGCCATTCAACTCCAGGAGTATGATGTTCCTGCTGGACATCACACCCCAGCCGGAGCAAGCTTTTCACCGTTTTCACCGTAAGCTTACAGGATTGTGAAAGAGAGAAGGCGTAGGAGGAAGCAGTAGGGATGCGCAGCAGCGCTCCGGCGACAGCACCACCGCACGTTTAATCGCGCGAGCGAGCTGCACAAGTGATGTACGCGGCGCCGAGAAAGTGTTTGACCGTATCACCCTTAGCGTTATTTTAAATTACGGATCTTACCTTGCAGTGTGGGACCTTTGAACTGACTGCTTTTGTTTGCTCTCTCGGCGGCCGGGATTGACCGCACTGTGGAACTTTGGACTTCCGGATAAGGGGTGAGAATCTTTTCAATCTTTAATGGTGGGGCTTAGGCCCCAAATTTCCCAAAAAAAAAAAAACGTTTATTTATTTATTTAAAAAAAACAGGGGCAAAGTCCAATTTATTCTACTTTTTAAGAATAATTACAATAAAAAGAATGCTAAAGTTATAACTCAAAATCAATGAGAGTGGACTTCAAGAGCTGCAGCAAAAACAAAATAATGCTCTAAACAATAAAGAAAAGAACAGAAAAATCCACAAAAAGTGGACTCAGAATCATAGGTCAGTAACCCATAAAGGGTTCTAAAACATCAAAATGAAGGAGCCAAAGTGTCCCTTGGTTGTCCGAGAGGATATTCCAAGGAAAAAATAATACCCATAAATAGGGGATTCATCACAGTCCACAAAAAAAATATCCAAGCCGACAAAATAACCCCAATCATATAGCAACTGAAGGCATCAAAGCACCAATATAAGGTAAATTTATTCATCCAAGCCAAAGCAGCAAAAGAATGCCTAGAAAAATTGGAATCCCCCAAAATTCATTGTGGGCAAGGAACATCCAGACAAGAGAAAAACAATTCAAAAAAGGAATCGCCAATCTCTATCCAAGACAGTCAGCAAAATGAAGCGAACAGAAATGGCCAAGTTAGGAGATAAGCTTTCGAATTTCAACATAATTTTTCCAAGCAACAATCTTATAATGAAGGGCCTTCTTAATTTTGAAACCATCTAGCATTTCTTTCTCTCCAAATGAAGCAAAGAGAACAAGAAACAACAACAAAATAAAAGTTCTTAAGAAGAGTCCCAATATTTTCCCTTTCAGAAATAGAAGATAGCAACTAGAGAAAAGAAGGCTTAGGCATAAAATTTTGAGACCACGATATAAAGTGACAAATATGAGAAAGGAGTGGGGGCATTCTAAGAAGAGGTGAGAAGGGGATTCATTGGACTCCAAGCACCATAACCAAAGATGATTAATATGGATATTCCTCTGAATTAAAAACACATGAAGTTTTTAACCCACCAATAATAGCAAGCCAAGAAAAAATAACATATCTTAAAAAGAATTTTTTATGCCAAATCAAGTGATACCAAGGAACTTTAGTTTGTCCCGTATAAGACAAGCTTTGTTAATATTCATTCTCAAACATTCTAGCATTTCTTTCTCTTCAAATGAAATAAAGAGAATAAGAAACATCAAGAAAATAAAAGACGGATTACAATTTGGAGTTAATGATTTCAGTAAAACATTAATAAAATCAAAATACATCATATTACATCCTCCAACTGGCTTTCCATCTAATTCAAACATTTTGCCAAATAAAGAAGCCAAATTGGAGGTTTGAAATCAAACCATCTGCTAGCCCATGGATTTTGCATGATATTCGTAATCTTTAGAAATCATAAGAGGCAGTGGCATACTCTATTTTGATGAATGCTCAAGCGATTGGATTAACAGGCCAAGTGTCGGGGTCTAGCATGTGTTTCTCCCAAGCATAGAGAGATAGGAGGGCTTCTATTTGATGGATTTCCTGGATCACAACACTTAGTTAGATAGGCCCTAGTTTTTCAGCCAAAACCTTGATCTCCATATAGTAAAAGGCCTTCGCTGTCACTCACACTTCTCTAGAACCCCACCCTTTCTCTCGCACATGCTCTCACCCGTTCAAACAAACCCAGGTGGATCCCTCTCTTATTCACTCTCTTTATTCGCACACCCTAGGAAGGACCCCCTCCCCCCCACCAAAGTCTTCATTCCTCTCTCTCATTTGTTCGCCCCAGGAAGCCCTAGCTGAGCCTGACACCTACCAGAAAGTTGACCTCCTGCCCTAACCGACCATACCAACCAGCCTTCTCTACTCATAATTTTGCTTCATCCCCATTCTATTTTCCTTCTTCTTCTCTATTTCCTGTTATTCTCCTCCATCTTTCTTCACCTTCCCCTTCACTTTTATCATTCTCTTCCTCTCCTTCTTTCTTCTTTCTTCCCCTTCTTCTTTTTCCTCTTATTTTCTTCTTCTTCTTTCTCTTCTTCCTATTATTCTTCCGTACTTCCCTCTTTTTCTGATTTTAATCCTCTACCTCCTTCAATTTCTTCTTCCTTCACCTTCTTCTTCTTTTTCTTGCCTTTCCTTTTTGAATAAATTGTTATATGTTTAGGTGATATATAATGTGCATTGTGGTATCTTTGAAGTTCCAATCATTTCTTTATAAGACTATTATAGATGCATATTTATTGTAGGTAACTTTGTTGTAGAAGGAACTTGACTATTTATATTATTGTAGCATTTTTCTTTATCATGATGTTTTGACTTTTATTTAATATCAATGATTATTGACCTCATTTCTATATGAGGTCATCAGGATCCATCCAGACTCCTATTTATTGATCTGATGGTTAATAATTATCCAGTTGTCAATCAATATGGACTTCAATCAAGCTTCAATCAGACTTCATTCAGTCTTCAATCAAACTTCAATCAAACTTCAATCAATTTTAATTATCAAGTTGATATTAGTTTATGATCGCTTAAAGCTGCAGCCCTACACTATAGCCAGGTAACTCAGTACACTCCCCAACTCAATACACTGGCATTTAGTGATCACCACTTGATTTTCCTATTCAATCATTAAATTTCATCTAATTGATTATCATTTATGTGGGTAATTTATATTTTTGTTATAAAAAATGAAAATAATTTTATTTTGGTAAAACTTTTAGCTTGTAATTTTTTATATGTTATAGAGATTGAGATTATAAATATTTTGAGTATATTATAAAATTTTTTTAAGGGATGATTTTGAAAAAATTGTAATTTTTACCTATTCAAAAATTTATTTTGACATTTTAAATAGTGCCTCAATTCACTTAAAGCTTTAGAATGATATTTTATGCAATCTCTGATAATTTGATTATGTTTTAAAATTATGAATTTTTGCTCAGTAATATTTCTATTGTCTACTATACTATGAGGACATTTTAATAATTTTTGAATTTTGTCCAATTATGCTTTAATTAATGAAATACATTAAAAATGTGAAAGCAATGTGATGTACTGTGATGTGATGTCAGGGCCAAATATGAAAGAAATATTATGGTTGACATAAGTGCTAATATTCATGAAATTTATCATAGATTTTTTCTGCCAAATATGAGAATTAGAAAAATAACGAGTTTATGAATATGTGAGGTTCATAGGACACAGCACTTTATAGAAGTTCATGGCTTTATGATTTATTTTATTTTATTACAAGTAGAGGGAATGTCCATAGTCAAGGGATTCATCAACACATTTTTCACCTTCATTCATTAACGAAGGGTCATTTATTCCCTCCTCCTATATTTATACGCCAACACACGCAAGTATGCACGTAATGTTAGTAGAATTACCATCATAGCGCAAACACATCCCTCGCATATTTCTATGATTCACACAAGTGTTTACCTCAAAAATTTTATGGAGGGACTATGTAATTGGGCCATTAAAGTAGGTAAGTACCAAAGGTTTTTTAGTTTACCCATTATAAATTTAATTGATATGAAGCTCAAATGACCAATCATGACCCTAGTTGGGGATATATGCAGCTTAATTAAGTCAATTATATGTCAATATATCTAGCATGTTCCAAATTAGCACAATTCCAAATTTATTAGAGCATTTTAAGCCCTATTGTCACTTCCATTAATCATGCTTATATGAGTCGCATATAATATTTCATGTCATAGGAAAGATATTCTAAGGTTGCCCAAATTTCTTGGATGCCCCGCCTTTCTCAAGAGCTTGAAATGCCAATGTATGAACAGATAATACTCCAATTCTCATTATCTGCCTTTGTCTTTGTCACTCATTTGCTTGATCCTCTCAATAGCTTGCTCAAATTCTTGCTCTCTATCTCTCACAAATCTTAGCTAGCCTGCACTCTCGCCACCCTTTCTCTATCTCATAGTCGCTCTTTTCCCTGTTTTGTCTCTTATTCGACTACTTTTTGAATATAGAGTCATTCAAATAATCTTAGTAGTTCATTTATTTATTTATTAAACAAGTTATTATTGAGGTAGCAGCTTAGAAATAAATATCATCATTGCACGAAAAAAAATATTACATTACCCTCATCCATATTATAAAGCACTTTATTACAAATAAATAAATTTAAAGGATCCTTAATTGAACAAATAATAATGAATAAATTAAAAAGTAGTGAGAAAAAGATAGGCTTGATATATAAAAGAGTAACTATATGCATATGAGAAAAATATATTGATATTACAAATGTTTCAAAAACAAAATTGAATATATGAACAAATAATATGATTTTTTATGCTCCACTTCATTGTATTTTCTTGCTATTTTTCTCATATGTTCTCCCAAAACCCTCATGGCGCAGCTGAAGCCGGCTCCTTTACCCACCCGCTCTGTCACCTCTCTCATATCGTGTTTCTCCCGCTCCGAAAAAACCAAATTCCGGCCTCTGCGTGCGGCCGCAATTAACCCCTTAGCCTCCTCCTGCAACTCCCGCGTTCATTCCCTCCTCAGTGCTGGCGACCCCTTCACCGCCATATCGGCTTACAAGGACTTCATCATCACCGGAATCTCCCCTCTCTACCCAACTCTCACTTCTCTCATTCATTGCTTCTCCCTCACAAAAACCCCTAAGCTCTCTTTCTCCACCGCAGGTCTCATCCTCAAATCCGGCCATCCCGTTGATACCCTTCTTCTCAATCTCCTTATCAAAGCTCTGTGCCAAAGCCACCAGCTTGATGAAGCCATTGAGTTTTTTCGACAAGTTGCTCGGCGGTGGATCCCTCCTGATGTTATTACTTACAATACTCTCATCCATGGGTTAATGAAGGAGAAGAGGATGGAGAGGGCGATGGAACTGTGGGAGGATATGGCTGAAGGAGACTTCCAGCCGAATTTGGTGAGTTATACTATTTTAATTGATGGTTTTTGTAAGAATGGTAGAGTGGATGAAGCCAGTGGGTTGTTGAATGAAATGAGAAATAAAGGCGTGGATGCAGATGTGGTGGTGTATAGCGCTCTAATTAGCGGTTTGTGTGGTGCGGGTAGAGTTGATAGAGGATTGGAGCTCTTCAAAGAGATGAGTGAGAAGGGCATTTCGCCAAATGTGGTTACTTTTAGTTGTTTGATTAATGCTCTGCAGAAGGCTGGGAGGTGGGCAGGAGTCAGGGAATTGCTGAATAACATGGTGGAGCAAGGTATAAAGCCTGAGGTTTTTACATATACTGGATTAATTGATGGGCTTTGTAAGGTGGGGAAGGAAAAGGAAGCCATGAAGATGTTTGATCTAATGGTGGAGAAGGGGGTGGAGCCGAGCACAGTGACCTATAATGTATTGATTAATCATTTATGCAAGGAAGGAATGATTGATGATGCTCTTGCATTCATGGAGAATATGAGTGATAGGGGTAATGTACCAGATGTTGTGACATATAACACTTTGATTCTAGGTCTTTGTGAGGCAAACAAGATGAGGGAGGCAATTAAAATGCTCGATGAAATGCTCGAGGGGAAGCATGGCGTTGAGCCTGATATTTTGACTTTCAATACAATTATGCATTGGTTATGTAAGAGAGGAGGGGTTTCTCGGGCGTTGGAGCTTCAGAAGATGATGGTAGAAAGGGGGTATGATTGCAATTTGATGACTTATAATGTGTTGATTGGTGGACTCATCAAGGTTCGTAAGTTTAATGCAGCAATGGAGCTAAAAAAGGAGATGGCTGGTAAGGGTTTGAGGCCAAACTCCTTTACATATAGTATAATGATAAATGAGCTGAGCAAATTGGGAAAAGTTGATGATGCCGAGAGGCTTCTGAGGGAAATGGGAGACCATGGACTTTCACCTAGTTTGCTTGATTATAATACATTGATGGCGTCGATGTCCAAAGAAGGTATGAAGGAGAGAGTGATGAGATTATTCAGTGACATGAGTGAGAAATTAACACCTGATGTGGTATCTTTTAACACTTTGATTGATGCTGCTGGCAGACTTGGGGATTTTGAAACTGTGAAACTATTGCTTTCAGCTATGTTTCGGAGAGGTTTAAGCCCTGACCGCATTACATATTCTACAATAATAAATAGATTTGTAAAGTCAGGAAAGCTGGAGGAAGCTAAGAAGCTATTTGAGGAAATGATTAGTAGTGGGCTGTCATCTGATGTTGTTGTATATCATGCTCTACTTAATGGTTTCAGAGAAAAGGGAGAAATGGGCGAAGTCATTAACTTACTCCATCAGATGGCGAGCAATGACATTTCTCTCGATGTAAAAATGGTTCAAACTTTACTGGATTGCCTGGGGTCTGGAATGGAAGATCACGAGCTTCTAAAAGAGTTGCATAAGTTCAGTGGACGATCATCAAAGGCCACATTTTCAGTCAACAAGCTGACTAAAATACTCCAGAAGTCATCTTCGAAGTTGCAGTTAAGTGCTGCTTGTTGATTGGAGATAGTTTTTTTTATAGTCTCTATTACCGGAACTCCTAAATATTTGGGCAATGGGCATGCTAGTTTTAGTGGGAAGAGCTTCAGCTGATTTTCTACAAGTTGTAAACTCACAAGCACAATGAATTCTAGTTGGATTTGCTCTTTCTATGTCTATGTTTTCAATTCTGTCTTCACGTGTATGGGCCATACATTGTTTGCTATTTATTGGGGTACCATAGTATGTTATTTTGGTGCTCTAATCTATGCAAGGCAGTTTTTAAGAAGATGTTTTTTTGCAGTTTCTTAACGAGCTAATCTTCTTGCTAAGCTGGTCGGTAAACTTCTTATTAACAATTCAATTGTCGGTTGTATCTTGATGAACATTTTGTGTCTCCTTCAATGTCATCTCTCAAGGAATGTAATTACAGTGGATAGCAACTAAAAGATAGTCAGAAAAGGTTGCAGATAGAGATGGGAAAAGCAAGAGTTTTCAAATTACATTGATGCTTCAGACTTTTCTCATTCCATTTCTGAAGTTGCTTATATTGGTGGTACCGGCCGTTGAACTTTTGTTTTACTGAGCTATTTCTGCAAAAAAAAAAAGTTTTTTTTTCCATCAAACTCACTTGGCTTTTTCACCTCAGGAACCATCTCTTCACGGGTGCTGGAAAGCTTTAAAATTGAGGTGGTAAGAAGATTGATTCATTATGATCTTTTAGAATGTATCAACAACCTCAGGATTCTTATCGTTGTTTTTGGGAGCTTAATGTTTGTCCTGAAGTTCAATGCTTTTTCTGAAAGTTCTTGAATGCCAGGCTTCCTTACTGCAGCATATTTCAACATCAAGAATTATCACTAGCTTGTTGCGGCATATCTGGAATGGAACATTTACAAAGCCAAAAGGGGCTTAGTTTTTAGGGAATTACTCTTCCTTCTACCGCATTATTAGGTTAACGCACTGCTTCCTGAAGAAACAATTATGATTGTGTATCAGCTCACTTGGGAACCTGATTTCTAAAGATGAATATTGATGGCTCGGCTAAAGCTAAAATGGTTTCAGCTCTTTCCAAGCCTCTATTTAGTACATGTGAACGTGCAAGTGCTTCTAGCAGCATGGGATGGCCTTTCAATATAAACTTTTTTTTGGTAGTCCAGGTAACTTGGGTGGAAGAAACTTTACCTATATGATGACCAAAAGATCTTGCAAGATAATGCTGAATGTTACTTCCTCTGAAGAGATGCTTAATAGCTACTCCGGTATGTTTATATTTGCTTCAAGTACAGTTCTTCAGCATCTTCATGCTGTGTTCGAGGAAGTCTTCAAGGAATCTGCACCGTTACATTTAAGGAAGTCTGAGTTTACTCTTCTATGTTCTGAATTTATTTTACTCTTTAAGGAAGAAGTCAGGGAGTCTGCACTAACGCATTTAAGGAAGCCTGACTTTGCTGTTCTAAGGAATGAATTGATTCCAATATTACTTGCAAATTTTCTTATCAAGGTTTTTTTCCTCTTGCTGTGGTGCAGCCATTGTTACAAACCATGAGTTTCCTGATTGACCATTCTCATATGCTTTCATTCCCTGTGCATGAACATTGTAATATCGCATCTGCTCTTTATTAGATTGATTTTAGTGTTATTGATTGTTTTGTGATCTTATTATTTAAAACTGCGTTCACTATTTCAACAATATTTTGAATCTTCCTTTTGTTGGTATCTTCTCTGGGGACACACCTATATGAGCACCAGCTGTCTTTATGAGCTATTATGTCCATCATTCAGAATGTCTTAATGTGGTTTCTATTAGAGTACAACAGACTAACAGCTGATCTAAGTTTATAGCATTTGTATTTCCTGTTCTTGTATAGCCTCTTGTGTAACCAGCTGTCTAAAATCTATATATAGCGCTGTACCGTATGTGTTAAACACATAATAAAATTCTCTTTCACTATTCCCTTCAACTGCTCTGCTCTTTCTTTGCACGCAATACTTTCCACATGGTATCAGATAGGTAACTTGGTTTCTGGGCCATCATGAACGTCTCTTCTTCCTCCTCTCCGATCCTTGAGCAAACAGAGCTCACAAGCTCCGCTCATCCCTGCATTTCTTCCTCCCTTAAGTTTGTCATTTTTAACCTCAAGAACTTTGTTCAAAACCCTCTCTCACCCGATAATTATTCCATTTGGCGATCCCAAATCATCAAGATCTGCACTGCAAACGGGTTTGAATCCTTCTTAGATCTCAAATCCGCCATTCCTGATGAACTGAGCAAGAACGCCGACGGTGCGTCTACCTCCAATCCCAAATACATCCAATGGCGTTTAACGGATCAGAATCTTGCCGCCGCCCTATGCTCCACCATCACCGCCTCCATTCTTCCATATGTTCTTGATCTTACATCCACCGCAGCTATATGGAACGCTCTTGAAACTCGATTTCAAGCAACAAACCGCTCCAAAGTCATTCAGCTGAAAAATGAGCTACACCATGTGTCGCTCAAGAACTCCTCCATGATATAGTATCTCACCACCATCAAAATCTTGGTCGATCGGATCGCGGCGGTGGGGTCCCGAGTTGATACTGAGGACATTATTCTATACATCCTCAACGGTCTTCCACCGTCCTACCAATCTTTCAAGACGTCCATCCGAACCATGATCACCCCAATCAGTCTTGATCAATTCTACTCTCTCCTTATAAGTGAAGAAATTCATGTCTCATCCGACGCAGCTCGTGCCATTGCTTCTGAAGACTCATCCACGGCACTATTCTCTTACCGTGGAAGGGGACGTCGAAGTCGCGGTCGCTCGTCCAACTCCAGCGGGCCACGCAGAGATCAACAGCAACAATCAAATCCCAATACATGCCAGATATGTCTCAAGAGAGGCCACTCGGCATCCGACTGTTGGCACCGGCTAAACTCGAACTACGTCCCAAGAGCATCAAGATCTACTACCACAGCACTCGCGGCAAATCCCACCGACAACTACACCGACTGGTACTTGGACTCAGGCGCCTCTTCCCATATGACTCGCTCACTGGACAATCTCTCCATCTCATCACCGTACACTGGCAACGACGACATCACTCTTGGCGACGGGAGCTCGGTTAGCATTGCAAACTCCGGTAAAGGGTTGCTACCGATTCCCTCTCGTAAGATCAATCTATCTAAAATTCTACATTCTCCGCATCTCAAATATAATCTCTTATCCATCTCCCAACTCACCAAGGACAACGCCATTGAAATAATATTTGATTCTTCTGGATTTATTTTCAAGGACCTGATGACGCAACAAATCATTCTTCGAGGACCTTGCCGTAACGGCCTGTACACAATCGCCAACACAGCAGCCTCCTTCCCTAACAAAGCTCTTCACTCCAGAACTCAGGGCTTCAATCTTTGGCATACCAGACTCGGACACCCGAATAACAGCACATTGGCTCGCATCGCTTCCCTCTACCCCGAGCTCAAGATTGGTCCGAATACTATGTCATGCTTACCTTGTAATACGTCTAAGAGTCACAAACTATGTTTTGATTAGGGCTGCAAACGAGCCGAGCCGAACCGAGTATGTGAGTGTTCATGTTTGTGTTCATTTAATATCAGCTTGTTCAAGTTTGGTTCATGTTTGTTCGAGCTTTATTGTTTGTGTTCATGTTTGGTTCATTAAAATTTATGAGTCTTCATGTTCGGTTCATGTTCAGTTCATGTTCATTCGTTTAGTGCTTATCGAGCTTGTTCGCGAACATATTTAACGAATTTTTTTTACTATCAAACAAACACGTTCATGAACATATCTATGAACAAACATATTTATAATAAAATCAATTGTCTATGTAACAAAGGCAATGATTATTTATATTTATTAATTTTATAGTCAAATATTAATTATTTTTATCGAGCTTATTCATGAGTTCAAAATCGAACACGAATCGAGCTTCTTATCGAGCTTAATGTTGAGCTTGTTCACGAACTTCAAATGATGTTGTTCGCGAACATAAATGAGCTGAACACATTAGTATTCAAGTTTGTTTATTTAAGAATCGAGTATTTAAAATATTGTTCAAGCTTGTTTGTTTAGTTAATTAAACGATCACAAATGAACTTTAATCGAACCGAACAACGAGTAGCTCGTCGAACGTTTGGTTCACTTGCAACCCTAGTTTTGATCTTTCTAATAACATATCTAACCGTCCTTTAGCTCTTCTTCATACCGACGTTTGGGGCCCTGCTCCTACTCAGTCTAACACCGGTTATTTGTATTACGTGATCTTTGTCGACGATTTTTCGTGCTTCTCCTGGTTGTTTCCCATGCACAACAAATCCGATGTGTATAACATTTTTCTTGAATTTAAAAACAATATAGAACTGTTAACAGATCATAAAATCAAATGCCTCCGGACCGACGGTGGAGGTGAGTACCTTAACAATAATCTGCTTAGCTTCCTTCGTTCTCAGGGAATATCTCACCAAATATCGTGTCCTCACACTCCGGAGCAAAACGGAGTTGCCGAGCGAAAGCATCGGCATGTAGTCGAAACTACGCGCACCCTTCTACACTAGGCGTCGGCTCCATACAAGCTCTGGCCGGATGCGGCTCTCACCGCGGTGTACCTAATAAATCGAATGCCCTCGGCAAATACCGGAAACAAGTCTCCGTTTGAACTTTTTCATCACCGAAAACCTGAGCTCAGTCATCTTCGTACTTTTGGGTGCGAGTGTTTTCCTCGCACTCCGGCCAAATTCAGACATAAATTTCAACAAATGGCGAAGTCGTGTATATTTCTTGGATACTCCGACAAATACAAGGGATACAAGTGTCTTGATGCTGTAACTAATCGCCTTATCATGTCTCGCCACGTTACGTTCAATGAGCTGTCCTATCTATTCTCCCACACTGTGACCGTATCAGCCCCCTCAACTGCAGACATCTCCAACATCTGTTGCCTATGCCTCTCAGGTAAATTTGTTTAAACCTCACACTCCTCAGGTTCCTTAAAACAATTTCAAGGATGCATACAATTTCAAGTATATAAATCCGAACCACTCAACCGCTCTTAAACCTGCCTCAACAATCGGAGGTCAGCCCCTCTTCCGATGCTCCTGCTGATGATCCACCCGTTCCTATGATCCCGCTCATGACACATCCTATGGTCACGCGCAACAAAACAGGTTCCTTAAAACCTCGCCAACGGTTAAATCTACTTCATACTGACTCCTCGGTTGACACTTTTGCAGATCCAACCAATTTCAAGGATGCATACAAACACATACATTGGAGGCAAGCCATGGCCGCTGAATTCTATGCTCTACAACAACAAGGGACATGGAGCCTTGTACCGTGTCCTTCTCACTCCTCCACGTTAGGATGCAAATGGACGTTTCGCACAAAGCGTCACGCTGACGGATCCATTGCCAAACACAAGGCCAGACTGGTTGCTCTCGGAAATCATCAGGAGCACGGTCTGGACTATACAGAAACGTTTAGTCCGGTCGTCAAACTCTCTACCATCCGTATTCTTCTTACAATCGCTCTTCACAATGACTGGCCGGTCCACCAACTTGATGTGGCGAATGCATTTCTGCACGGTGAACTCTCGGAGATAGTCTACATGAACCAACCCAAGGGATTCGAAGACTCCACACACCCAGATCACGTATGTCGACTTCACAAAGCCATCTACGGCCTCAAACAGGCCCCTCGACAATGGTACAACACGTTCACCTCTCATCTCGTCTCCCTCGGCTTCTCTCACAGTACATCCGATCTGTCGCTGCTCATCCTTCGCCAACAGAAAACTAAAATATTCCTTCTCATCTATGTTGACGACATCCTGATCATGGGAAATAACTCGGACGTCCTCAACCACATTCTGGAGCAACTAAGTCTCAAATTTGCAATGAAGAACCTCGGCGATGTTCACTCTTTTCTCGGAATCCAGATGGAACGCACGGCTCACAGCTACTTCCTATCTCAAAAGGCCTACGCAACTTCCATACTTCACTTGGCTCAACTCACTGATTGTAATCCTATTGCAAATCCATCATGCACTAAAGTACCGCCGATCATGCAACCTGACGTAGTGCTCTCGGATCCCACGTTATTTCGCCGGATCACAGGCTCACTTCAATACCTAACTCTCACTCGCCCGGACATCTCCTACAGCGTCAATTGCCTCTCCCAATATATGCATCAACCTCTTCCCGAGCATACATTCCTTCTCAAGAGACTACTTCGTTATCTCAAAGGTACACTTGACTTTGGCATTCCTATATCCAAGTCTAACTTGTTTCTCAAATCCTTTTCAGATGCCGACTGGGCAGGCGATCCCAGCTCAAGGAAATCAAAGTCCGGTTACTGCTCTTATCTCGGTGATACTCTCATATCTTGGACAGTCAAGAAACAGACCACCGTGGCTCGTTCATCCACTGAGTCCAAATATCGGTCCTTGGCCGCACTCGTCGCCGACGCTATCTGGCTCCGACGAATTCTCTCCGACTTCGATATCGCGCAAGATCAGCCCACAGATATTTTTTGTGACAATACGTTGGCCATAGCACTAGCGAACAACCCGGTGTTTCACGCACGTACCAAACACATCGAAATCGATCACCGCTTTGTTCGCGACCATATTCAGCAACGAAGCATTCGTCTTTTGCCGATTAGCACCATTGATCAGGTGGCTGACATCTTCACCAAACCTTTGTCTACTCCTCGATTTCAAGCTCTTCGAAACAAACTGAGTGTCATGCAAAGACCCATCAGTTTGTCGGGGGTATTAGAGTACAACATACTAACAGCTGATCTAAGTATATAGCCTTTGTATTTCCTGTTCTTGTATAGCCTCTTGTGTAACCAGCTGTCTAAAATCTATATATAGCGCTATACCGTATGTGTTAAACACAATAAAATTCTCTTTCACTATTCCCTTCAACTGCTCTGCTCTTTCTTTGCACGCAATACTTTCCACAGTTTCTTCAATGAAACTGTTATGCCGGCCCAAGGGCAGGCTGAACTGATCCAACCTTTTATTTTACAGGAGACGGGCCCATAGGGGGGGGGGGGGGGCAGAAACAAGGAAGAGAGAGAAGGGGGCAGCTAGAGAGATCGGGCCCGCAGCTTTTGTCTTCTACTGGTGAATTTCAAATGTTTTCTCTCAGATTTCCTACGGTTTTGTGGAAAAAACTGCTGTTTACTGCAGATTTTTGCTTTGTTTTCCATTATTTTGAGCTGTTTTCTTTTAGAAACCCAACTTTTTTGAATCTTGCTAATTTCCTTCACTTCAATGCTCGATTAATGATAACCAGAAATTTGGAACTGGTCATGTTATTTTCTGGAATCAGATCAACGCTTATCCTCTTACTTCAGACCATCCATGGCATCTATATATTATATAATAAAGAATAGAGAAATGGGCTTTACCGGATTTCAGAGGGAAATGTGATCAATTATTTTTTTGTTTGGGTATGAAGGATCCCTTCCCCAACATCTTTTTACCCATCTGTACTATGGAGAGCCTGGTTTTATGTTACACTGAGCTAGGATTATACTGTCTCCATGGACACCTGTACACCGTAGGATTAGGGTTGCGTTTTTCAAGGATATGTATGTATGACCTGCTCTTTGGCTCTGCAGGTCTAGAGAAGTTGGAGGCTATGGGGAATCTACTTAAGGTACCAAAAACCCAGGGAAGCTCTCCCATTTGTTCGATAGGACCAGTTTGTGAGGACTCCACCGCCATCAGCGAAGCTCTCCCCTAGCACCTGGAGAGAACAAGGAAAGAAAAAGCTCTTAGGGACTCAAACTTAAGTTTCTTCCCAATGACAGTAAGAAAATGATTATACTTACAGCTGTTTCATTGCTCTTCATTCGATAACTCCTTGGAACAAGTGGAGAGGCTACATTTTATAGAAAGGGGGAAGAACATTAGAATGTCTTGGCCACCTAGTTCCCCAACATGTCTCATATTCCTGATTCATCTTCATTTGGATTGGACATGGTGCAAATTCATGGAGCTTCAACTCACCTATTTTGTAGTAACCCTATCTTAGTTTCTTATGAGTGGAACATGATTTGGGTAACCAAAGTATAATTGCCGCCTCTAAGTTTCCTGGAAGCATCTGAGACTATCGATCATTTTTTTCCAGATGAATTCAGCGTGTGTTCTTAGAATCTTATCAAATATATTTTGCAAGTTAAGTGTTGCAGAGACAATGATGCTCAGGAATATGAGTTGCTTTGCTCTTGGAAATATGATACGAAATAAGCTGTGAAAAGATTAGAGTAGCTCCTGTGGAAGATAAGATTAGATAGAGTCGCCTTAGATGGTTTGGTCACATAAAACGACTGCCTTCTGATGACCCTATTAGGAAAGTAGATGTATTAGATTTGGCTTATGTTAAGAAAGGTGGAGGTAGACTTAAAAAGACTTGTTTTAAAAATATTAGAAATGATCTTTCACTATTAGATTTAAATGAGAATTAGACTCTTAACATAACACAATGCAGAAAAAAGATTTATATAGTTGACCTTATGTAGTTGGATAAAGATTTGATATTGTTGTTGTTGTATGAGTAGAGCATGATTCGTGCAAATAAAATAAATGCTAAGCCCATTTTAGACGCCCAACAAAATGCAAGGCCAACTCCTATTGTCAGTTTATCTCCAAGGCTTCATTTTAGATATCTTTCTTATTGTTTTATAAAGCAGTTTTTCGGTATAAAATTTTTTTGAACTTTAAAATTTTGAACTAGAAAGCTGTTTTAAATAATAGTAAGAAAGCTGTCTAAAACGAAATCTGAGCGTGGTGTGGGCGAACAAAGCCTATAACTAATCCCAACACACTTGTGGTTTGTGCCTCACAATAGTGAACTTTTTCTAGGTTTACAAGGCTTGACTAATCTCCTAGTTTACCACCCTATGAATTAAGCATAATCTGAGTAATCAAAGCTTATTTGAACAACATTTATTCCCATAATGAAAAATATGTATCTTATTAACACTTCTTTAGCTCCATATCACACGAACTTAATATGAATTAAGAACCACTCGCAAGAAGTTTCTCCTCATCACTCAGTGGATTCTAAGGCCTCGTTTGAGGCGGCTTATTTTTGTCATTTCTATTTCGAAACGTTAAATGTGTTTTTGAGTTGTTGTTTGAATGTAAAACTATTTTTCACTGAACTGTATTTTTATACTATTTTTAGAAGCTTTTAATATTGACTTCTTCATTACAAAACTTCATTCTCTCAATCAAAATTTTGAAAACTATATTTTTCTAAAAAGGCACTGATAACCAAATGAAGCTTAAACTCTCCCTACCTCTCACTTAAAGGAACAATTATTACATCCTCCGACCGGACATAGAGGAACGTCCGGTCGAAGGCAAAATCCCGCCAAAAAACGAGTTGTACCGAGCAAATACTGAGCAATATCAAATAATAACGAGGAATATCATCATTTGAAGACCCAATACCGAGTTATACCTAGTTATACTGAGCAATACCGAGTTATACAAAAGTTGTACCGAGTTATTCCTCGAAAAAACTCGGTACAACTCTATATTTCTCGGTACAGCTCGGTATTGGTCTTCAGAGAGCGGTATTCCTCGTTATTATCAAATAATACCTAGTTGTACCAAGCAAATACCGAGTTTTTTGACGGGATTTTGCCTCCAACCGGACGTTCCTCTACGTCCTTACACTGGGCGTAATAAAAGTTCTTAAAGCTTCATTTGGGACACAGTTACCCCATGGCGTTGCAAACTCTTGCATATCTTATCAATAAATTATTTTTTAATCTCTTATCAAAACAATATTTAAATTATGAATAATTAATCAAAAATGATATTTATACTTTAAACAATTAGTGATAATAAAAAATATTATCTCCAACTAACGAGTCATAGATCTTTTTATAGATAAATAGAATATAAAATTATTTTTAATTAAATAATAATTAACTCAATTTAATTCCATGAAGCATATGGGAACTTTTATTAGTTACATGATGAGCCACTTTTATCTCCCCTAATAAATCCATCCAAAGTAACAAAAAAGCTTATATCAATTGCTTATAGAAAAAGAAACTAAAATTCCAAACTCTTATAAAATGGAGTTGGAAATTTTTTTAAAAATATATATTTTATTTAAGATTATTTTGTTTATATTTAATTATTTATTTCAATTTTTCTCTCCCTTTTAGGGTTGTGTTCAGTTTATTAAATAGTTTGTGTTTAGCTTTGTTCATTAATTAGAAAGTTGAATATCAATATAATATTTAAGCTCCTTTTATTCATGTTTGGAGGGTTAAAAGTTTATATATATATATATATATATATATAATTAAAATGATGATAATGATAATATATGATATTAAATTAACAATGGTCTTGCATGATGAGATTTTAAATTGAAAATTTTGACTTTATGTGTCTTATAACGAATGCATTTGGATAAATTTGCCTTTTATATTTTTATTTTGCAATTTTGAATTGATAAATTTGACTTTGTATGTCTCATAACTAATTTGTTTGGATGAATATACCTTTTACATTTTTATTTTGTGAAGTATCATTGATGAGAGATGTGAGAGTCATGAGAGACATTGGATTTCTTACTCGAAAAATTCAAGAAAGGAAAAAACACAGTGTGTGTCCAACGGGAAATTATTGGGTTCGAACACCGGATACAGCTTACCGTTCACAGTACCGAACAATGCTGAGCTCGATATTGTGAAGTACTGAGTTCGGTACTTCACAGTACCGAGCATACTAAGCTCGAACGGCGACCGATGTCCAAACCCAATAATTTCCCCTGCCCAAGGGTCCATGTTCCAAGTACTTTCCTCTCTTATTTAGGAAGATGTGGCCTATTTAGAGATTTTTAGGATTGGCATAATTGTACATATCGAGCAAATCTGGAGCACTCCATCAAATGACTTGTATTGATTCTCTTGATCATATAACTTTCATTCATCATTTAAGTGCCTTGACAATGTCATATGTAGGCGATGTTGTGCTTCTTAGATTTGTCTTGTTGAGCCGCTTAATTCGACTATAAGCATGCCAAATTTAAGAACTGTTTGACGATAAAATTGATATATCAAAGTTTTTAAATACGCTTTAGGCCCTTGATTTGAGCTCATCTAAGTTAGGATTAGACCGCTTTTGGTGTCGTTAGGTCTATCTCTTTGAGATGTACATTTTAATCATATGTAAAATGAGAGTTTAGATAATTCTGAATTTAATTTTTAAAAATTTCAATTTATATATTGCTCGAGATTAGTGCACTATCCAGATTATTTTGGTTTAGTTATCACTAGTATAAATGCACATGCAGATGATGCACGTAAATAAAAATTTAAAAATAAAAAATATATTAAAAAAGAGAACATGTTAGTAACCAAAATTTCTTTCTTTTTTATTAGAAAAATTATACATGAAAAAATACAAATACGAACAAATAATAAGAAGCAACATGCTAACATTATATAAATATAATAAAAATAGAAACATAAACCCTAACGTTAAGTAATAAACAAAAAAAAAGTTTAAGATAGTTATTATAAATATGAACAGTTATAATCATTTTCTGTGAATAAAAAAGATAGTGATTTTACATAAGAAATTACTATAATGAAATGTGAAAAATTAATAAATTAGAGAACTATGTTATAATTTATTGACACATTAAGAAAAATGCATTAATTATAAAAAATAAATAAATAGGCCTCAACCTTTTTCACCTAGCTATATACACATGATGCACGTGAAAAATACATAGTTATAGCAACATCAAAATTATATTACAACCAGTCTTTTGCTACACATCCATTTTTTGTTTAAAATATCTATGCTCTAAAAAATCTTGAATTTTATGAACTGCTATAAGCCTATAAATGATAAGATTAGATAAAATTCTAAAGAAATAATCAAGAATATAAACATCTCATATGCTTAGATAAGTATTACAAAAGCAATATAGATCTTGATGGCACATTGTCAATATAACTTTTTTATTCGTTAAACTTATAAAATTCTTAGAGAAAGCAAAATAACAGAATAGATTAATGGAGATAAAAAGCAATATAGATCTCAATTGTAGATTGTTGCTGAATCCAAATTAAGCAATTATCAATAAAATGTGGAGAGAACCAATCAAGACATTTCTGAAGTCATATTAAACAAATTTCGTCAAGAAGCTGAATGATTAAGCAACCTTTTGTGATATTTAACGTGCTCCAAAGAATCTGTACTTTACTATGCATATAAATTTTAAAAAATAAATTTCCAAAACCATAGGATATGAATTCAACTAATGCAAATAAATGATTTTCTTATTCATGATATTCATAGAATCAATGATGTTCACCATAAATTAGATTCCTGTTCTAGTATAAATTGGAAAAAAGTTAAAGCTCTTAATTACGACATTTACATATTCAATTATTTCAATGATTCATGAAGGTTAATAAAGCTAGCTATTATTTGATTAGAAAACTAAATGTTATACTTTTAGACCGATCATTAATCAAGGAACTAATTAAGAAAAAACACGAGCAACTATATATGCCAAAATTCAAATAAATATGAATGTGAACTCATAGTTTAATATTTTTTCATGTAAGTAGTTTCAAATATAATAAGAATATATTAAAAACTTTATAAATGAATGTAAAAGAAAAAATGAATAATTTTGAAAATACCTTCAAGTCATTATTTCTTTCTATGTTTTGCAAATCATAAATAAATTGTACAATTTCTTTTTGTTCAATAGAATTAAAAATGTCTATGTTCAATTCTAGGCCATCCAAAATACTCACAAGTCTTTTATTTATCCTCTCAAGGCAAATAAAATATATTTTCATGTTGAAGCTTGTAAAGACAAGTTGATTTCTCTCCTCTATGTAGAGTTTGGTGTTCTTCTGATTCGGCTTGACCTTCTCCTCTATGATAATTTCCTGTGTATCATTCTAACTCTTCTTTTCAATTTCTTGTTTTTTAGATAAATCAATCCAAGAGATATGATCTTATCTTCCAGGTGAGCTCATTTAAGATAAAGATAAATTTCATGAAAAACTTGAAAATTAGGTATTCCATAAAAATAAACAATGTATGTAAAAGGATAATTAATATTGCTGAGTACCTAATGAAGCCGAAGAATAGTAGTTTAATGGCTTTTAAAAATGTTTTAAGTTTTAAGCATATTCTTAGTGGAAAAAAGAAAAATAGCACTAAGTATAATTAAAATAATTAACCATTGCATGAAAACCTATTACATAATTTAAATAGATCATAGAATAATGACAAGCTCAATCGACTGCAAAAAAGTGAGAAAAAATATCAGAAAGAAAGTAGTTTGGCCTATACTAAGAATAAAATAATAAAACCACAGTAACACTGCAACATGTTAAGAAGATGTGATAGAATGTGAAGCAACAATTAATAGAGAATGGGGTAAAATATTGTTATATTTGTAGCTAGCAAAGTGATAAAGGGGTGGAAGATCGTTACCTTCGCAGCACACAAAATAAGCGTAATTGAACAACAATAAAGAAATAGAGACGAGTAAATACACATATGAGAATTTTGTTTATTAAATTAATTTCTTCTAAATTACAATTAAACCAAAATGATAAAATGTAATTGTGATATTAAAAAAATTATTATCGACTTTATCCATAGCAAATACAGCATATGTAAAATAGAGAGAGAGAGAGAGTATAAAACAAATGTAGAAGTAAGATATTAATAGTGCTATTAAACATTTTACAATTAATATTAAACTGATTTTTAGAAACGAAATCAATTAATATAATAATCATAAAATGACCAGTTACAACTATAATCATTTTATGCTAAGCAAGTGATAATCTTCCAAATACTTTAGTTGATTTTTGTCAACTTGTTCTTTTAAAAATTTGTTCAAATCTTATCCATTCTTTGTATATGTTCAATTCAGAATTGTAAAGTATGAAGAACAATTCAAAGTTCTAAACACCATGAATACACAGTGCTTTTCTACTACAATAGGAACTGAAAGAAGCTGAAACTAGACAAACAATCAAAGCATTGAATCAAATATACTTGAAGTTCAATTTATTTAGTTATGAATTTAAAATTTGAGTCTTAAACTGCACCATTTGAACATAGAGATGCAAAAGGATAAATCTAAGTTGGAAGCAGTATCCAAAGGAACACTTGATAGTGAAACCAGCATTCATTTTAGTGAAATTATTAATACATCAACTATATAATTATTAATTAATTATAATTATAATAATTAAAATAAAAAAAATGAGATTTTATTTGAATAATTATATTAATTAAAATGGATGGCCACCATTGATGTAAAAGGAAAATCAAATCCCTTTTTTATAATAATAGCATAGTATATATATATAGAAAAAAACTATTACCAGATTATTTATTTTTCCGCGAAGGAAGCATATGTCTCGAAGCTTCCTACCTTCTCCGCTTTTCTGTTTTCCACCGCGGAGGAACTAGAAGAAACTTGAGGTAAATTTTCTGGGATTAGAGTCCCGATTCGTCAATTCCTAGGGTTCGCAGTCCGCAATTTCCAGCCTCCATGGGTGCTGATGGTGATTCTGGCGACTCGAGCGTCGCTAGTCCAGCGGCCAGCCCTGCCACCATACACATCCGCTGCTCCAATGGATCGAAGTTCTCCGTCCAGACGGCCCTCGACGCCTTAGTCAGCGCTTTCAAAAGCCTTGTTTCGGAGAAGTGCGACGTGCCCGCGGAGCAGCAGAGATTGATTTACAAGGGACGAATCTTGAAGGACGACAAAACCCTAGAGAGCTATGGTTCGCGTCTGTTTCCATCTTCATTTGCTTTTCGTTTTATTTTGATGGATCCAGGGCGAGTCGGCATTGATTGGTGATTGTTTGTTTTATTTCGTTTAAAGCTTAGCTGTTTGGATACTGCTGTTTTGGATAGCTGGAAGAAGAAATAGAATCGCTTGCATGAATGTCTGAATTTTTTTGGTGAATATGTGGATGTTTGGTTTATGAGAAGTAATTATGTGTCAATGGAATGCATTTATAATTCTATTTGCTGGTCTACTAATTGAGCTTGAGGTAATAAAATGCTGCACATCAGTTGAAATTCTTAGTCAGTTTGTCCTTAGGAGATTTTTGATGAAAAATTTTCAAGAATATGTGGATTTTGGGTTTATGAGAAGCAATCATGTTCAAATGGCATGTACTTAAGTTCTGTTTGCTGGTCTACTGATTTAGCTTGCAGTGATAAAACGATGCACATCAGTTGAAATTTTCTTACAATCGGGTTCTCCTTGGGGATTTATGATGCAATTTGCATTGAGATCTATAGATATATAGAGATGAATACGTAGAAGCTTTGGCAAGTGGTATTGCATGTACTGATTGTACTTTTTATTGTAAATGTTAATCTCCGTAGTATCCATCTTTTCATTTCAATATGTTGTGCATTGGATGTGCTTGACATGAAATCATAGAGAAGATGCACGTGCCAAATAGTGATTTTCTAAGCCTATTTCTCATCTAAGCCAAAAATTCTTTACGAATAGTTGGTGCTACATGAAGTATTAAAGCTCTGTCCTGGAGGTGGCTTAGGAACTCACAACTATGATGTGGTGTGCCTAGAATGGAAGATGGCTAATTTTTCATGTGCCTTCACATCTAGTCATTATGTAGGCTGAGCATATATTGAATTTTTATACATTATGTGTTGGGTTCCACTTCCCTATGTATGCCACTGGCTTCTTCTTAGAATTGCAGGTGTCCACATGGGTACAATCAATCACCCTAATGCTATTGTTTGCTATAAACATAGTTGATTATCAAATCTTAAGGAGTTTGTATGTCATGATGTGCTATGGGAAATATCTACAAAGATGAGTTAATACTCCATATATATAGTCATTAGGCTGATGCTGATGGTTTAATAAGGGAATCCACACCTTGTGCATATTTTCTGCTAATCATTAGAAATGTTCACTTCTTTCTTGCATTGAGTCATTTTGTGCTTTTTGCTAGAATGTAAATGATGATGGCAAGTACCCCTATGCTAGTGGTTCGATCCATGCAAGCCATAACAACTTTCCAAGCCATTTAATTGATTTATTCAGATTGGATGTGACATTATGAATATATTAAGAAACCATTTGGGTTGACCATTCCATTGCCTACCATTTTTTTCTCCAATGTGGATTATTCTCTTTTATATCATGATGTATGAGCTCTTATAATATGCATGTATGGCGCATGATGTAGAACTCAATATTTGTAGTGTTCGTTGTCTTGCCGTTCTTATGGATCTGTAAGGTTCTTGCATAACTTTGCATCTGCGATTCTTGTGTTGCCGTAGAATTTTGATTATGCAGATCCAACTAAAGCAGGTTTTGTGGGAGTTAATATGTTTATGCATTTTTTTCAGAATCCTGCTTCTGCATGCACTCTTACCAACAACTATCCTCATCAACTTCTGCATTAGAGAGCTAAGGATATTTAACCACTACCATTTTGTGCTAGAGTAAGATTGTGAGAGATGCAACTTCGCCAGTAACAGATTAAATGATATCAGGAATTTGGATCAACGAATATTATACATCGTAAGCATTTAGTCACTAAAGCAAAGTTTTAGTCATAGGAATACAAAAAGAATAGATTTTAGTGTCCAAAATAATATGAAGTTATGAAGTGCTGCTGTGTATTAGTTCTATAATTATTGTAAAAAATGCATGCTGGTTATGCTGTGTGAATTATTTTCTTTTGAGTTGTATTTGGGTCTAATACTGTATGCATTTGACTATGTATTATTGCAGTAGAGTTGTAAATGTGTGACGGGCTACACAAATATTTGTGCGATATGATTCATGTTCATTGTAAAATATGTTTCTACTAATTACTTGTAGGTATCATATGGTATGTCGAAAGTTGAATTCTTCTATTTGTGGTCTTGGATTGATTGCAAACTGCTTCTCTAGGATCTTGGTTTTTCATAGGGCCATCTAAGGTATGATAGAAGACCTCGTCCATGATGTTTTGGAACTCAACCGTGTGTGCTTTGGATTATATATGCTCACATATCATGCCTTGCATTGATCGGTGCTTTCTCATGAATTATACCTTATCTTATTATATGCTTCAGTTCTCGGAAAAAATTTACTTTCTCTGAAAGTAGTTCGGGTTATTGAATAAGTAATTCTTGTTGGATTTGAAGATATTTTGTCTTCCAAATTCTCCTAAGAAGCCGTGTCTTTTTTCAATTACAACTTGATTGTTAGTTTCTTCTTACCTCATTTTCTTCCTAATTTTGTTCTTGGTTGCAGATTGTAATCGTAGGTAACTTGATCCAATACATATATTATGCATTGCAACGTCCTTGTTGAAGTGTAACTTGTATTTTTGTTCTTTCTATATATATATTTAATTATTTTGTTAAATTAGTTATTGTTTGCAAAATGTAAGTGTAATTAACTAATTATGTCACATCTAAGTTGTCAGTTGTTTACATGACATTTTAAAAATACATGTTTCTTTGTCTGATTTAAAATCCTTATGGTGAATATCTTCTTGGGGATACATTTATGTTTTTCATGAAATTTGGGTTCTTTCTTTTTTCTGTTATTCATCCGAAGGAAAAAAAATGTTTGGTCTAAGTAGTTTTCTTTTGAATTTTTGCATGCACATGTGTATATATTTGCATTAAATTTTTCACATTTTCGGTAGAAAATCAATAAAAATGGCATCATATCATTTTTATTTTTGAATGTTTGCATACACGTGTATATTTTGCATTAGATTGTTTGCATATTCGGTAGAAAATCAATAAAAATTGCATCATATCATTTATATTTTGTTCTAAATAGTTTACTTTTGAATCTTTGCATACACATGTATATATTTGCATTAGATTTTTCGCATATTCGGTAGAAAATCAATAAAAATTGCATCATATAATTTTTTATTTTTGAATGTTATTTATAGCAATAGTTTTTAGTAGAAAACTAAATGTTTGGGCAAATCTTGCATTAGATTTAGTATTAGAGCTCTAAATTGCTTCAAATTTCTACAAGTGATGAGACTCGATTTTAGAGTCATTAATTGATGAACTACGGCATGAGATCTTTTAATGGTTTCAAGAGCATTTGACTACAATGAAAGTCCAACTTGAACTTGCAGCACTTTATAATATTGGGAAGCTATATGGTCAATAGATCTATGGGAAGCTATATGGTCAATAAATTCTCACTAGGGATTGTTAAGTCTATGGGAGCTATATGGTCAATAGACTTTCAGCACTTCCATAATCTTCGACCTTATGCCTTTGTTTCATGCTGAACTAGATAGAATATCCTTGCACCTGATAATCAAGATGTTGCTTGTGATCAAATGGCTTACAAGTTGAATTGACATGTTAATCATGGTTACATACATTGCTATGGTGTAAATAGGTAGGTTCCAGACTATGGTGATTATCGCCACCCAACATCTGTTGCAGAGAGCCCTTGTTGTGATCTGCAAGGTGATCTTTTGATCGTAATTTTGATCCAAAAGTTTTATAGATTGGTTGGTGCATGCAAAGTCTGATTTGCTCAACTAAAACCGAAGGTGCAAGTTAAATTTTATTATGTCTGTGCAGTTAGTCAATGGATAAATTATCTGGAAACTTATTTCCTTTTAAGAAGAGATGAAAACTTTGAATTACCAGAGTTATTTTCCATTTGCATGCTAGGTTAGCTTAATAGGATTGGTTTGGAGTAATGTTTCTATTTTCTCCATTGCGACTTGAGAGGGATCATGAGTTTGACTAATTGAAATTGTCTCTATGAAATGTATATAATAGGAAGAGTGCCATGTTTGGTCTGTTTGGTTCTTAGCCAAATTAATACTAGGAGAAATAAGAGAAATATGTTTGGTTCCACCATTTTTTAAACTACACTCTACCAGACTGGGATATGAACTAAACCGGGTTAGAACTGGTTAATTCGGTTAGATTTTCATGTTCGAAGTTAGACAGCCTGATCATTTGCTCAGACAAAGTATATAATAAAAGTTGAAGGGTATAAATATGGAGTAGAGCAGTTGATTATTAAATTCCAACATATAAACTTGATCATACAGTATGTATTCTACAATTAGAAAGATATGATTATATGAAAGATCAAATCATTCATTCCATAATCAAAATTAAACTGACACAATTATAACATTCATTCTGGAATTGAGTAGAAAAAAGTTATAATGCCACTATTTACATTAATTAAAAAAAGAATAACATGCAAGCACTGCCCCCTTCATTTGATCACTATCTATATCAACACAAATGGTAATAATACTATTGTCTATTTTATTATGCAGTTTGCCATTTACTTTTTCTAAAATTAAAATTTTTTTGTCAGGTTTGGTTCAATTTTTGATTACTTGACCATATATTAGATAACCAATCCATTAGATTGATTACGAGCATTTTCAAGAACCAGAATCAAACTAATATTTACCCGCCAAATCAAATCAAATTTATATGTTTGGTCCATTTTGGATTCGTTCTTTGGATATTGTTACATAGCTTTAGAGGATAGGCTATTTGCATGAACCCTTGGTTGACCTCACGTTAGCAGGAGCCTTTTGCCCGAGCTACACCTTTTTCACCCCAAGATCATCTTATTTAAATGAGAATTGGACTCTTAACAGGACACAATGGAGAAAAAAGATTCATGTAATTGACCCAACATAGTAAGATAAGGGCTTGATGTTGTTGTTGTTGTTGCTGAAGTAGTAGGGTACCATGTGAATTTTTCTCAAGCTTCAGATTCACAATTCTATATGCTCAATCCTAAGTTTCATACACATCTTAAATTCCATCTGGACCACCTTATAAAAGCAATAATTTTGTCAACTAATTGATTTTCATCTAGGAACTATACTTGATGATGATATTTTATAACTGCTGATGATGATTACTTGATCCACCTTCTCAAGTGGAAGGGCATACTTTCATGTGATAGTTTTTGGGCATCTTTGCAAAAGAAACTTTTTCTTGGAACATGTTGGAATTGACTTTTATATTCATCGGAGTTTATTCTTTCAAATCAGGATAAATGTTGTAGAGTTTGATGTCTATAATTAGCTCTAGGAATTTTCCACTTTATCTTCTAATATGTATCACTTAAATCTTTAACTGCTAATAATATTGATTGATACTTGTTAATATCACACCCTCTATAATTACATATTGTGTGTTCTACCTTTATTATACTAATCCGAAGTCCAATATCTTCGAAAACCTAAATCCTATTTATCAATAGGAAATAACGCACCAAAACACAAATGTCACGTAAATTCATAGCGACTAGTGCATGGCATAATGCTTATTATTTTAAAGGCTGTGTAAAAAAATTAAGAAATTATGGATAAATTATTAACGGTTTAACAATATATAAGATAAAATATATTAATACAAATAACCACTATCAGTGTCATATTACTAAAATATGGGAATATTTTAACATACATGAAAATTTATGAAAGGGGCTATTAGAGAATGAATTATCATGACAATGACGACTTATTTTATAAAAAAATTACCATTATTATTAGAATGTATAATATTAAGTAAAAATTGTTATAAATTGATGAGTTGGTTTAATCACTCAAATAGCTAGGTATAGTTTTGTTGCTACTCTCATAATTTTTAAAAGATTAAACTATCATGAGATTCACAATTGTTATCATAAGCTAAAATATCCTCGCATCCTTCATTAATATCATCATTATCGCCCAAATCATAATTTACTTTGTTATCTGTTAGACCGGTCCAATGGACCGGTCCAGCCGGTCCGCACGGGAACGGCCGAGTCGCGAAACAGGCGACTTGTTTCGCCTGGGCGGAGGCCAAGCGAGCCGCACGGTGTGCGGGAGCCAAATAGGAAAGAATTTTTGGGGAGTTAAGAGAGAAATTTGAATGTAGGGACTATTTAGGGAATTCCTTTTGATTTGTATGCATTAAATAGTTATTTTTCCTAGGGTTTGAGTATCTTGAATTTGGCTGAAATTTGAGATCTCTTAGATTTAGGTTTTCTTTGGGCTCTAGCGGCGTCTAGAGATTTGGGAGAGATCGATCCTCCTCTCGAATTGAGGATCAATTGTATCTTTGTTGTTTTATTCACCTACTGGTGAAATACAAGTGTTTGTGTGGTTTTCTCGCAGTTTTCTAGCCGTTTTCCTCTGATTTGGTGCAGATTTATGCTGTTTTCCTGCTGTGGACAGCCATTTGGCTGCTGTTTGTTCGCCGATTTTGGTTAGGTTTGCTTGCGAACTCAAGTACTACCTTAGGGTTACTTGCAAACTCGAGCATTTCCTATCAAATTGGTATCAGAGCATCGATTTGGGACCATCGACGGTTGAAATCCTGAAATTTCAGCGGGTTTTTGGCATTTGGAGAAAGATTTCTTGTGACTCATAGAAAGAAAAATGGCCGGAAAGAAGATCGAAGTCCTAGAAGGCGAATTTGGCTAATTAAAATCAGATTTGGAGGAAAAATTCCTTGAAATCACCGCCAATAATGAAAGGTTGTATGGGAAGTTCACGGCCATGGAAGAGATGATGAAGAAATTACTTGAGATGAAGACTAATCCGACGGCGTCGGAAGCAAGAGAGACTGTCGGCGACCATGGCGTAGGAGGAAATCCGAACCCGCTTCGGGGGAGGAGGAATCCGACAGTAGAGATCCTCGAGGGAGAGGACGACATGCCACCTCTAGAGCCACTTTCTAGAGAGGAGATGAGCATGGGAAATGACCGCTGAGGTGCTGATTTTCAGCGTCGAGGTGCTGATTTTCAGCGTCAAGGCGTTGATTTTGAAGGCAGGAGGGGGGAATATGAGGGAAGTGCAGATTTTGGCGAAAGAAGGGAAGAATATCAGCGTCGAGGTGCTGAATTTCAGCGTCGAGGTGCTGATTTTGAAAGGGGAAGAGAGGAATATGATGACGGATTCGGATACCATCGCCGGAGGGAGGACCGGGACACTTGCGGAGCACCTCCTCTTCGAGGAATGGGAGGTTATGGAGAGTACCAGAGTAACGGAAGGGATCCGAAGGTGAGGAAGTTGAAGATGCCCATCTTTGAGGGTGAAGATGACCATGGCTGGATCTACAAAGTGGAGCGTTACTTCGCTGTCAACGGGCTGACAGAGGATGAAAAATTGACAGCGGCGGGTCTGTGTCTGGAAGGGAAAGCTCTGGCATGGTATCAGTGGCGTGACAGGAGGGAGCCCATCCGGAACTGGAGAGAGTTCAATGATTGCTTATTAGAGCGTTTTCAAACCAACGGGGGAGGAGACTTCTATGAGCAATTCTTTGCCTTGACTCAAGAAGGAACTGTGGCAGTCTGGCAGATTATCGGGATCAGTTTGAGTACTTAGCTAGCAGATTAGATCACATTTCAGAGTCAGCCTTAGAAGGGAACTTCATGAAGGGGTTGAAACCAGAGATCCAAACAGCAGTCAGGGTACTGGAGCCGAGGAACCTGGGAAAGGCTATGGAGCTGGCGCAGTTGGTAGAAGATCAGAAGAAAGCAGAAAGAGGGGCTCGAGGAAACTGCTCAGGAGGCTCTTACAGGACGACGACCACTCTTCTAGCACTCAAGGGGCCTGCATCAGGCAACAGTAATGAGACCACCCTGGAGAAGCCAGTAGGAGGAGGGAGTGGGGAAAATTTTAAGAGGCTGATAGAGAAGGAGATGCAAGATAAGAGGACAAAGGAGTTGTGCTTCAGATGTGATGAGAAGTACATGCCAGGGCATAGGTGCAAGGACCGAACTCTTCAGGTTCTCCTTGTCTGTGAAGACGAGGAAGACGAGGAGGGAGGTAGGAGCAGATCTGGAGAGGAGGAGAAGTTGCACCTGGATGTGGCAGAAGTCTCTTTGAACTCAGTAGTGGGATTCACTTTGACACATGAAAGTGAAAGGAGAGATAGCTGACCGTGAGGTGGTTGTGCTAATTGATAGTGGGGCTACCCATAATTTCATTTCCACTCAGGTCGTTGACCAATTAGGAGTGAAGTTGGTGGACACCGGTTGCTATGGAGTGATGATGGGTACAGGGAAGGTGGAGAAAGGTCAGGGAATCTGTAAGGGTGTGGTGTTGACCATCCAGGGTATTCAAGTAAAGGAGGACTTTCTCCCACTAGAGTTAGGAAGCACTGATGTCATCCTGGGGATGAAGTGGTTACAAACCTTGGGGGAAACCAAGGACAATTGGGGAGCACTCACGATGGAATTAATGGTGGATGGGAGAAGGGTGATCATAAGGGGAGATGCAGGGCGATCTAAAGCCATCACATCACTTAAGACCATGGTTAGGGACGTACAAGAGGTGGGGAAAGACTATCTGGTGGGACTACACAGGCTAGATGCGATCAGATTGGAAGAGGGAGGGGATGTTTCTCTGCTCGTGCAGCCCTTGATTCAGCAATACAATAAGGATTTTCAGTCACCTCAAGGATGGCCACCTCCACTGGAACACGAGCATATCTCCACCTTGAGGACAAGGTGGATTTTCGGGAGGGGAGTATTGTTAGACCGGTCCAGCTGGTCCGCACGGGATCGGCCGAGTCGCGAAACAGGCGACTTGTTTCGCCTGGGCTGAGGCCGAGCGAGCCGCACGGTGTGCGGGAGCCAAATAGGAAAGAAATTTTGGGGAGTTAAGAGGGAAATTTTAATGTAGGGACTGTTTAGGGAATTCCTTTTGATTTGTATGCATTAAATAGTTATTTTTCCTAGGGTTTGAGTATCTTGAATTTGGCTGAAATTTGAGATCTCTTAGATTTAGGTTTTCTTTGGGCTCTAGCGGCGTCTAGAGATTTGGGAGAGATCGATCCTCCTCTCGAATTGAGGATCAATTGTATCTTTGTTGTTTTATTCACCTACTAGTGAAATACAAGTGTTTGTGTGGTTTTCTCGTAGTTTTCTAGCCGTTTTCCTCTGATTTGGTGCAGATTTCTGCTGTTTTCCTGCTGTGGACAGCCATTTGGCTGCTGTTTGTTCGCCGATTTTGGTTAGGTTTGCTTGCGAACTCAAGTACTACCTTAGGGTTACTTGCAAACTCGAGCATTTCCTATCATTATCCTCATCACCTTTTTGTATATTTGCAAGATTGATAAACTTAAAAATAAAGTTTTTTTTTTTGGTCTCACAAGTTATACTTTCATTCATAAACATCATTAGATTTCACTATAGTCCTCCATGTTAGATCTTCAGTATCGATCACTAATTCTTGAACTAATTGTTTTATTAACTATTCATTAGCAGCATATATATCACGATAGTTGTCTCTTTGAATCAAGGCTCTCTTTCTCTGTCTATATATATATGTATACTTGTTCAAATTCACTCCACTTATATTTAGATTTATATGAAAGTAAGGCGTGGCACTTTAATCTCATAACTTTGTGAATGTGAGGCTCTTAAACTGTACATACCAGCCGCCATCAATTTATGTTAGGCAACAACTGTTAGTATTATTTAAATTTGAATTTATTAATATATATTATTATAATTTATATTATAATACTATGGCGTATGTGAATTTTAGTTGTTTACTTTCTTGTTATTAAAGCCATGTAAAAACCTTGGTGCCTAAGTTGTTCTTTGCCTCATAGTTCCTTTACTCATAATTTACACTCAACTCATTTCTTATTTTGTATTCTTCATCAATATTTTTAATCAATCTTTCTCTGAATGCATATCAACTATCATTTATTTGTATTTTGCAATGTTCTGTTTACCCAAAAGCGATAATGATTTTAAAAAGAAGGCATCCTCATAAAGGATGATGTCGCTGAAACTTTTACCTTTTACTAATGATTCTAAAAATGTGTTCCTAGTTTTAATTATTTATAAAAGATATAATTATTGTTTCTTTGGCCCTAACCATTGCCTCATATATTTAACCCATCATAGGCCTTTTCTCTGTTTTTGCCAAATGGAGGATCTTCAACAAAGGACCACTTTGAGTGAAAACACCACAATGTTCCAATAGGATTGTTTGCTGTGGTCGGTTAGCTTTTGTGTCATTTGACTAAGGGCCCAATACAAATTCTTTATATGTAAAAAATTTATTTAAATTTATTTTTTGTTGATGAAAGGGGTTCACACTCAAAAAGAAATAATAAATTGAATCTTAGCTGATCTACTAGTTATCTTTGATTAGGGCATATTTTCATCAAATGCGATCTTAAATAAATGAAATTATTCATGGTCACCGCTCTATTAAAGCATCTTTTTAGATTTTGAATCTTGAAATATACTCTATTATCAAATCCAAGCAATGAGCAATGCATGGAGTGTCAAATACAAAAATGAATACTTATTTATCAGCAACTTTCCTACAATAAAATAACAAAACATTCAACAATAGGCAGCTAAACTTTTCAAAAGAAATGTATCAACATAATAGACATAATGAAGTGTAGCCATGTAGTGACTTGCCAACTAGAACATTATTTGAAGTATTGTCAGTGACTACTTGTATAACACAATGTTGTTCAATCTCTTCGATATGTTTGCTTTGTGATTCAAAAATCATTGTGACATTCTTTGAATGAGAGTGGACATCAATTGATTTTGTTAATGTACTTCCTCTTGTTGGATAATTAGCCAAAAGTTCACTTAATATTTCTCATTATGAGATCTCAAACCATCACTCATAAGATAATAAATCCCATTATGGGATTATGACACTTCAAAAAATGTTGCATGTGTTGTATCACATTTTTAAATTATGATACTTTTACCATCATAGCTTTTAGATGTTTCATCCCGAGACAAAATTATCCAAATTTCTCCACCACTTCCGGATCGCTATCATACTTGACTGCATGTGAGGAGATTCTTGCATCGTATATCAATCTCACCAAAATATTTGAATTGTTCTTTCTCTCATCTCCTTCTAACAACAACATTTTTTTTGGTATTTTACCCTTTTTTTGTTTCAGCATTTGAAAGGGATTTTGAGTTAAAAACGTATCCAATGGTCCTTTAATCATTGGATTTTTATGTATAGAATTATTCATTGAATTTTGACTGCTTATAATTTATCGTCACCCTTTGGTGGTCTCAGAGCTAAAATGTCACCATCCAGTGGGCAGTAATGTGCAAGATGGGTTTAGTTAGGTTTAAAAGGGCTTGAAATGAAACCTAGCTAAAAACATTAGCAATGAATTAATACAATTAAATATAATAGATTATTGAAACCCTAAAACAAAGAAAGTAATAGTGTTTTCTCTGAGTGCACTGTGTTATAGCGCATATAGTAGACATTATTTCAACTACCTGCATTTTTCTATACAATGTGCCATTTGCATGTATGTTCTGAATATTTTTCTTTGTTATCCTAACCTCCCACTTATTTAAGTAGATATGCCACTAATTTGAATTAAGTTATTTGCAAAAGAATTCACCAATGCTCCTCACATTTTATGTTCTTTGTGAGAATCTCCTTATTGATCATTGATGTAATCATATTTTAATTGGAATTTTTTAAGTATCTGCTCAACTTCTAATACTAGTTAGGGTTCAATAATTCAAATCTTTAATAATTTTAACATTCATAGACTCATCTTTCTTTCTTATTGCACAAAAAATTAATTCTCGTGGCACTAAATTGTATAAGCTTTTTCAAGATCAATACAAATCTTACGAAAGTCTTTGCTTTGCTCTCTATACTTCTTTGTTATCTTAATGCAAACCCCCATTTTGTGGTAGATCTTCATGTCATGAAATCAATTGATTCTTCTAATTTCTAAACTAACATAATTTTTTTAAGTTCATGTTTTATTATTCTTTCATAATTTCATTATTTGACTTATAAGTTCGATTTCTTTATCATTAGCATGATCTTGAATATATTTTTCTTCTTATATATTGATATCAAAATATTTATTCTTCAATCAAAGTTATATTGAAAAGATTTATTAATCAAATCACAATTGTATGTCTGTAATTTTTGAAATTTCATTCTATATCTTATCCGAACCTTAAAGTGTTTTCTTTATTCATCTTCTTTTGTGCCAGCTACATTTCACTTTTTTGGAGCTATTTATAATTTATATTATTATTTTGTTCATCATGCTCTTCCATATATATATATATGTATATTTTTAAAACACTCATGTAAGAATATTTTGAAGTAGCTTTTCCATCTTTTTTTTGAAATTTTATTACCTTTTATTATAATGCATATTATTTGACAAAATTTTTATGTCTTTTATCTTTTGTCTTTGCAATTTCATGTATCTCCTATTCTCCTTTTTTAGCATGAAGCCTATTATATAACTCTCCAAATGCTATTTTTCTGCGCACTAACACTCTTTGCTACACTTCTAGCTTTTTTATAATTATCATAAGCTTCGATTGTATTAATTTTTTGTCTCTTTAAAAGTACTTTTTTAAAAAAAAATTTGTACCTCCTCCCATCATCAAGAGATTTCCTTATTAGTGCTTGTTCATATTTTATTTTCTCTTAAAATTTAATCTTATTAATTGAATTAGCTATTTTATCCAACAGGAGACTTAGTTCAACAAAAGAATTTTAATTTGCCACTTTTAGTTGCTTATCTTGAAAGATTGGCAATATCTTATCTTTTAAATTTTAACATATTATCTTTCACATTTACTATTCTAATATGTATAAGTGTAAAATCCTAAAATATTTTCCCAACTTTTTTTTTTATGTGGCCAATCTGAGTATCACATTTTTCCAATTTAATCACTTAACTATACAAATTAATCCGAAATGATTCCTTTGGACTAAATTGGGATTAATTTTACATCCCAATTTCCCTCAATTTTTACATGAGTGATTTAGAATTAATTTTATATAATCAAGGGACTAACTTAGATAAATATGATACTCTTGGCTAAATTGGCTTCATTTGAATAATCAGGGGATTATTTTGGTCTCTCTCTCTATATATATAATAGCATGGTAATAAAATTTCAATAACCTATACTATTTTATATTCTTGTTTATACATTTTTACAACATTAGAAGTTGATTCTTCTTAGACCAAAAAGATACGAAGTCCCCACAGCACGTGCATTCGTGTATGGACACAAGATCACTCCGCCAAGTGTTAAATGGAGAGTGAAGAAAGAAATGTATGTATGTATGTATGTATGTATGTATGTATGTATGTATGTATATATATATATATAAAGGTAATAGATTTTCCTATAACTTATAATATTTTATTTTCTTGTACCTGTTGATACGTTTTTGCAACATTAGAAGTTGATTCTTCTTGGACCAAAAAGATACAAAGTCCCACAGTACATGCATGAGTATAGACACAAGATCACTCCACCAAGTGTTAGACGGAGAGTGCAGGAAGAATCACTTTTTTCTAAAATGAAGTTGATAATTCTTTTTGTTGAATATCACGTACACTCTCCACCAAGTGTTAGACGAAGAGTGCAGGAAGATTTTCTTTTTTCTAATACCACGTACCAAGTGTAGTGTTATTCTACTGCTCAACTCTTTTTTTTGGGATCATTTTCACAGTTGGTCCGTTCATGATATCTGATTTAGAGAATCTAATGTTTCTCTAGGTCTCATATAGCATTGTTTTTTGTTTCTGATCTGTTGAATCATGAAAATCTAATCTTTAAATAGGCTTGGAGTCGGATCACACAATACACTTGGTACGTGGTGCTGCACTATCAACTACCTCTAACAATTCTGCCACGAACCTTGGAGCATCACCTACAAACAATACTGCGGCCAGCCTTGGAGCACCGCCTACAAACAACACTGCAGCAACTGGAATTTCTCCTGATTCCAATGAGGGCGGAGGATTGGGTGGTGCTGAACTTGGTGCCTCACTTTTCCCTGGACTGGGTTCTAATGGGATTTTTGGTTCTGGGGCTTCTGGCTTGTTTGGAACCGGATTTCCAGAATTTGATCAGGTGCAGCAGCAACTTACTCAGAACCCAAATATGATGAGGGATATAATGAACATGCCAGCAATCCAAAATTTGATGAATAATCCTGACTTGATGCGAAACCTGATCATGAGCAATCCACAAATAAGGGAGATACTTGACCGAAATCCTGATCTTGCACACGTTCTAAATGATCCCAATACTTTAAGGCAGACTCTGGAAGCTGCCAGAAATCCTGAATTAATGAGAGAAATGATGCGGAATACTGACAGAGCCATGAGCAATATTGAATCTTCACCTGAAGGATTTAATATGCTTAGGCGAATGTATGAAACTGTGCAGGAGCCATTCCTTAACGCAACAACCATGGAGGGAAATGCAGGAAGTGATGCAGGTTTGAACCCTTTTGCAGCCCTTTTGGGAAACCAAGGAAGCACACAATCTAGGGGGCCAACAAATTCTTCTACTGTTAGTTCAGATGCTGCAAATGGATCTCCTTTGCCTAATACTAACCCGCTTCCTAATCCTTGGAACAATATTGGTATGCATATAAATTTATAGTGTTTGTCATATCTGATCGTCAATCCGTTCATATTTGCGTCAGTTCATAATTTATTTGGCAGCTGGAGGTACACAAACGAATACCAGATCGACAACAGTGGGTGATTCAAGAACTGGTGGCATTTCTGGCCTAGGTGGTCTTGGTACTCCAGAATTGGAAAGAATGGCTGGTGGCTTGCCAGATTCATCAGTTTTTAGTCAGGTTTTGCAAAATCCAGCCATGTCACAGATGATGCAATCTCTACTTTCGAACCCACAATATATTAACCAGGTTTTTAGCTATTGCATATGATATGACAATCGGTGACCTAAACGGCATTTTACTTATCGTTTGATTACTTTCTGTTAGATTTTTAATATGAACCCACAGTTGCGTGCCATGATGGAATCAAATACACAATTGAGAGACATGATGCAAAATCCTGAATTTCTTCGCCAGCTAGCATCACCAGAAACACTGCAGGTTCTATCCAATTCTCTAAGTTTGCTATTATTACTCTGCTATTGTTTAATCTTTGTTTTGTTTAATGTAGCAAATTCTGACTTTGCAACAGTCGCTTTCCTCAGTGCTTGGACGGCAACAGTCAAACCAGTAATGCCCTGTTTACCTCTCCTACGGTCACTTTTATTTTTCATTTTTTTTTTCCGTTTGTGCTTTGGATTCTTTTATTTGTTTCTCCCTCCGATTTCAGATCGGAAGGGTTACATCCAGTCATTGAAACTATGGAGTATTCTGGTTAATGAAACATTTTGCACTGTAGTGACCTTTGTCCTAGTTCTCTTTCTTCATTGGTTGTTTATCATGAAAGTTAATAAACATTAACTGTTTGTTATAATACTCATAAAAACAGTCAATACTGTGTTACATTTTAAAAATTTTAATTGTTACAACGTCTTACCTTTGAGTGTCTCCGTTCTCTTCTATCAGAATCTTTTTTTTTTCTTATGAGACTTCAGACTGCTACTACGTGTTTTATAAAATATTTCTCAATGGAACTGTTTCTAAACTGCGACTCATTCCTAATACTTCATCCTGTATGTTGCAGGGGGCAGAACCAGACCACTGGTGCCACAGGTATTGACTTTATTTGTAGTTTATATGATGACATCACTGCTATGTACATGTAGCTGAGTTGACTAATTACATATATCCTGATATGAAGTTCATGGTGGCTGAACAATTAACAAATCTAATTTTGTATTTTTTGTTCAAATCTGTTAGCCTCTAGCCTAATATTTTTCTGATTGGTTTTGACGCCAATATTGATCCATGATTGGACATTGGAACAAGCGAGATGACCTGGATCTTTTGACCCGGTTTGCAATGTTGGGAAGTGGTCCACCTCTACACCCTTGGAAGCGACTGCATAGTGAAATGTCACCAACCTGTTGCCCTCAATCGTGCTCAAAAGTCATGATGGGATTAAATTGTCGTGTGCAAGGAAAAAAAAAAAGTAATCAGGAAGTATGTACACATGTAGGCATCAAATAAAATAAATAGCATCATATATGAGGGAATACATAAATATACTTATTAAAATTTAGTAAAGCAACACATGTAAGGAAGTAAGAAGTAAAAGCGTGTATGAAAGGACGTAAGAAGGAAGAAAGGGATAAAGGAAGGAAAGAAGCTAACAAGGAGTAAGGAAATAAGTAATGAAACAAATAAGCATGCAAACAAGAAAAGGAAGAAATCAAGCTATTAAGGAAGAAAGGAAGGAAGGAAGGAAATCATCAAGTAAAAAAAGGAGTAAGCAAAAACAAGGGAATTTCGGTCAGGTTATATGCATCATTCCTGCTTTGATTGGATAGCATAAGTAACAGAAGTTGTGATTATGGTCGCTCATTGAGTCATTGGCACTAGACCCACATATGCTTTTCTTAATGTTGTGTGGATGGCTGGACACTACATTCAATAACTTCCACATGAGGGTTATGTCAAGGTGCTATGAAATTTCTAAAGGAAGTTTCACCTAGGTGCTATGTGCTATTTATGCTCACATATCTTGGTTGGGTAGCATAGGCAACATAAATTGTGACTATGGGTTTTTATGGGTATTACACTCGCGCACGTCTTTCTTAGTGCTTTTGTGATGGCCCAATACACCATTTTATCACCCCTTGAGGCGATGCTAAGACACAATTTAAATTTTGAAAAATAAATAAATTGTAATTTTTGCTAACATTTATAGGCACAAGTTCAAGTCCCTTTGCTAGTCTTTCTTGATGTGGGTGGGATTACGTTTCCTAAGAGCTATGCACTATTGGGTTTGCCCTTCTTAGTGTGGGTAACATAGTCAACATAAATTATGGTTGCGGTGCCTCTTGTGTTGCACCATGCACGCCTTTCTTTGTATGGTGGCATGGCTTGACGGGTCTTCCTGCAAGCCTCTTTTTGAGGGGAGATAGGCACTAAATTTTTTCAAAAAACTATATCAAATTCATAATAAACAAAACATTTGAGCTCATGACAAGAACTTAGGAACTAGTAATTTTGGACATCTTCAAAATTAATGCATACAAGATGAATGCAAAGATCATGTATTGAAATTAAGTGTACCGAATAAAGTATTTAAGAAGTAACCTACACTAAACTTTGGACTAGGAGCAGAAAGTCATGATAATGAATCCCCGAATGGCATGTTATCTACCAATTAATTTGCCTCCTGAAAAATCACCGGAATCCCTAAATTAAGACACTTAGTCGAGGTTCTTTCAATTATATCAATTTATAATTAAGCCTCCTCTCCCCGTCATAATCTTGCAACCTGAATCATTATCTTGTCCAATAAATTGTTTTCTTTGTTTTTACGTAGTCTAGCCGTACATCGATCTGCAAACTTATTTTTCCCATGTTTTAACAACTGCTATGCCAGGCAACACGGGAATGGAATTTTTGATGCAGATGTTCGGTGGACTCGGCGCGGGTGGTAATCTCGGTGTTCCCACTAACAATGGTAATTATACTTTCTTGCGCTTAAGAATTTCTTATATTAAAAAAAAAAAATTTGCCTTACACAAATGATATTTTTACATTCATAGTAAAATAAATTTCTTTACCTGCAGCCCCTCCTGAAGAGCTCTACGCAACTCAACTTGCTCAGCTTCAGGAAATGGGCTTCTTCGACACCCAGGAGAACCTTCGTGCTCTTATTGCTACTTCTGGTAATGTACATGCTGCTGTGGAGAGGCTATTGGGCAATTTGGGTCATTAGAGTCCAAAAGAAATATTTTTCTTCCCAATCGAAGTAGTGGTGGGTCTATAAGGTTTCTCCCTTGTATTTATATGGCTGTCTCACAGCTTCATTATTCAAAGGCTTTGGAATTAACTGAAGGTATTGTCTGAGAGCTAATTGTTCTTTTATTTATCGCTGCGGGAGTTAAAATTGTTGTTCTCACTTTCATCTTGTTATTATTGAATGATAAAAGTTATAAACGCATAGCTTTTGTATATACTCATGTTAAAGATTCAGCTGTGATTGGTGCCTTCGATGTTTGGTTCCCTCAGAACTTCGTAAATTTGAGTAGTTTTTGGAAATATGGTGAATAAATAAAGGGGCAATTGCGTACATGATATTCTCATCTTTGATATTTATATAATTAGTACCTTCTACATTTATTATTTTTTTACTGAATTTCTTATAATTTAATTATGGTGATTAAGATATGGTTATGTATTCATGATTGCTCAAGAGATATAAGGGAATATTTGACTGGTGATTTGCAAAGTTTTAGGCTTCGTTTAAGACAGTTTATTTTTTTCTTACTTTAAAGACATTTTTGTTTTGAAAAGTTTTATAAAATAGTAAAAAAATCATCCCAAACAAAATTATAGTCTTGGCAATCTCCTCAGCTTTTACATGGAGTCTTTTTGTTTTATCTATTGAGTGTCACTGTAATGTTACTTGAAATTATTTTATATATTTTTTAACTATTTTTAATCATTATTTTTTTCTCATCTTCTTCTTAGTTTGCATTAATTGTCTATCAAACATATTACATATGTCAGGTAGATTTTGATCATTCATATATTTATATATATACACATATTTTCACTCAAAAACATTAGCGTAGATTCAACAAATGTATAATGTGTTAAGTCACCTAGTTTTATTTGAGGCTGTGATCTCTATCATTTAATGAAAACTCAGTCACCAAAGTCTCCATTGTTGAACTAGCCACTATACTATCAAAACAACAACATCAATCATTTATTCATTGACGCCATAGCCATCCATGACCTTACAATACCTTTGACATCTCGTTTTTATAACATTATATTCCTTACAGTTCCTATATATGAATTAGCCACTATCCCACTATCAATAACATCAATTGTAAATAGTAAATAGATACCCATACCCATTTATGTTTATATGGCTCCATACGCATAGCATTGAGCTATCGACTGTTGGACTTGTTTAGGAGTCATAATATATATGTAATGTGTTAAGTGAACTCTCCTTACATCTTGTGGACTCATCAATTCACTATGCGATGGTTTCCCTAATCTAATTTGCCACCCTTTGAGCATATAGAGCTGAGTGAGCCGTGCACCCATAATATTTTATCTGTTACCCTCCTTATATATTTGCCCCATAGGATCTTTATTATATTATTTTGCTCATGTAAGATATTAAGTGGTTTACTTATTCTTGTTATAATAATTTTATGATATTTAAGATTCAATGTAGTAACCTAATAAATGTCATAACACATTTGTTTTATGTTGTATGGTTGTGATATCAGAAGAGTAGTACCAACGATTGAGGTGACAATTTGAATATTTAATGCAAATTTCCTTCTTTTAATCTCAAATTTTCTTTATTTATTACTTTTCTATAATTATCTAAAGATTTATAATGCTTTTATATACATTACTTGCTTAAAAATGCATGTTTTTTTCTTTTCTTTTTCATATATTATGCATTGGCTCTTCATGGAATATTTTAAAAGCTAGAATCGTTAATAATATTTTTAATTATTTGACTCTTAGTCCTATTTTTATTAAGAAAAACATTAAAATTCATAGTATTCAATGTTATATAGAAGTAGAGATATTGCAATTTTTTATTAAATACCTTTATGTTGCAAACATAGGATATTGTTAATAGCCTAGTCAACACTTGGATATAATACAAAGCCTAACTCTTGTTAAAATGTAGAACTAGGATCGTTACGTTTTCACATTATGTCATAAACCATCATGTGCATTTGGGCTATCTTGCACATAGATGAGAATTTAAGACTCATTTTTCATCCTTATTTGTCGCCTTATCTTGCATCACATTGAAATTTGATGGCTTGGGCTTAAATCAATTTAGTTGGAGTTAGAAGGCCCCTCCCTCTTATCTCTTTTATTATCATCCTTCATGATACCCCTCCTTAGAATTATGCATTGGCTCTTTGGGGATATATAAGCCTAATCTTTATGTCCAGTCTCTTTGGGTCAATTCCTTCGATATTTTCTTGAGGCTAGTGCTGAGTAGTATCTCCTTATCATTAGATAGTCCCGTATACATAGATTATAAGCCCCAAATATTTATGTAATACTGTTGATGCCATTCATATGTTCTATTTTACATCTTTACCCCATCATGAGGTCTCACTTGAGCCTATCTTTATTGATTAGGATTGTAACCTAGGTCCCTTATGTTGAATTCAGGAATATAAACAAATATCCTTAATCAAAATTTTCTTGGATGCCTTACTGGAGATACAATTATTCATAAGAGCTTATATAAAATTAACACTCGTAATCCTTTAATTTGGCTTTAGCATCTCATGACATTACAATGAAATCTTTGAGAGATTTTTTTCAATATGTCTTTCATTAATTCTAATGTTAGAGAGAACATGTACAATATTTTTCTATCATTTATTGTAATACAATTTAGCATCTCCTCTCCTTATGCATGTGTTCTTTTGTAGTCAATACTCATCCTACCTTCTTCTTCACAAAAGTGAGCTGACATGGATCTTGATTTAATCTCAACCGCTTCTCTTTCAAGACCCCTTTGTGTAGGTCATATGTGTGCAACATTCAAGAGTCTAAATATGTACCCAAGATTGATACAACATTAGTTAATGTATTAAGCATATAAACACTTGCATAAAATACATTTAACATAAGTAAATTTTATAATAATTTAAAATTAATTCTCAATCTTTCTAGAGTTTTAATAAATCCTTTATCAAATGGAATATTTGAGTTATTGTAGTATTTTTTAAGTCTTTATTTTATCCTACTTGATATTTTAAAGAAATCTAATTTAACATGAAATATTCAACGTACAATATTTTTAGAAGATATGAATATTTGCAAAATCTTTGGGCATATAAATAGTGATTATTATTTTTATGTTGTCAAGTGCTAAAGAGAAATAAAACAAGTGATATAATATATTGGAAAATTTTATTGTGATTTGGCCTAAGTAGGATTGCATCCACCTCTAAATCTCTCCTTGGGATCCCACAACTATGCTTTCAAACTTAAAAATAAAATAACTTATAATTGGTCATTTTCATTGACTTAGGGCCTAGCCTACAAATTTTATCCTCTAATTGAATACATTGGATGCTTTATTCCCATGCATAAAACCTATATATAGCTTATCATAATCAACCACACAAATTTTTATGCAAGTCTCATACAAAATCACTTGTACTCAACACACATGCACATTAAATGCTAAAATTAGCTAAAATAATTTTGATTTTTAAACTTTTCAAATGTTGGTATTAAGAAAAAGAAACCAAATTAATTCTACATATTTTTTAATGATTTCAATGCTAATTATGTTTAGCCTTAATAAAAACTAATAGTTTTGAGAATATCAAAGCTTAACAAGCACACAAAATGATTGTAACTATATTGAAGTTTTCGTAAGAAGACAACTCTTTGAGTGAATTGTGACATATTTGAGTGTAAAAATGAGATGACCTATAATCTAATTTAGGAAAATTGTTCTTTTTTTCCTTTTTATTTTCACAATTAGAGCTACCTAATTTCATCTATAAAAAATAAATATCAATGAAAGCAACTACTAGTCAAAATATCAATATTTACGTATGTATTCATTTCCAAAAATTTGATATTCTCATCATGGAAGGCAAAGCCATATTGATAAATTGAAGCTCTAAATATGAATTATAAAAGAGAATTGAGAAGCATAATGTGATAAATTTGATTAGATTTAATTATTTTATTGAATATTATTAGAAATTACTACATAATTATTTTTTTAATATAATTATAAATTAGTGTAATATTAAAATTAACAATTCCCTTCTAATTTAATGATTTTTTCTCAAATATAACTAATTAAAAAAAATAAATATTACCTTCTAAATAGACTATTAGAGCCTAAATGCTTATTTGTCCTGATTTTTCTATATTGATTCATTCATTTCAAAAAAGCACATACAATTGCCATAATTGCAAAAGTGTCCCCCGCGGCCTGCATCGCCAACGTCCCATTTATTTACGAAATGATATATAGAGAATTCAGCTGAGCTAATGAGCAGAAGGAACCAATAGAGGTGTGCGGGAGGAGTTGAGGGTTTCCTTTTCAATCCGTTGGAACGAAGCTTCTCCTGTTATTTTTGATACTACGTTTCTCTCCTCCGCTTGCTCGCTCCTTGCCGGCGAACGTTCGCAATGTCTTAGGGCAATGGTAATCCTCTCTTTTCTTCACTTGTTTTCTAATTTTCTGCTTGTTTCTGAGTATCTGGTCAAATTCCCTTATCGGGCGGATTATGGATTCTCAAGTTATCTTCTTTTTTGTTTCTTAAGGTGCTTCGGAGTGGAAAGTTTTAAGTTTTCTGGTTTTTTGGTGTTGGATTGCGTTGCTTGTAGGCGGTGCTGGAATAGTTCGGATTGATGTGTTCTGTTCCTTGTACACGGCGTAAATTTCCATATTTGTTTGAATTATAAAATTTGGTTTGATCTGTAATGCGATTAGTATGGTAATTTTAAGGTATGATTTACCTGCTGTAAGGGATTGTTGGGGCCTGCTCGATAAAAGGGTGCGAGAAATTAAGTGCCGATTTAATCAATAGGTCTCATGCTTCTATTAGCGGCCATAATATATTTGCTTGTCATTGAATAAAAGCTGCTTCTCTCTCTCTCTCTCTCTCTCTCTCTCTCTCTTTCTCTCTCTCTCTCTCTCTCTCTCTCTCTCTCTCTCTTAGTATTTTGAGATAAAATGGTGGTGATTTTAAAAAGGCAGGCAATGTTAGATTTTTGAAAGTGTCATTAGCTAATTCATCAAATGTATTTAAATTTTGTTAAGCCTCTTGTATGTTTTGATGTTTTTTTCCTCGTATTGCCTTCGGAGTCAAGAGGATTGGCGTAGAGTAATTCATAAGCCGCCTTGGTTTCTAATGCTAGTAGTAGAATTTGTTGATAGTCCCGTTGTAGTTTATTTAATTTGTTCAATGTGGAACTGATAAGTGAATGTAAATTTATCTTGTAATTGATGTCTGTCATGCCCTATAAAATCCGACAAAGTGTGCTTTTCATGAGTCTAACTTAAAATGGCAATCAATGGCATGAAAATTGACATTCCTCTATAGAATTTTCTGCTATTATCATGTTTTCCCAAGACTCAAAGTGTTTTAGGAGTATCCAGCATACTATTGATCTGATATGAAAACTGTTGGGAGCTTAGCTTATGAAATATACACATTTTATGATGTTTACGGTAGTCTATTTGTTTAATTTTGGATATAAATACCAGTCATAACTCCTTTTGTTCTTTAAATTTGATATTTCTCAAGCATTTACTAATGTGGAGTTAGGGAAGTTATAAAAATTTGAGCAAACTTAAATGAAGATGAGATAACAAGCACGCAAAAAGATCTCAAACTTAAGATATATAATTTTTTGCGGTTTGATGATATTCACCTGCATCCACGGCTCCACAAAGATGAAATACTCCACTAAACTTTTATAGAGGTATATGAAGAGATATTATACTTCATATGAATATTGACAAATATACCACTTTGTGTTTACAATTAAGATGGAATACAATCGCCTGTTATGAAGATGATGGCTAAACTCGGAGAATAAGAGGTTGATAATGCTTATCACTCTCTTTTCGTTTATCTATTGCGAGAACTTTTTCTTCTCGCCCTTCATCTCTTTCTCTTCTCTCATTTTTTTATTTTATTATGATTGTGGGATGTATCAATACAATGCAACAATCTCTTAATTTATATTGTTTGGTAGCCACCATCTTGGAAAATTAAATATGGCTTATGTAGTCACCATCTTGGAAAATGAAGTGTGAATTGAGTTATGTAGCATTTATATTGAAATAATTAAGTGTGAATGAATCTAAGTTAGCGATCATCATTCTTCAAAAATCAAGATCAAATCTTATCCAAGATATTAAGGAAATTAGATTTCACACTTCACATGTTGATATTTTTAATCCAAACTTATCTTAAAGATAATTCCTTGTAAGAAAGCTCCATTTTATAGTTTTTTCAGATGCTAGAACCATAGATATGGATGCGAATCTATTGCCTTAGTATTTTATTGGGGTAGCTATGTAAGCTTTAAGTACTAAATATGACTTCTTTACTCAGTGTCCACTTGATAAATTGCCTTTGGAATAATGAATTAATGCCATAAATTATAGTTTGCAGCATCTTGATGGGTGCTTGAAGTTGCATCCACTGTCATATAGACAATGTTTAACATGGTTGGGTTGGCATTAAATTCTTGGGTAGGGCTATTGTATTAAGGGAATAGTCTAGCTAGTGCTAAACCTACGAACCCACATTTTTGGCTTTCCTTCTTTATGCAAGTTAATATCATGCATGCTCTATAAAGCTATAAATCCATAAAAAGAACAACAATCTCCATTATGCACAAGCTTAAGTGGGAAATTATTGGGTTTGCTTTGAGACCTTGGGGAGGGAGGACTGTTGAATTAAGGGAATTATCTGGCTGTTGTTAAAATAATAGAAAAGTGATGCCAAACATGCACTAAAGTTTTCAATTCTATGCATTTTTTCACTTATAAAAGGATCCTTAGGTAAGGGCTATGTAATCCGACGTCAAAAGCTAACTAAGATAACTATGGAAGTTGGTACTTGCCACAGGAAAGAGGAGAAAGCACAACTTGCTTTTGGGTTCCTAAAAGCGGCTAAGAATTGACAGATCATTGTTTGTGTTGGTGGATGAACTCTTAGCATCATTTGGTGACTACTGTTGGTTGTCGACGATGGACGGTAGGGAGTGGTTAATGGTGATGCAGGCTAATTTTAAGTTATGTTTGTTGGTTGATTGAGGACTTATGAAGAGGTTTGGTAGGTCGTTGTTCCCTGAACTTAGTCATGATTAGCAAAGCTTTCGTGAGATATATAGAGGGAGGGACTCTTATGTTCTTATTGTCATGCCCCATGATCAAATTTGGAAGAATGATTTATTTTAATCATTTAAATAATTAACCAGCGTTTCTATGAATTCATTAGTATAAATCAATCAAGCGGAGACAACTAAAATCATATACATCAAAATATTTCACTATTCATTCACCAAAATTACATTTACAATTGTTAGGAGATCACTTACAATCCATAATTTATCTCATGCTCATGAATACAAAAGGATAAAAAAAAATATAGAACAAAATAAAAAAGAACCTAAAGATCTCAATCATTCTTACTCCATACAGTCTTGACCCATTCTTTAACCTGAAATAATTAAAATCCATATAATCAACTTACAAAATCCAACATAAATCCTAAACATCATTAAAGTTTCTAATGCAAAACTCAAGAATCAATTTGCATGCTCATCTCAGTCAATATAATCAACAACATTCAATATCATCAATGATTAGTTATCACTAGTACAATTCAATACGATCAATAATAAAAAGCATGAATCATTACACTTAAATCTATAAATCAATACAGGTGCAAGAATATAAATGTGTTGGTGATCAGCAAGTCAGAAAAAAACCAAAGTATCTATAAAACAGTCGAAAATCATTTCGATATAGTGAATTCATATAGAAGTATATATATGAAGTTTAGTTATTATATATCAATATCTAATCAATATCTTATATATTATATATGTGCTCAGTAATAGGGTTCATGTGCTCAGTGATAGTACAATGAAAGTAGGATAATAACAGTGAATTAATAAATAGTAAATCAATGACAGCGATTTGTAAATCAGTATGGTAAAGAGTAACACATAGGTGTTAAAATTATACATGAGTCTGTAGATGAATCATAAGCATACATGTGTCAATGTCATTAGTCTTATCCATCTCGTCTATTATACATCATATGCACAACATATGCAATCGGTACATGTATCAATTCATATGCTATCTATACACACATTACGAATCTATCTATCAATGCTATCAATTTATATATGCATAAGTATATGATTCAGTAAGGGAGGACATCCGACTTTAATGTGGTGTTTTTATCATTTCATTTGTATTCATTGTATCGTTATATCATTATCATTACTATTACATGTGGCTTTCAATAGGGAAACAAAAGTTTATATTTTCTTTTTTTATTTTAAAATACTTTTCATATCTTCGGGTTGTTACACTCAGCGCTATTAACCTCTATACGCAAAAACACACGAAACGAGGTAAAATTGACGTATGATGCATCACTTGAAGGGTCAAACGACCTTCAATTGCCAAACAGACCGCACCATTGCGATAAGAAGTCGAATTAGCCTAAGACGGAACACCTCGCAGATGAAATTGGACGAAAATGGTCAAAGTCGGTGACCAACACTCGAAAATGATGTGCGTTGCTGCCCAAACGACATTCGATTGCAAACAGACTTTGCCTTTGCATTCGAAATGTCGACAGTACCCAAAATCAACTGCAATTTTGCCCAAAGAGAATCACACGAGGAAATCGACGTGTATCCTGAGACAAAATGCGCTGATTTTGAAAAACAACGCAAGCAAGTTGAAAGATAAATGTGTGAATTCCAAGACGTTCGAACATCTAATTCATTGCTATAATAATAATATAATAATAATAATATTATTATTATTTTAATGATTAATAAAAAATCAAATCAAAATAAAAAAAATTAGAAAATCAGTTCAATTAATTACCTTGGTTCTATAGAAGATATCCCGAAAATTCCGTCGACACTGGCAGCTGATCAGTTCATGTCTCCTCCCGTAAATCCCACAACTCTTGCCTTGATTGAGTCCTGCTCTCGCTATTAAGAACACGTTGAAACAAAGGATTCAATTCCTCTCCTCTTCGACGCACATAATCGCAAAACTCCCTCTCATGGCAACCCATTGGTGCTCCTTGCAAGCCTCTAGATTCCGCCTCCTCCCTCACTTGCTCTCCACCCACCAACGTTTTAGCGCCACGTAGCACGAAGAAAAGTCGCCGACCCGACCCACTGTTTTTTGGGTTCTAGCGCGTGCGTTTTTTTAATTCCTTGACGAGCCGAACAACATCCCATCACCTTTTGGATATATTTCAAACATCTAGCAAATACCGAGTTGTACCTAGTTTTTTCTAGCAATACCGAGCAAATACCTAGCAATACTGAGCAAATCCCTAGCAATACCGAGCAAATCCTGAGCAAATACTGAGTTGTACCGAGTTTTTTCTAGCAATACCGAGCAAATCCTTAGCATTACCGAGCAAATCCTGAGCAAATACTGAGTTGTACCGAGTTGTACCGAGTTTTTTCTAGTAATACCGAGCAAATCCATAGCAATACCGAGCAAATCCGTAGCAATACCGAGCAAATCCGTAGCAATACCGAGCAAATCCGGAGCAAATACCGAGTTGTAGAAAAACTCGGTACAACTCGGTATTTGTATAGTTTTGGTCTTCACAGAGCGGTATTTCTCGTTTTTGCAAAGCAATACCGAGCAAATACCGAGCAATACCGAGAAAATCGCGAACGTAGCATTCCCGGGTTCCGCTCCGGGTCAAGTCGTCGGGCCGCGCGGTAAAGAGTAAGAGCACGTGGCGACATGTTATTGGCAGCCGAACGTACCTCTACGTCAGGTCAGAGGACGTAATAATTGTTCCTCATAGCAACCCATTGGTGCTCCTTGCAAGCCTCTAGATTCCGCCTCCTCCCTCACTTGCTCTCCACCCACCAACAATCCCTTCTGACCTCAGTGCCCAACCTGTCACCCCTACGCCATATCCGAACATGAGTTGGGGGGGGGGGGGGCTTGTACAAAACACAGAAAACTCGGCTTAAACAAAGAAATGTAGGGGACTTGAGCTGAACTCATAATTATAGGGAACATAACCTAATATCTAATATACAACATGTGATTTTATAAAATAAAAAAATTAATCATGCAAGCGAGGACGAACGATGAATAATAAAAAATTTAAAGCGACTTGTGACCTTCAACCTACTAATCTGCAAGTAAGAGAAAGTAACTTGCAAACACCACAAAGAAGGAATTCTTGAAGAATGTACTAATCCATCAAAGAAATATCAAGTTTAGGTTGAAGTGCAGTCTTTCAACAGTCGATACTCGCCAACAAATACACAATCACATTGAACTCAACAAATAATGGAATTGAATTGAATGTATAATATGATTGCAAATATATGTAACAAGCCCCTGAATAATATTGTAAATTACCTGCGTATGATAGCAGTTGACATGTAATACTCGCATCAACTATGCAAGCAAATACAACTTCCCCCCTACAAGTAGAGGGATTTGACGTGTAGTGAGCATAATGACGTCATGAATTTTATGAATTCAAAGTAAATAAAGTTTGCGCATACTCAATACCACTTAGCTCCAAACATTGCTTGTTGGCAAGCAAAGATTAAATAGTCGATGTGCAATGAATGTAGTGACATCCATATGGTTGGCTCCAATTAACATGAGGATAAGCATGTTAATCCTTATGTGCACTGAATGTTAACATGAAGCAAACGTAGCAATTTGCTGATTAACATGTATAAGGAAATCGATAACGAATGCAGCTCATTAGCATCAATCTGCAAATAAACATATCATCTTGCCTCTAAGCAACAGTGGTAGATATACTGTAAGGGTGAGATATTCCCTATGAACATGGACATAATACACATGACATCTGAGGATGCTGCGTGGGTCAATAAATGAACTTATGTTCGAGTCTGATCTTTCTACATGAATAAATAGGTAGGAGTCAACACGGCTCGAGTTTTTAAGCAAATATATGGTCGTAGTGCTGACCGGGATATTTATTTTATACATTCATATTAGACGTTTAAGATCTATAACAAGAAAACTCACTAATAAATGCCTAAAGCATACAAAAAATCCGATCCTATGTCATTAGGCTAATAGAGTCAACAAGAATCAACTAATAAAATGAAAAAGTGCCCATAAGTACCCGGATAGAAAATCTCAATCGGAGGGGACTATAAATACTTAAAAATGCCTCTCAAATTTTCAAATGCGCATGAAAATCTAAAATTCTAAAAATTACCTCAAAGTTAAGATATTTAAAATTGAAATAAATCATTAAATACTTAAAGCAAAATCCATCCATCTTTTACAATAATTTGCCGAAGTGGATAAATTTGAAAATTACTTCAGCTCAGAAAGAGCTAATGTCTGGTAAAAAATATCACTTGGATTCATTCTTAAATAGTATCTTACCAATAAGGACGTGACATGTGTCCTACAATTGGTGGTTTCGCCGCCAAATGACAGAACAGGTAAATGATTATGACTGGAATCCTCTGAACAGGATGATTTTGCTACCAAATGGGACCACTAAATTACTGTCATGGTCAGAGCCCATATATTCCTTAATGACTCAAATACTTGAGATATGAATCAATAGTATGTAATCGATAGGGCACAATGTCCTCTGTTAGCTAAGGTGAATCAGACTTGTTCTCTTAAACAAATATTCACCTAAGGTCTACAAGGTGCCATTGGACGAAGCAACCCACGACTGCCGACATGGATCATTCTGTTAGGTTGGTCGACTACCTTTTCTAGCTAAGTAGATCAGGGATCATGATGACCTGTGACAACAGAACCATGGGATCTTGGTTCATCATCATACTCCCTACCATCCACTTTAAGTGCAAGATGGATAATTTTTAATTTTAAATATTAAATTTCAGATACCAAATCACGCTGCTACTATACATTAGTTACTATGTACCTTTACGTATATGTTTTACCACTAGCCTTATTCGAAAGTTCTCTTTTGTTATTGGGAGGGGTAATTAACTATAGGGGCTTGTGCCTATATGAAACCTGAACTTAGATCATAAAGTCCTTGTAAAATGAGGGCAAAATCTCTAGGCAGTGTATTATCTAAAACCCAATCTGCCTTTTGAAAATTTTATCTCGGAACTTAAATGTTAAAGCTCTCATCGACGACCAAAAAAAAAAAGAAAGGGGTCCGTGGATAGGCCACAATGTCTTTATAATTATGTGAATTAACCTTTTTGTGTAGCTGTGGATGTAACTAGAGTTCATTGAACCTTAATTTTTCTTGTGTTAATTTTTTGATGCTTTAGACTAGAGAGAGTCATCGTAGACGGCTTGGTCACGTAATGTCGGTAATGTCGGTATTCTGATGACCCTGTTAGGAGATTAGATGTATTAGATCTAATCTATAATAAAAAAGATAGATGTAGATCTAAAAGGACTTGGTTATAAATATTAAAATGATATTTTTATTAGATTTAAATGAGAATTTGGCTCTTAATAGGACATAATGGAGAAAAATGATTTTGTACCAGCCCCCACATAATAGGAGAACGGCTTGTTGTGGTTGTAATTTTTTGGCGTTTTCTCATTGTAGGCTTTATTATTCTCTCAGCATGGTTATTTATTATTGCTTGGGTGTGCATCTCTACTCAAAAACTAGCATTGGTTAGCTTTGAGATCTACATGAAAAACGGAGCCATGGCTGTAAAGTTGGAGATCGTAATGCTCCGTGGTTCGAAATGCCTTAAGTTTTGTTGGAACAAGATGCTCGGAGATCTTGCCTAACAAAGTTTGGTGAAAGAAATCATAAAGATTCATGTGACGATATGTAGGACATAGTATAAGTGTATAATAAGTTCTCCCGACAATTCATTTATGTTTGATGAATGAGGTTTCAATGGAGGTCTTGGGGGAAATAACTGTTGAAAGTTTGTGACTTACGTTGGAGTCTTTATGCTTGGTCAAAACTCAAAAGTCTCTCCAATGAATTATACCATAAGAAAAAATGTATTTTCTTTGCATACAGAAAGACATGCCAATCAAATCACATCTTGATTATTTTAACTATTATTCAATATCTGTAAATTATTGATGTGATTGTTGATGATGTTGATCAAAGATTTTTATTATTGTATTATTTATCTCCTTTTGACAACTGCTTTTGGATACCAATCTATATGAATATGACAAAGTAAGCTTAATGGATATCAAAAATTCATTTTTTTGAAGATGGTGATTGCTAAGCTCAAGGCAGACCATAAACTAGTTGAAGGTTTATTGTAGGTTTGAAGAAGATTTAAATCTTTGGACAAACTTAAGGAGAGCACTTGCTTCTTCTAAAGGAAGAAAAGCAAATAAAGAGAAATTGATTTGCCTTGAAGAAGATAACCAAAAAAAGGAAAAAATTAGCTTATGTAAGTACTATTCCATATTTTTTTGTTGTGATATTAGTGGTGCTCTTTTTTTGACTAATGTCAATAGATGTAAAAGTAGTGGGTTTTGGACTCAGCTTGTTTGACTCATATGTGTTCTTATTTGAGGATGCTTTCTTTCTATGAGCCAAGTTTTGATGATCGCGTTTACACGAGGGACAAAGCTATATGTAAGACTGGGGGCTCTAACACAGTTCTATTGAGGACATTGGGCGGCATTACTATTTTGTTAGATGGATTTAAGTTTTTCTCAGATATGAGAAAGATTTTAGTAGCCTAAAGTATTCTCAACTTTGTAGGACATATGTTTTTTGGTGATGCTAATGCTATTAAATCTTAAGGTCTATAAGGGGGCATTGATTTACTTGATGACAAATAAAATTGGTTAACTTTATATGTTTCAAAGTGCAATGTTGCTTATGTGCTTGATTTAGTAATTTGATGATAGCTTGTGGAATATTGTCTTAAGTATATGGCATCAAACATCAAAATGATGGAGCTATTACGAAATCTATTGTTAGTTTTGAAAAAGTCGTAGACAAAACTTTTTTCTAGTGGGAGCTTTTAAGAGAGAAAAATTTGAAGTGTAGAAAACATTTTAGTATCAAGGAGCACAGGAACAACAAGTATTTGGTAAAGGATGGCATGTTTTGCACTAACAAACCAAGGTATTGCAAAGCCAACCCTCAGTTTAATACAAAGGAGTTGTCGCACAGAGTTGATTCTCTCTTGGGGTTGTACATAAAAAATTTATCTCTAAGTAGGAGAATGATAGGATGGGTGGAGAATTATTTTGTCAATCATGCTTCCTCTAAATTTGTGATATAATCCCCATTTTACTATAATATTTGATCGATATTACATTTGATATTTATGGAATGTGAGAATAATTTGAGATATTTGACATCTTTGATTTATTTTGTGTCATTTTGTTTTCTTGCCGACACTTAAAATTTTCAAATCTTTGTATTCTCTCCATTTATATAAGCCTATAAAATGGCGGTAGCACTACTATTGGCCAGGCTTCCCTTTGCCATGAGGCGAGAATGTTAGGAAAAACTCATCTCCACTTCAATCCGGAAGTTCAAGTTGATGGAAAAGGTGCACCGTAATGTTATCACATATCTATGGCATTCCAATGCCACTTGACCCACCCCAACATTGGATGTTGCAGTTTTATAATCGGGGAGCTATTCCTAGCCTTCACAAAACATTATATTATAGCGATTCTTTTGGCTCACAGACTTCCATATGCCTCATTTGCTTTGTTTTATTCTTTTTCTTATTTGTGCTAAGTGTTGATTTTCTAATAAATTAATGAACCATGAACATCAAACTGAATTTAAAACAATTAGTATTGGCTTTCTATTTGTACCGAGAAAAGGGCTAAAATGATCCCTCAACTTTTTGTGAGGGATCAAAATGGTCCCCAACTTTTTTGAGGGACCAGTCCCTCAACTCCTCCAAATGGGACCTTTTTGGTCCTGCTATTTAATGGTAGAGTTGATGGTGTCAAGTATGAGAGCAATTTGATCATTTTTAGTTAAAATACTTAATAAATGTAATTTTTTGGGGATTATAATTTTTGTAAAAAAATTAATTAAACTCTTCTTTAATAAAAAAAATTATTAGTAATTTTATTTTACTAATTTAAAAAATTTTAGTCTTATTTTATAAAATATGATTGGTAGTTGAAATTAACATCTATTTGCATATGATTTCTCTAAATCAATAGATATAATATGTAGATCATCTTGGATAAAAAATAATCAGAAAGTTTAATAAATCAATGATGCTCGATTGCTCAAATTTTCAATTTTGGAGCAGCTATGCAAAGATAGTTACACGGAATTGGAAAAAAAAAACTTTTGGTAGTTAAAAATTCTCTCAATGCTTAACTAGATTAATCCATTATTTTAGATTAAAGAAGCATACAAAAGAAAAAATTCACAAACAAAAGCAAAAATACATTTCAAGAAGCATATGGTATTAACTATTGAATGTTAGATTCCATTCATTAAAGGCTTCTTGATCCCCATTGTTAAAAGCAAAGAAGGCATGTAAATGAACCAATGATAAAATTTGGATAAATCCTGTGCTTCAAAAGTTTCATTCAATGAGATTTTTTTCCTTTGGGGGTGTAAACCTACGGAAAAGAAAAAAAAATGATTAGATCTACATAGCAAAAGAAAAAGTCAATCATGAAAAAAAAATTCAACATACTAAAAGTTTTGTATTGGAAGATCCCTGAGTGAGAATTTCCAAAGCAGGTTCAATTTATAGTTGACACTCCAACAACTCTAAAGGCTAGTTTAGAAAACAACATTTTTAAATGAAAATTATTATCAATGTTAATAAAATTGATGGGATGATATGATTCACTATCTCAATCAATGGTTGAACAACTTCCTAAACCACTCCATGTCCCTCCTCAATATGTTTTCTCTTATCACTTATTTTGTTGTTGCATCCACGTTGTCTACATTTATGATAGTAAAACTTCACATTTGCCCTCCCTAACTTTTTTGGGTGTGAATGTGATGCTTCTTCATTGATAGTTCTTCGCATCTCCGATGGCCTTTCCCTCTTTGCTCTATTAAATTTTTGTGGCAATGGTGGTATCCTGATCGAATGAAGCTCTCTAGATCACAGGGCTCGGTGTTTGACACGATCGACGCTAAGCACTTGATCAATGGCTCATTAGGGCTTTGGATTGTAGTTGGACTGTGAGAGTGGTAGTCGATGAGTGCATGGGACTTTGAACTGCGTTCGACATGCACTGCTGGATGTTGGGTTGAAGCTGTTGTTGATGCTTGCTCCGCTGCGAGATGTGGGAGTCATATCTGGCAGGGGTTCGACACTACTGGAGGCTTCAAACGAATCATTGCTGTGTAGAATGAAATGTTTATGCTTTTTTTACCAATTATACCCCCGCGGTGCGTTCGGCAGATCCAAATTTGCCGTTAAAAGTTAACGAGAGGATTATATAGGCCCCGTTTTAAGGAGTCGAGGGGTCATTTTGATCCTTTTCTCTTTTTGTACCATTTACACCTTTGAAGGACTTTCATCTATCCATTGCATGTAAGCAAGCCAAGCCTATATGTCTCCATCATACTATTTTTAATTTTTTTTTTAAAGAAAAGATAAAAAATATTAATATTCAATAAAAAAAATGCTAGTTGAAAAAAAAAAAACACCCATCAAGGGCAACTATACAGTAATAAAGCTTGAGCTAGAAGAACCAACTCTGCCGCCATTATGTATTTTCTTGCCATTTCTGCTCCTCATAGCATAAAGAATTTGGAACATTTTGTCTACTAGCTCTTTTGTGCTAGAAATGCTAACCTTAAAGCTAACAAACTGAGAGTTTGAATCACCAATATTCCCAATAATATGCTCAATACAATGCAACATCTCTTTTTATATGTTTGGTAGCCACCATCTTGGAAAATTAAATGTGGCTTATGTAGTCACCATCTTGGAAAATGAAGTGTGAATGAATCTAAGTTAGCGACCATCATTTTCAAAAAATCAAGATCAAATCTTATCAAGATATTAAGGAAATATATTTCACACTTCACAAGTTTGATATTTTTAATCCAATTTATCTTAAAGATAATTCCTTGTAAGAAAACTCCATTTTATAGTTTTTTCAGATGCTAGAACCATAGATATGGATGCGAATCTATTGCTTAGTATTTTATTGGGGTAGCTATGTAGCTTTAAGTACTAAATATGACTCTCACTTCAGTGTCATTGATACATGCTTTGGAATAATGAATTAATGCCATAAATTATAGTTTGCAGCATCTTGATGGGTGCTTGAAGTTGCATCCACTGTCATATAGATAATATTTAACATGGTTGGGTTGGCATTAAGTTTTGGGTAGGGCTATTGAATTAAGGAATAGTATAGCTGTGCTAAAACCTACAGAACCACATTTTTGGCTTTCCTTCTTTATGCAAGTTAATATCATGCATGCTCTATAAAGCTATAAATCCACAAAAAGAACAACAATCTCCATTATGCACAAGTTAAGTGGGAAATGTTGGGTTTGTTGAGACACTTGGGGAGGGAGGACTGTTGAATTAAGGTATTATGGCTGTTGTTAAAAAAATAGAAAAGTGATGCCAAACATGCACTAAAGTTTTCAATTCTATGCATTTTTCACTTATAAAGGATCCTTAGGTAAGGGCTATGTAATCCGACTTCAAAAGCTAACTAAGATAACTATGGAAGTTGGTACTTGCCACATGAAAGAGGAGAAAACACAACTTGCTTTTGGGTTCCTAAAAGCGGCTAGAATTGACAGATCATTATTTGTGTTGGTGGATGAACTCTTAGCATCATTTGATGACTACCGTTGGTTGTCGACGATGGATGGTAGGGAGTGGTTAATGGTGATGCAGGCTTAGTTATGTTGGTGCGTGAGATGGTGGCTAATTTTAAGTTATGTTTGTTGGTGGATTGAGGACTTATGAAGAGGTTTGGTAGGTTGTTGTTCCCTGAACTTAGTCATGATTAGCAAAGCTTTCGTGAGATATATAGAGGGGGGACTCTTATGTTCTATTGTCATGCCCCATGACAAATTGGAAGAATACAACACAAACATTAAGCCTTTGTCCCTACATGAGGTCGGCTACATGAATCCTTTTTCGCCATGTGTCCGGTTAAAAGTCAAATTCTCATCTAAATCTAATAAAGAAAGATCATTTCTAATATTTTCTAACCAAGTCTTTTTAGGTCTACCTCTCCTTTTTAACATAAGCCAAATCTATACCTCAACTTTCCTAACCGGGTCATTGGAGGGTTCCGTTTAATGTGACCAAACCATCTAAGGCGTCTCTCTATTAATCTTTTCTTCCACTGGAGCTACTCCAACCTTTTCACGTATATGCTCATTTCGTATCCTATCCAGCGTTTCTATGAATTTGGAAAAATGATCTATTTTAATCGTTTAAAATAATTAACCAGCGTTTCTATGAATTCATTAGTATAAATCAATCAAGCGGGACAACTAAATCATATACCTCAAAATATTTCACTATTCATTCACCAAATTACATTTACAATTGTCTGAGATCACTTACAATCCATATTTATCTCATGCATGAATACAAAAGGATAAAATAAAATATAGAACAAAATAAAAAAGAACGTAAAGATCTCAATCATTCTTATCCATACAGTCTGACCTATTCCTTAACCTGAAATAATTAAAATCCATATAATCAACTTACAAAATCCAACGTAAATCCTAAAACATCATTAAAGTTTATGATGCAAAACTCAAGAATTAATATGCATGCTCATCTCAGTCAATATAATCAACAACATTCAATATCATCAATGTTAGTTATCACTAGTACAATCTATACGATCAATAATAAAAGCATGAATCATTACACTTAAATTATAAATCAATACAGGTGCAAGAATATAAATGTGTTGGTGATCAATAAATCAGAAAAAAGCAAAGTATCTATAAAATAGTCGAAAATCATTTCGATTTAGTGAATTCATATAGAAGTATATATATCAAGTTTAGTTATTATATATCAATATCTAATCAATATCTTTATATTATATGTGCTCAGTAATAGGGTTTATGTGCTCAGTAATAGGGTTATGTGCTCAGTGTAGTACAATGAAAGTAGGACAGTAACAGTGAATTAATAAATAGTAAATCAATGACAGTGATTTGTAAATCAATATGGTAAAGAGTAACACATGGTGCTAAAAATTATACCTGAGTCATAGATGAATCATAAGCATAAATGTGTCAATGTCATTAGTCTTATCCTCTCGTCTATTATACATCATATGACAAAAATATGCAATCGGTACATGTATCAATTCATATGCTATCTATACACACATTACGAATCTATCTATCAATGCTATGAATGTATATATGCATAAGTATATGATTCAGTAAGGAGGACATCCGACTTTAATGTGGTGTTTTTATCATTTCATTTTTATTCATTGTATCGTTATGTCATTATCATTACTATTACATGTGGCTTTCAATAGGATTTAGGGTTCAAAAAAAAAAAAAAAAAAAAAAAAAAAAAAAAAAAAAAATATATTTATATATATATATATATATTATATATATATAAAATTTTAAAATACTTTTCATATTTTCGGGTTGTTACACTTAGGCTATTAACCTCTATACAAAAAATACACAAAACGAGGTGAAATTGATGTATGATGCATCACTTGAAGGGTCAAATGACCTTGAATTGCCAAACAGACCGCCATCGTTGCGATAAGAAGTCGAATTAGCCTAAGACAGAACACCTCGCATATGAATTGGACGAAATGGTAAAGTCGGTGACCAACACTCGAACATGATGCGTGTCACTGCCCAAACGACATTCGATCGCAAATAGACTTCGCCGTTGCATTCATAAAGTGACATACCCAAATAAACTGCAAGTTTGCCCAAAGAGAATCACACGAGGAAATCGACGTGTATCCCGAGACAAAATGCGCTGATTTTGAAAAATTATGCAAGCAAGTTGAAGATAAAGTGTGAATTCCAAGACATGCGAACATCTAATTCATTGCTTAAATAATAATAATATTTATTATTTTAATGATTAAAAAAAATCAAATCAAAATAAAAAATCAAGAAATCAGTTCAATAATTACTCGGTTCTGTCGAAGATATCCCAAAAATTCCGTCGACACTGGCAGCTGATCAATTATGTCTTCTTCGTAAATCCCATAACTCTTGCCTTGATCGAGTCCTGCTCTTGCTATTAAGACCATGTTGAAACAAAGGATTTAATCCTCTCTCTTCGACGCACATAATCGCAAAACTCCCCTCATAGCATTCCATTGGTGTTCCTTGCAAGCCTCTAGATTCCGCCTCCTCCCTCACTTATCTCTACCCACAAACAATCCCTTTCGTCCTCAGTGCCCAGCCTGTCACCCTCACGCCTATCCGAACATAAGTTGGGGGGGGGGGGGGGGGGGTTGGTGCTTGTACAAACACAGAAAACTCGGCTTAAACCAAGAAATGTAGGGGACTTGAGCTGAACTCATAATTATAGGGAACATAACCTAATATCTAATATAAAACATGTGATTTTGTTAAATAAAAATTAATCATGCAAGCGAGGACGAACAATGAATAATAAAAAAATTAAAGCGGCTTGTGACCTTCAACTACTAATTTGCAAGTAAGAGAAAGTAACTTGCAAACACCACAAAGAGGAATTCTTGAAGATGTACTAATCCATCGAAGAAATATCAAGTTAGGTTGAAGTGCGTCTTTCAACAGTCGAAACTCGCCAACAAATACACAAGCACATTGAACTCAACAAATAATGGAATTGAATAGAATGTATAATATGATTGCAAATAGATGTAACAAGTCCCTGAATAATATTGTAAATTACCTGCGTATGATAGCAGTTGACATGTAATACTCGCATCAGCTATGCAAGCAAATACAATTGCCCCCTACAAGTAGAGGGATTTGACGCGTAGTGAGCATATGACGTCATGAATTTATGAATTCAAAGTAAATTAAGATTGCGCATACTCAATACCACTTAGCTCCAAACATTGCTGTTGGCATGCAAAGATTAAATAGTTGATGTGCAATGAATGTAGTGACATCCATATCTATGGTTGGCTCCAATCAACATGAGGATAATCATGCTAATCCTTATATGTGCTGAATGTTAACATGAAGCAAACGTAGCAATTTACTGATTAACATGTATAAGGAAATCGATAACGAATGCAACTCATTAGCATCAATCTGCAAATAAACATATCAGCTTGCCTCTAAGCAACAAAGGTAGATATACTATAAGGGTGAGAATATTCCCTATGAACATGGAGATAATACACATGAAATCTGTGGATGCTGCGTGGATCAATAATAAACTTATTTTCGAGCCCGATCTTTGTACATGAATAGGTAGAGTCGACACGGCTCGAGTTGTTAAGCAAATATATGGGCGTAATGCTGGCCGGAAATTTATTTTATACTTTCATATTAGACCTTTAAGATCTATAACAATAAAACTCACTAATAAATGCCTAAAGCATACAACAAATCCGTCCTATGTCATTAGGCTAATAGAGTCAACAAGAATCAACTACTAAAATGAAAAGTGCCCATAAGTACCAGATGATAACGCGATGATAGAAAATCTCAATCGGAGGGGACATAAATACTTAAAAATGCCTCTCAATTTTCAAATGCGCATGAAAATCTAAATTCAAAAATTACCTTAAAGTTAAGATATTTAAAATTGAAATAATTATTAAATGATTTAAAGCAAAATTCATCCATCTTTTACATAATTTGTCGAAGTGGACAAATTTGAAAATTACTTTAGCTCACAAGAGCTAATTTCTGGTAAAAAATATCACTTGGATTCATTCTTAAATAGTATCTTACCAATAAGGACGTGACATGTGTTCTACAACGGTGGTTTCGCCGCCAAATGAAACCACAGGTAAATGATTATGACTGGAACCCTCTGAACAGGATGATTTTGCTACCAAATGGACCACTAATTACTATCATGGTCAGAGCCCATATATTCCTTAATGCTTCAAATACTTTTTTTTTCTTTTTTTTTTTTATTTTTTATTTTATTTTTATTTATTTATTTTTTTTAATGACTTCAAATACTTGAGATATGAATCAATAGTATATAATCGATAGGGCACAATGTCCTCTGTTAGTAAGGTGAATAGACTTGTTCTCTAAACAAATATTCACCCAAGGTCTACAAGGTGCCCTTGAATGAAGCAACCCACGACTGCCGACATGGATCCTTCTGTTAGGTTGGTCGACTACCTTTTCTAGTTAAGTAGACTAGGGATCATGATGACCCAGGACGACATAACCATGGGATCTTGTTCATCATCATACTCCCTACCATCATTTAAGTGCAAGATGGTTAATTTTTAATTTTAAATATTAAATTTCAGATACCAAATCATGCTGCTACCATACATTAGTTACTATGTACCTTTACATATATGTTTTACAACTAGCCTTAATTAAAGTTTCTTTTGTTATCGGGAGGGGTAATTAACTATAGGGGCTTGTGCCTATAGGAAACCTGAACTTAGATCATAAAGTCCTTGTAAAATGAGGGCAAAATCTCTAGGCAGTGTATTATCTAAAACCCAATCTGTCTTTTGAAAATTTTATCTCGGAACTTAAATGTTAAAACTCTCCTCGACGACCCAAAGAAAGAAGGGTCCGTGAATAGGCTACAATGTCTTTATAATTATGTGAATTAATCTTTTTGTGTAGCTGTGGATGTAACTACAGTTCATTGAACCACATTTTTTCTTTTGTTAATTTTTGATGTTTTAGACTAGGAGAGTCATCGTAGACGGCTTGGTCACGTAAAAGTCGGCATTCGGATGACCTGTTAGGAGATTAGATGTATTAGATCTAGCCTATAATAAAAAAAAGATAGATGTAGTCTAAAAGGACTTGGTTATAAATATTAAAATGATATTTTTTATTAGATTTAAATGAGAATTTGGCTCTTAATAGGACATAATGGAAAAATGATTATGTACCTGACCCCACATAATAGGGAAAGGCTTGTTGTGGTTGTAATTTTGGCGTTTTCTCATTGTAGGCTTTATTATTCTCTCAGCATGGTTATTTATTATTGCTTGGTGTGCATCTCTACTCAAAAACTGCATTGGTTGCTTTGTAATCTACATGAAAAACGGAGCCATGGCTGTAAAGTTGGAGATCGTGATGCTCCTAGTTCGAAATGCCTAAGTTTTGTTGGAACAAGATGCTCGGAGATCTTGCCTAACAAAGTTTGGTGAAAAGAATCATAAAGATTCATGTGACGATAAGTAGGACATAATATAAATGTATAATAAGTTCTTCCGACAATTCATTTATGTTTGATGAATGAGGTTTCAATGGAGGTCTTGGGGGAAATAACTGTTGAAGTTTGTGACTTACGTTGGAGTCTTTATGCTTGGTCAAAACTCAAAAGTCTTCCAACGAATTATACCATAAGAAAAATGTATTTTCTTTGCATACAGAAAGACATGCCAATCAAATCACACCTTGTTATTTTAACTATTATTCAATATCTGTAAATTAATGATTTGATTGTTGATGATGTTGATCAAAGATTTTTATTATTTATTATTTACCTCCTTTTGACAAGTGCTTTTGGATACCAATCTATATGAATATGACAAAGTAAGCTTAATGGATATCAAAAATTCATTTTTTTGAAGATGGTGATTGCTAAGTTAAGGCAGACCATAAACTAGTTGAGGTTTAGTGGTTTGAAGAAGATTTAAATCTTTGGACAAACTTAAGGAGAGCACTTGCTTCTTCTAAAGGAAGAAAAGCAAATAAAGAGAAATTGATTTTCCTTAGAAGAAGATTAAGCAAAAAATAGAGGATAACCAAAAAAAGGAAAAAAATTAGCTTAGTACTATTCCATATTTTGTTGTTGTGATATTAGTGGTGCTCTTTTTTTGACTAATGTCAATAGATGTAAAAGTAGTGGGTTTTGGACTCGACTTGTTTGACTCATATGTGTCTTATTTAAGGATGTTTTCTTTCTATGAGCCAAGTTTTGTGATCGCGTTTACACGAGGGACAAAGCTTATGTAAGACTGGGGGCTCTAACACAGTTCTATTGAGGACATTGGGCGGCATGACTATTCGTTTGTAAATGGATTTAAGTTTTTCCAGATATGTGAAAGATTTAGTAGCTAAAGTATTCTCAACTTTGTAGGACATATGTTTTTGGTGATGCTAATGTATTAAATCTTAAGGTCTATAAGGGGACATTGATTTACTTGATGACAAATAAAATTGGTTAACTCTATATGTTTCAAAGTGCAATGTTGCTATGTGCTTGATTTAGTAATTTGATGATAGCTTGTGGAATATTGTCTTAGTATATGGCATCAAACATCAAATGTGGGAACTATTACGAAATCTATTGTTAGTTTTGAAAAAGCCGTGCAAGACAAAACTTTTTCTAGTGGGAGCTTTTAAGAGAAAAAATTTGAAGTGTAGAAAACATTTTTGTATCAAGGACAGGAACAACAAGTATTTGGTAAAGGATGGCATGTTTTGCACTAACAAACCAAGGTATTGCAAAGCCAACCCTCAGTTTAATACAAAGGAGTTGTCGCACAGAGTGATTCTTCTTTGGGTTGCACATAAAAAATTAATCTCTAAGTAGGAGAATGTAGGATGTGTGGAGAATTATTTTGTCAATCATGCTTCTCTAAATTTGTGATATTAATCCCCATTTTACTATAATATTTGATCGATTTACATTTGAATTTAGGGATGTGAGAATAATTTGAGATATTTGACATCTTTGATTTATTTTCTACACGTAAGTGTCATATAAGTAGTCCTTCAAATCTTAAGCTCAAATGTGATAATAATTGCATACCATACTAATTATAGAACTATAAACAAAAAGGATATGAAAATAGTTACTTCTAGACTTAAAATATCGAAGAAATAATTACTATAGAACTCCTGACATAGCTCAGAGTCTAAGTTATAATAATGAATGCTTTTGTTCTTCATAGCTCATGTTTCTAGGTTGTAGATGAGTATGTGATGTGATCTTTTTGAATGAAAAATACTAAAAGATATTGTATTATATATATATATATATATATATATATATATATGTAAGAAGCTCTATCCACCCTTAAGCTCTCTTCCAATCTCTCTACTTATTACACAAAAAACATTCTTCCAATATTTACTCATCATGGAAGGCAAACCCATATTGATAAATTGAAGCTCTAAATATGAATTATAAAAGAGAATTGAGAAGCATAATGTGATAAATTTGATTAGATTCCATTATTTTATTGAATATTATTAGAAATTAATACATAATTATTTTTTTAATATAATTATAAATTAATTTAATGTTAAAATTGAAAATTCCCTTCTAATTTAATGCTTTTTTCTCATATAGAACTAATTAAAAAAAAGAAATATTACTTTCTAAATAGACTGTTAGAGCCTAAATGCTTATTTGTCCTAATTGTTCTATTTGGATTCATTCATTTCAAAAAAGCACATACAATTGGCATAATTGCAAAAGTGTCCCCCGCGGCCTGCATCGCCAACGTCCCATTTATTTACGAAATGATATATAGAGAAATCAGCTCAGCTAATGAGCAGAAGGAACCAATAGAGGTGTGCGGGGAGGAGTTGAGGGTTTCCTTTTCAATCCGTTGGAACGAAGCTTCTCTTGTTATTTTTGATACTAACGCTTCTCTCCTCCGCTTGCTCGCTCCTTGCCGGCGAACGTTCGCAATGTCTTAGGGCAATGGTAATCCTCTCTTTTCTTCACTTGCTTTCTAATTTTCTGCTTGTTTCTGAGTATCTGGTCAAATTCCCTTATCGGGCGGATTATGGATTCTCAAGTTATCTTCTTTTTTGCTTCTTAAGGTGCTTCGGAGTGGAAAGTTTTAAGTTTTCTGGTTTTTTGGTGTTGGATTGCGTTGCTTTTAGGCGGTGCTGGAATAGTTCGGATTGATGTGTTCTGTTCCTTGTACACGGCGTCAATTTACATATGTGTATGAATTATAAATTTTGGTTTGACCTGTAATGCGATTAGTATGGTAATTTTAAGGTATGATTTACCTGCTGTAAGGGATTGTTGGGGCCTGCTCGATAAAAGGGTGCTAGAAATTAAGTGCCGATTTAATCAATAGGTCTCATGCTTCTATTAATTAGCGGCCATTATATATTTGCTTGTCATTGACTAAGAGCTGCTTCTCTCTCTCTCTCTCTCTCTCTCTCTCTCTCTCTCTCTCTCTCTCTTAGTATTTTGAGATAAAATTGTGGTGATTTTAAAAAGGCAGGCAATGTTAGATTTTTGAAAGCGTCAATAGCTAATTCATCAAATGTATTGAAATTTTGTTAAGCCTCTTGTATTTTTTGATGTTTGTTTCCTCGTATTGCCTTCGGAGTCAAGAGGATTGGCGTAGAGTAATTCATAAGCCACCTTGGTTTCTATTGCTAGTAGTAGAATTTGTTGATAGTCCCGTTGTAGTTTATTTAATTTGTTCAATGTGGAACTGATAAGTGAATGTAATTTTAGAATGTAAATTTATCTTGTAATTGATGTCTGTCATGCCCTATAAAATCCGACAAAGTGTGCTTTTCATGAGTCTAACTTAAAATTCCAATCAATGGCATGAAAATTGACATTCCTCTATAGAATTTTCTGCTATTATCATTTTTTCCCAAGACTCAAAGTGTTTTAGGAGTATACAACATACTATTGATCTGATATGAAAACTGTTGGGAGCTTAGCTTATGAAATATACACATTTTATGATGTTTACGGTAGTCTATTTGTTTAATTTTGGATATAAATACCAGACATAACTGCTTTGTTCTTTAAATTTGATTTTTCTCAAGCATTTACTAATGTGGAGTTAGGGAAGTTATAAAAATTTGAGCAAACTTAAATGAAGATGAGATAACAAGCACACAAAAAGATCTCAAACTTAAGATATATAAATTTTTGCGGTTTGATGATATTCACCTGCATCCACGGCTCCACAAAGATGAAATACTCCACTAAACTTTTATAGAGGTATATGAAGAGATATTATACTTCTTATGAATATTGACAAATATACCACTTTGTGTTAACAATTAAGATGGAATGCAATCGCATGTTATGAAGATGATGGCTAAACTTGGAGAATAAGACGTTGATAATGCTTATCACTCTCTTTCGTTTATCTATTGCGAGAGCTTTTTCTTCTCGCCCTTCATCTCTTTCTCTTCTCTCATTTTTTTATTTTATCATGATTGTGGGATGCATCAATACAATGCAACAATCTCTTTATATTGTTTGGTAGCCACCATCTTGGAAAATTAAATGTGGCTTATGTAGTCACCATCTTGGAAAATGAAGTGTGAATGAATCTAAGTTAGCGACCATCATTCTTCAAAAAATCAAGATCAAATCTTATCCAAGATATTAAGGAAATTATATTTCACACTTCACATGTTGATATTTTTAATCCAAATTTATCTTAAAGATAATTCCTTGTAAGAAAACTCCATTTTATAGTTTTTTCAGATGCTAGAACCATAGATATGGATGCGAATCTATTGCCTTAGTATTTTATTGGGGTAGCTATGTAAGCTTTAAGTACTAAATATGACTTCTTCACTCAGTGTCCACTTGATACATTGCCTTTGGAATAATGAATTAATGCCATAAATTATAGTTTGCAGCATCTTGATGGGTGCTTGAAGTTGCATCCACTGTCATATAGATAATATTTAACATGGTTGGGTTGGCATTAAGTTCTTGGGTAGGGCTATTGAATTAAGGGAATAGTATAGCTAGTGCTAAACCTACGAACCCACATTTTTGGCTTTCCTTCTTTATGCAAGTTAATATCATGCATGCTCTATAAAGCTATAAATCCACAAAAAGAACAACAATCTCCATTATGCACAAGCTTAAGTGGGAAATTGTTGGGTTTGCTTTGAGACCTTGGGGAGGGAGGACTGTTGAATTAAGGGAATTATCTGGCTGTTGTTAAAAAAATAGAAAAGTGATGCCAAACATGCACTAAAGTTTTCAATTCTATGCATTTTTTCACTTATAAAAGGATCCTTAGGTAAGGGCTATGTAATCCGACTTCAAAAGCTAACTAAGATAACTATGGAAGTTGGTACTTGCCACATGAAAGAGGAGAAAACACAACTTGCTTTTGGGTTCCTAAAAGCGGCTAAGAATTGACAGATCATTATTTGTGTTGGTGGATGAACTCTTAGCATCATTTGATGACTACCGTTGGTTGTCGACGATGGATGGTAGGGAGTGGTTAATGGTGATGCAGGCTTAGTTATGTTGGTGGCTTGAGATGGTGGCTAATTTTAAGTTATGTTTGTTGGTGGATTGAGGACTTATGAAGAGGTTTGGTAGGTTGTTGTTCCCTGAACTTAGTCATGATTAGCAAAGCTTTCGTGAGATATATAGAGGGAGGGACTCTTATGTTCTTATTGTCATGCCCCATGATCAAATTTGGAAGAATACAACAACAACATTAAGCCTTTGTCCCACTACATGAGGTCGGCTACATGAATCCTTTTTCGCCATTGTGTCCGGTTAAAAGTCAAATTCTCATCTAAATCTAATAAAGAAAGATCATTTCTAATATTTTCTAACCAAGTCTTTTTAGGTCTACCTCTACCTTTTTTAACATAAGCCAAATCTAATACCTCAACTTTCCTAACCGGGTCATTGGAGGGTCTCCGTTTAATGTGACCAAACCATCTAAGGCGTCTCTCTCTAATCTTATCTTCCACTGGAGCTACTCCAACCTTTTCACGTATATGCTCATTTCGTATCCTATCCAGCGTTTCTATGAATTTGGAAAAATGATCTATTTTAATCGTTTAAATAATTAACCAGCGTTTCTATGAATTCATTAGTATAAATCAATCAAGCGGAGACAACTAAAATCATATACCTCAAAATATTTCACTATTCATTCACCAAATTACATTTACAATTGTCATGAGATCACTTACAATCCATAATTTATCTCATGCTCATGAATACAAAAGGATAAAATAAAATATAGAACAAAATAAAAAAGAACGTAAAGATCTCAATCATTCTTACTCCATACAGTCCTGACCTATTCCTTAACCTGAAATAATTAAAATCCATATAATCAACTTACAAAATCCAACGTAAATCCTAAACATCATTAAAGTTTATGATGCAAAACTCAAGAATTAATATGCATGCTCATCTCAGTCAATATAATCAACAACATTCAATATCATCAATGATTAGTTATCACTAGTACAATTCTATACGATCAATAATAAAAAGCATGAATCATTACACTTAAATCTATAAATCAATACAGGTGCAAGAATATAAATGTGTTGGTGATCAATAAATCAGAAAAAAGCAAAGTATCTATAAAATAGTCGAAAATCATTTCGATATAGTGAATTCATATAGAAGTATATATATCAAGTTTAGTTATTATATATCAATATCTAATCAATATCTTATATATTATATATGTGCTCAGTAATAGGGTTTATGTGCTCAGTAATAGGGTTTATGTGCTCAGTGATAGTACAATGAAAGTAGGACAGTAACAGTGAATTAATAAATAGTAAATCAATGACAGTGATTTGTAAATCAATATGGTAAAGAGTAACACATAGGTGCTAAAATTATACCTGAGTCTATAGATGAATCATAAGCATACATGTGTCAATGTCATTAGTCTTATCCATCTCGTCTATTATACATCATATGCACAAAATATGCAATCGGTACATGTATCAATTCATATGCTATCTATACACACATTACGAATCTATCTATCAATGCTATGAATGTATATATGCATAAGTATATGATTCAGTAAGGGAGGACATCCGACTTTAATGTGGTGTTTTTATCATTTCATTTGTATTCATTGTATCGTTATGTCATTATCATTACTATTACATGTGGCTTTCAATAGGATTTAGGGTTCAAAAAAAAAAAAAAAAAAAAAAAAAAAAAAAAAAAAAAATATATATATATATATATATATATATATATATATATATAAAATTTTAAAATACTTTTCATATTTTCGGGTTGTTACACTTAGCGCTATTAACCTCTATACAAAAAAATACACAAAACGAGGTGAAATTGATGTATGATGCATCACTTGAAGGGTCAAATGACCTTGAATTGCCAAACAGACCGCATCGTTGCGATAAGAAGTCGAATTAGCCTAAGACAGAACACCTCGCATATGAATTGGACGAAAATGGTCAAAGTCGGTGACCAACACTCGAACATGATGCGTGTCACTGCCCAAACGACATTCGATCGCAAATAGACTTCGCCGTTGCATTCATAAAGTCGACATACCCAAAATAAACTGCAAGTTTGCCCAAAGAGAATCACACGAGGAAATCGACGTGTATCCCGAGACAAAATGCGCTGATTTTGAAAAATAATGCAAGCAAGTTGAAAGATAAATGTGTGAATTCCAAGACATGCGAACATCTAATTCATTGCTATAATAATAATAATATTATTATTTTAATGATTAAAAAAAATCAAATCAAAATAAAAAAAATCAGAAAATCAGTTCAATTAATTACCTCGGTTCTGTCGAAGATATCCCAAAAATTCCGTCGACACTGGCAGCTGATCAATTCATGTCTTCTTCCGTAAATCCCATAACTCTTGCCTTGATCGAGTCCTGCTCTTGCTATTAAGACCATGTTGAAACAAAGGATTCAATTCCTCTCCTCTTCGACGCACATAATCGCAAAACTCCCCCTCATAGCATTCCATTGGTGTTCCTTGCAAGCCTCTAGATTCCGCCTCCTCCCTCACTTACTCTCTACCCACAAACAATCCCTTTCGTCCTCAGTGCCCAGCCTGTCACCCTCACGCCATATCCGAACATAAGTGGGGGGGGGGGGGGGGGGGTTGGTGCTTGTACAAAACACAGAAAACTCGGCTTAAACCAAGAAATGTAGGGGACTTGAGCTGAACTCATAATTATAGGGAACATAACCTAATATCTAATATAAAACATGTGATTTTGTAAAATAAAAAATTAATCATGCAAGCGAGGACGAACAATGAATAATAAAAAAATTAAAGCGGCTTGTGACCTTCAACCTACTAATTTGCAAGTAAGAGAAAGTAACTTGCAAACACCACAAAGAAGGAATTCTTGAAGAATGTACTAATCCATCGAAGAAATATCAAGTTTAGGTTGAAGTGCAGTCTTTCAACAGTCGAAACTCGCCAACAAATACACAAGCACATTGAACTCAACAAATAATGGAATTGAATAGAATGTATAATATGATTGCAAATAGATGTAACAAGTCCCTGAATAATATTGTAAATTACCTGCGTATGATAGCAGTTGACATGTAATACTCGCATCAGCTATGCAAGCAAATACAATTGCCCCCTACAAGTAGAGGGATTTGACGCGTAGTGAGCATAATGACGTCATGAATTTTATGAATTCAAAGTAAATAAAGTTTGCGCATACTCAATACCACTTAGCTCCAAACATTGCTTGTTGGCATGCAAAGATTAAATAGTTGATGTGCAATGAATGTAGTGACATCCATTATCCATATGGTTGGCTCCAATCAACATGAGGATAATCATGCTAATCCTTATATGTGCTGAATGTTAACATGAAGCAAACGTAGCAATTTACTGATTAACATGTATAAGGAAATCGATAACGAATGCAACTCATTAGCATCAATCTGCAAATAAACATATCAGCTTGCCTCTAAGCAACAATGGTAGATATACTATAAGGGTGAGATATTCCCTATGAACATGGAGATAATACACATGAAATCTGTGGATGCTGCGTGGATCAATAAATAAACTTATGTTCGAGCCCGATCTTTGTACATGAATAGGTAAGAGTCGACACGGCTCGAGTTGTTAAGCAAATATATGGTCGTATTGCTGGCCGGAAATTTATTTTATACTTTCATATTAGACCTTTAAGATCTATAACAATAAAACTCACTAATAAATGCCTAAAGCATACAACAAATCCGATCCTATGTCATTAGGCTAATAGAGTCAACAAGAATCAACTACTAAAATGAAAAAGTGCCCATAAGTACCCAGATGATAACCGCGATGATAGAAAATCTCAATCGGAGGGGACATAAATACTTAAAAATGCCTCTCAAATTTTCAAATGCGCATGAAAATCTAAAATTCAAAAAATTACCTTAAAGTTAAGATATTTAAAATTGAAATAAATTATTAAATAGTTAAAGCAAAATTCATCCATCTTTTACAATAATTTGTCGAAGTGGACAAATTTGAAAATTACTTTAGCTCACAAAGAGCTAATTTCTGGTAAAAAATATCACTTGGATTCATTCTTAAATAGTATCTTACCAATAAGGACGTGACATGTGTTCTACAATCGGTGGTTTCGCCGCCAAATGACACCACAGGTAAATGATTATGACTGGAACCCTCTGAACAGGATGATTTTGCTACCAAATGGGACCACTAAATTACTATCATGGTCAGAGCCCATATATTCCTTAATGACTTCAAATACTTTTTTTTTTCTTTTTTTTTTTTATTTTTTATTTTTATTTTTATTTATTTATTATTTTTTAATGACTTCAAATACTTGAGATATGAATCAATAGTATATAATCGATAGGGCACAATGTCCTCTGTTAGCTAAGGTGAATTAGACTTGTTCTCTTAAACAAATATTCACCCAAGGTCTACAAGGTGCCCTTGAATGAAGCAACCCACGACTGCCGACATGGATCCTTCTGTTAGGTTGGTCGACTACCTTTTCTAGTTAAGTAGACTAGGGATCATGATGACCCAGGACGACATAACCATGGGATCTTGGTTCATCATCATACTCCCTACCATCCACTTTAAGTGCAAGATGGTTAATTTTTAATTTTAAATATTAAATTTCAGATACCAAATCATGCTGCTACCATACATTAGTTACTATGTACCTTTACATATATGTTTTACAACTAGCCTTAATCTAAAGTTCTCTTTTGTTATCGGGAGGGGTAATTAACTATAGGGGCTTGTGCCTATAGGAAACCTGAACTTAGATCATAAAGTCCTTGTAAAATGAGGGCAAAATCTCTAGGCAGTGTATTATCTAAAACCCAATCTGTCTTTTGAAAATTTTATCTCGGAACTTAAATGTTAAAACTCTCCTCGACGACCCAAAAAGAAAGAAAGGGGTCCGTGAATAGGCTACAATGTCTTTATAATTATGTGAATTAATCTTTTTGTGTAGCTGTGGATGTAACTACAGTTCATTGAACCACAATTTTTCTTTTGTTAATTTTTTGATGTTTTAGACTAGAGAGAGTCATCGTAGACGGCTTGGTCACGTAAAATGTCGGCATTCGGATGACCCTGTTAGGAGATTAGATGTATTAGATCTAGCCTATAATAAAAAAAGATAGATGTAGATCTAAAAGGACTTGGTTATAAATATTAAAATGATATTTTTTATTAGATTTAAATGAGAATTTGGCTCTTAATAGGACATAATGGAGAAAAATGATTATGTACCTGACCCCACATAATAGGGGAAAGGCTTGTTGTGGTTGTAATTTTTTGGCGTTTTCTCATTGTAGGCTTTATTATTCTCTCAGCATGGTTATTTATTATTGCTTGGGTGTGCATCTCTACTCAAAAACTAGCATTGGTTAGCTTTGATATCTACATGAAAAACGGAGCCATGGCTGTAAAGTTGGAGATCGTGATGCTCCGTAGTTCGAAATGCCTTAAGTTTTGTTGGAACAAGATGCTCGGAGATCTTGCCTAACAAAGTTTGGTGAAAGAAATCATAAAGATTCATGTGACGATAAGTAGGACATAATATAAATGTATAATAAGTTCTTCCGACAATTCATTTATGTTTGATGAATGAGGTTTCAATGGAGGTCTTGGGGGAAATAACTGTTGAAGGTTTGTGACTTACGTTGGAGTCTTTATGCTTGGTCAAAACTCAAAAGTCTCTCCAACGAATTATACCATAAGAAAAAATGTATTTTCTTTGCATACAGAAAGACATGCCAATCAAATCACACCTTGATTATTTTAACTATTATTCAATATCTGTAAATTATTGATGTGATTGTTGATGATGTTGATCAAAGATTTTTATTATTTTATTATTTACCTCCTTTTGACAAGTGCTTTTGGATACCAATCTATATGAATATGACAAAGTAAGCTTAATGGATATCAAAAATTCATTTTTTTGAAGATGGTGATTGCTAAGCTTAAGGCAGACCATAAACTAGTTGAAGGTTTATTGTAGGTTTGAAGAAGATTTAAATCTTTGGACAAACTTAAGGAGAGCACTTGCTTCTTCTAAAGGAAGAAAAGCAAATAAAGAGAAATTGATTTTCCTTAGAAGAAGATTAAGCAAAAAATAGAGGATAACCAAAAAAAGGAAAAAAATTAGCTTAAGTACTATTCCATATTTTGTTGTTGTGATATTAGTGGTGCTCTTTTTTTGACTAATGTCAATAGATGTAAAAGTAGTGGGTTTTGGACTCAGCTTGTTTGACTCATATGTGTTCTTATTTAAGGATGTTTTCTTTCTATGAGCCAAGTTTTGGTGATCGCGTTTACACGAGGGACAAAGCTATATGTAAGACTGGGGGCTCTAACACAGTTCTATTGAGGACATTGGGCGGCATGACTATTTCGTTAAATGGATTTAAGTTTTTCCCAGATATGAGAAAGATTTTAGTAGCTTAAAGTATTCTCAACTTTGTAGGACATATGTTTTTTGGTGATGCTAATGCTATTAAATCTTAAGGTCTATAAGGGGACATTGATTTACTTGATGACAAATAAAATTGGTTAACTCTATATGTTTCAAAGTGCAATGTTGCTTATGTGCTTGATTTAGTAATTTGATGATAGCTTGTGGAATATTGTCTTAAGTATATGGCATCAAACATCAAAATGTGGGAACTATTACGAAATCTATTGTTAGTTTTGAAAAAGCCGTGCAAGACAAAACTTTTTTCTAGTGGGAGCTTTTAAGAGAGAAAAATTTGAAGTGTAGAAAACATTTTTGTATCAAGGAGCACAGGAACAACAAGTATTTGGTAAAGGATGGCATGTTTTGCACTAACAAACCAAGGTATTGCAAAGCCAACCCTCAGTTTAATACAAAGGAGTTGTCGCACAGAGTTGATTCTCTCTTAGGGTTGCACATAAAAAATTAATCTCTAAGTAGGAGAATGTTAGGATGTGTGGAGAATTATTTTGTCAATCATGCTTCCTCTAAATTTGTGATATAATCCCCATTTTACTATAATATTTGATCGATATTACATTTGATATTTATGGGATGTGAGAATAATTTGAGATATTTGACATCTTTGATTTATTTTGTGTCATTTTGCGTTCTTGCATGTGGGGCACTTAAAATTTTCAAATCTTTGTATTCTCTCCATTTATATAAGCCTATGAAATGGCGGTAGCACTATTATTGGCCAGGATTCCCTTTGCCATGAGGCGAGAATGTTAGGAAAAACTCATCTCCACTTCAATCCGGAAGTTCAAGTTGATGGAAAAGGCGCACCGTAGTGTTATAACATATCTATGGCATTCCAATGCCACTTGACCCACACCAACATTGGATGTTGCAGTTTTATAAGCGGGGAGCTATTCCTAGCCTTCACAAAACATTATATTATAGCGATTCTTTTGGCTCACAGACTTCCATATGCCTCATTTGCTTTGTTTTATTCTTTTTCTTATTTGTGCTAGGTGTTGATTTTCTAATAAATTAATGAACCATGAACATCAAACTGAATTTAAAACAATTAGCATTGGCTTTCTATTTGTACCGAGAAAAGGGCTAAAATGATCCCTCAACTTTTTGTGAAAATGGTCTCCAATTTTTTTGAGGGACCAATTTGGTCCCTCAACACCTCCAAATGGGACCTTTTTGGTCATGCTATTTAATGGTAGAGTTGATGGTGTCAAGTATGAGAGCAATTTGTTCATTTTTAATTAAAATATTTAATAAATGTATTTTTTTGGGGATTATAATTTTTGTAAAAAAGTTAATTAAACTCTTCTTTAATAAAAAAATTATTAGTAATTTTATTTTACTAATTTAAAAATATTTAGGTTTTATATTATAAATGATTGGTAAAAATATATGTTACTAAGTTGAAATTAACATCTATTTGCATATGATTTCTCTAAATCAATAAATATAATAGGTAGATCATCTTGGATCAAAATAATCAGAAAGTTTTAATAAATTAACGATACTCGATATCTCAAATTTTCAATTTTGGAGTAGCTATGCAAAGATAGTTACACGGAATTGGAAAAAAGAACTTTTGGTAGTTAAAAATTCTCTCAATGCTTAACTAGATTAATCCATTATTTTATTACATACATTGTAGATTAAAGAGCATACAAAAGAAAAAAATCACAAACAAAAGCAAAAATACATTTCAAGAAGCATATGGTATTAACTATTGAATGTTAGATTCCATTCATTAAAGGCTTCTTGATCCCCCATTGTTGAAAACAAAAAAGGCATGTAAATGAACCAATGATAAAATTTGGATAAATCCCGTGCTTCAAAAGTTTCATTCAATGAGATTTTATTTTCCTTTGGGGGTGTAAACCTACGGAAAAGAAAAAAAAAATGATTAGATTTACATAGCAAAAGAAAAAGTCAATCATGAAAAAAAAAAATTCAACATACTAAAAGTTTTGTATTGGAAGATCCCTGAGTGAGAATTTCCAAAGCAGGTTCAATTTATAGTTGACACTCCAATAACTCTAAAGGCTAGTTTAGAAAACAACATTTTTAAATTAAAATTATTATCAATGTTAATAAAATTGATGGGATGATATGATTCACTATCTCAATCAATGGTTGAACAACTTCCTAAACTACTCCATGTCCCTCCTCAGTATGTTTACTCTTATCACTTATTTTGTTGTTGCATCCACGTTGTCTACATTTATGGTAGTGAAGCTTCACATTTGCCCTCCCTAACTTTTTTGGGTGTGAATGTGATGCTTCTTCATCGATAGTTCTTCGCATCTCCGATGGCCTTTCCCTCTTTGCTTTATTAAATTTTTGTGGCAATGGTGGTATCCTGATCGAATGAAGCTTTCTAGATCACAGGGCTCGGTGTTTGACACGATACGCTCAGCACTTGATCAATGACTCATTAGGGCTTTGGATTGTAGCTAGGCTGTGAGAGTGGTAGTCGATGAGTGCATTGGACTTAGAACTACGTTTGACATGTGCTGGTGGATGTTGGGTTGCTCTGCTGCGAGATGTGGGAGTCATATCTGGCAGGGGTTTCGACACTACTGGAGGGTTCAAACGAATCATTGCTGTGTAGAATGAAAAGGTTATGCTTTTTTTTACCAATTATACCCTCGCGGTGCGTTCGGCAGATCCAAAATTTGCAGTTAAAAGTTAACGAGAGGATTATATAGGCCCCGTTTTAAGGAGTTGAGGGGCCATTTTGGTCCTTGTACCATTTACACCTTTGAAGGACTTTCATCTATCCATTGCATGTAAGCAAGCCAAGCCTATATGTCTCCATCATACTATTTTTAATTTGTTTAAAGAAAAGATAAAAAAAAAATATTAATATTCAATAAAAAAAATGCTAGTTGAAAAAAAAAAAAAAACCCATCAAGGGAAACTATAGAGTAATAAAGCTTGAGCTAGAAGAACCAACCCTGCCGCCATTATGTATTTTCTTGCCATTTCTGCTCCTCATAGCATAAAGAATTTGGAACATTTTGTCTACTAGCTCTTTTGTGCTAGAAATGCTAACCTTAAAGCTAACAAATTGAGAGTTTGAATCGCCAATATTCCCAATAATAGGATGATCATCTGGAGAAAAAAAAAATCTTTGCAAGAGCTGGATCAATAATCATGTGAGTAGTTGCGGTGCCAATCATTATCATTGGGCTAACATCCATTGAAGACATTGATTCCAAGACTTGACCTAAAGATGATTCAATGTTATGTGTACAAACCATATCAGAAGTAGTTGGAAGTGCCGTCATTAAGTTAACAGATTGGTTTTTATCAGTTGAATACTTTCTTCTATCCTTTTTGCATGTGATCTCCACAGTTCTGAATGTTCCTTGAACCAATCTGAGAAGTTGTGGTTGAAAAATTTGCAAGAAGAATAATATGAAGGTATGATTTCAAATTCTATTTCTGCCAGCAGTCATGAGCAGTGGAACCAAACAATCTTATTTTCCAAAGGATTAATGGTGTTCATTTCAATTAGAACCCCAGCCATTGAGGGCCTGGTTAGTTTAGTAATAGCAACATCCACCTGGAGTAGCTTACCAAAAATTGAGCTAAGTAATACATAGTAGATTAGTTGAAGTTGTGAATCTGAAGTCATGGAAAAGCAACCCATACCGGAGTAATTGGAGGTTCTTGGAACTGCTGAAATGAGGTGAACCCCTAAGCACACATCGAGAATCCTTCCACATTATATGATCTCCTTGACGATTCTTGAATAATCAACTTCTAAGAATAACTTGATAAAAACATAACTTAAAAAGCCCAGCGGTGTAATCTCCAATCAAACTAAAATCAGCCGTGAATCTGTGAATAATCTCCTTAATGGGGTGGCCCCAAGAAACTTGCCAACAAGAAAGAAAGAAAAAGGAGATGTTAACTTAGAGAACTCTTTGTCAGAAAAAAAATTAGTGTTGGTTACCTTGATAGAATGATGATAACTTCTTATGAGTTTGTAAAAGACTTCGCTAAAATTTGTGTGCTAAAATTTGTGAGGAAATGAGAGGAGATAGGTTGAAGACTATCATATTTATTCCCATACAACCTTTGCTAATGAACATGGAGCACAAGTCGAGGGAGATTCCACATTGATAAAAATTCGAGGAGTTGGAGCGACCATAAGGGAAGCATCACATTATAGAAATACTTATAGAGCAATTAATAGCATAGGTGGAATGAATAGCAAGGAAAGATTTGGAGCTAGTGGAAGCGAGGTGGCATGACGCCCTAACGCAGTAAAAGAAAGCACCATAGAAATTTGGTTTTATTGTAGCAGGAATCTAATTTGACAATAACAAGATTTTGAGATCTCTTGCAGTCATCATCTTGTATGGAGTTGATCATTAACGTGGAAAACTAATAAAATACAGTGATAACCATTTCTTGAAAGAAATCGAAGAATACAACTAATAATAATTTGTTGTCATTAGCATCGTCATCATCATGGAAGAAGTTAGAGTACCATTATAATTATCATTTAAATTTGAGAAGAAATCAAACTTCAATTTCATTAATGAGCAGAAAACCAGTAATTATTTGGGGTAATAAGAAAGAACTTTTAAATTTTTTTTTTTTGTCATTATCATATTATGATTCACTTCTTGATGAAGTAAATCCTCTAGAACAAGAAAATAAAGCTATCATTGAATATTTGGATAATTTTTAGTAGTTATTATTGCATTATAAATCATTGAAGATCTCAAAATAACACTTTCTGGGTTTACATCTCGATTAAGGATTGACATCAAAAGTGAATGACATTTCATCACATTCACTGATTTAAATGCGCTTTTCGGCCTGCAGTAGATTTTTAAAAGATGTTGATGCTCACTACTATTTTATTGGGAAATTGGATGAGGTTGAGCAAAAATATTCAAACTATGATAGAATTTTATGTGGTAATCCAAGCATTTTGATACGAGAGACATTACCTTGTTCTAAATTGTTTATTCCATGTTCTAATTATCAAGCACAAAAATATTTGAATTCATAAAAGAAATTAGGACTGATTCCTGTTAAATAGGTAGAAAACTTGCAAGGATACTTTATTGTATTGAAATGCTATGCGGGGTTAAGAATAAGCTTGTTGATGCATTGAGTAGAGTTTTTGGCAAATAATGAAAATCTAAGTGACCATCTTTGACCATATTAATAAAGAGCATGCCACTTGTAAGGGCTTCACTACAACAACAACAACAACATCAAGTCTTTGTCCCACTATGTGGGTCGGCTACATGAATCCTTTTTTGCCATTGTGTCATATTAAAAGTCAAATTCTCATTTAAATCTAATAAAGAAAGATTATTTCTAATATTTTTAACCGTGTCTTTTTAGGTCTGCATCTATCTTTCTTAACATAAGTCAAATCTAATACCTCAACTTTCCTAACCGGGTCATCGGAAGGCCTCCATTTAATGTGACCAAACCATCTAAGGCGACTATTTCTAATCTTATCTTCTACTGGAGCTACTCCAACATTTTCACGTAGATGATTATTTCGTATCCTATCTCTAAGGGTAAAGCCACTCATCCACTTAAGCATCCTCATCTCTGCAACACTTAACTTAGTATAAAAAAGGTATGTCAGACAACTTCAAGGCCATCCGGTTGATCGAGACCAGCCGGAACGATCCTCTACAGCTTTGATCAACGATAGATCTCCCTGGAAGGGCTTCACTGAAATATATAATATTTTAAACAATAAATTGCCCATGCTTAATAATTATTTCATGATGTAAGATGGATATCTTTTTTAGGAACTTTTATTTTGTTCGGTTGACCGAATGCAAGAAGCATCCGGTTCTAGGCAAAAAAAAAGGCGGTACCGAGGTGTACCGAGTTTTTCAAAAAACTCGGTACACCACGGTACCGAGTTTTTTTGCCTAAAACCGGATGCTTCTTTGCATCCGGTCGGAGGACGTAATAATTGTCCCTTTTTTAGGGAACTTTTTTTACATTCTTGAATCGTCTTCAAGGGATTTTGTTTTAGAAGTTAGAATTGTATGTTACTTGTATTGCAGGATGTTTTGTTTAGGATAAAATTATAGTTATAGATACTGATAGATTTTTGTGCCCAAGTTTAAAAAGGAATGCAGCCTGAAGAATTTCACAATACAAACTTGATAAACAGCTTAAAAATATATATATAGATATATATATATACCTAACTATGCAAACTTTACATATACCTCATAAGTCTTAAGAAGATGTTGGGAGGGTCTTTAAACTGTTGTTTTCATTAACTTCTACAAAACTTGATTATCTTTGTCATAATAGATTGTTTCTCTAAAATGGCTTATTTTATTTCATGTGATAAAATGATCAATGCACCATTCATAGCCAAATTATATTTTTGAGAAGTGATTAAATTTTTTCAAGGCTTACATAAAACTATTGTGTCATAAATATATATAAATTTATTTCTTATTTTTGTAAAGTTTTAAAAAAGATGGAAAATGAATTAAAATTATCAAGTGCTTATTAGCCATAAACTGATGGATAATTTAAACAATTATTGGATGTTTTGGTGATATATTATGATATTTGTTTAAATATCATACATTTGGTTAGGATTTTGTATTAAATATAAATATATAACTCAGGTTGCTTATAATTCATCTTTTAATAGATTTATTTACATCAGTTTAATAGAAATAGTTGCAAGATTTCAACTCTTTTATGAGATTAGGTGCTGAGTCAGATATTTAGAAGGAAGATTTTATATCAAATGAGATACTACATGGAGATTAATTTCATCCGCATTTTGTGAGCATTTGTGATTTACTTCAGGATTTTTCATAGACATAATCCTTATGATTAATTGCCCCTCCCATCGCAATAGAGAATTTTTAATTGAAGGTAGTCGGTAGGTGCTAAATACATAGCTTATCATAGCATCGAGATGAAATCCCATTAATATTATATATATATATATATATATATATATATATATATATATATATATATAAGCATGCGCTATACATTCTAGTGAACCAACTCTTTATAACTTTTGCTGTTAAATAGAGAAAACAAAGGGGAACCAAGTGAGCAAATAATTTAGCAAGGGCAAGAGTCTGAGTTGGGTGGTCAAAGTGAGAGAGTGAGATGGAGAACAAGCAAGTGGTTAAGGGAAAGTGAGAGTGAGATCAAGGGAGAGCTGGTGACCAAGCTTGAGTGGGCGAGCTAATATAGAATTTTTCTTATATTCATTAAGGTAAATTTTTATATTTAGATATATATTAGAAACGAGTTGGTGAAATTAGAATGAAATGGGTTAATAAAAAAATTACGAATTAATGTAAATTCATGGTGAGAAAAATATAAGTAAAATGTTATATATGGTATAGGGATTAATATATGTGCACATTAATTGATAGAGTTCACTCTCTTATGATACTAATGAACTTGCACATTAATTATTTTGCCTTTCACCTCAAATAATAGTAGAAATAAGACCTACACCACTGTGACTATGAGGGATATATCAATTAGGTGTGAATCTGTGTTTTCCACCACAGGCAGTAGCGAACCTATTTTATATTGCTCTTTCAATATATTAGAAAAAATTGTTATAGAAAATGTATGAACAAATAATTCTATATTAGTTTATATTGATAAAAGAAATTTAATACTCTGTCAGATTGTTTTTTCTCTCTTCGGTACTCCAAGCTCTTTATCGTGGTTGTGATATAAGTTGTATCAAAGAATAAGGTTGAATTAGAAATAGTACTCATAATGAAAGTGCCATTTGAATGATCAATGCCAAAATTTCATAGAAAATCAAAAATTGAGTAGGATGCTTCTCAATAATAAATTCTCTTTTTTTAATATTCATGGCATTATAATGCTTCTATATAATAAATTATCTTTTTTTTAATATTCATGGTTAGAATCAAGTTTGCAGTTTTCTTCTTTTATGGAATTTTTATTAATGTCGGTTGTCTTCAGTACTTTTTTTATTTTCCTAGGAGGTTTCACTCTCAATGGTTCAAAAAACAACTGACAAGTTCACTGATCAGAGACTATTTAGTTCCAGAAATGTCACAACTGCTTCGGACATGCATTATCCCATCTCCATAAATAGAATGTCTCTGAGTGAATTGCCAAATGAATCAGGGGGCATCATGAAATCACCATTAAGCTCTGTGCAGCCTATAAAAAAACAAGACAATTCAGATTCAGCCAACTTAGTTGGTAGCAAGAGGCAACAAGGAGAATGCTCATCAACTCCACCTGCTAGGAATCAAGCTCTAGCTACTAATGGTTCAACTGGTCATCTTGTCTATGTTCGTAGAAAGCCTGAAACTGAGCATGGAAAGACGAATACAACTTCTAATGGTGAGATAGCCTGTTCATCAGGGCTAAGGAAATTTAGCATTGAGGCGTCGTCGAAAACTGAAACACAACAGGAACAGACTACGAAGCCAGAAGATCAGAACAAGGCTGCTGAAGAAGCTCCAAGCCTTCTTGAATCTCAGAAAGAGATCACTAACTATTGGACTGAGAGGTTCAATCGCCTTCAGGATCGTCTGCAGTACTTGGATAAGTTAGGCTCAAAGAATTATGCAGAGAGTAAGTCCACACTCTTTAATTATACTACATAGCACAAATTGACGAGGAGAAAAAGATCCAAATTATTACGGGAGGGTCATTTTACCCCCAAATTATTGATGGCATCTAATTTAATTCCTTGATTTCTCAAATATGAGCTAAAATAATCCCACAATTTAAAGTGAAGGAAAATTCAGTATTTTCATACCCTAATTTTTAAGAACATATTCTGAAAATAGCAGAGGTATATGATAGAAAACACTTTTATAAATCCAGAAATCCCTTGCTGAAATTTGAGAAAATCAGCCACTTGCAAAATTTTTTTTGAGAAGGAAGACGAACAATAACAAAATAAATATTATTTTTTGAAAGACAAACAAAAGCAAGCAATATACAATGGATTTTTAATTCGAGAGGAAGATCCGGCTCTCCCAATCCCATGTACCTAAGAGAGATCTTAAATTTCAGCCAAATTAAAGCTGCCCTAATCCTAGGAAAACAAACTACTTAATGCATACAATCCAAAAAGAAATCTATAAACAACCCAAACTTTCAAATTTTCCTCATAAACTCCTCATAAATTCTTCCTAATTAGAGCTTTTGGACTCTGCAGTTTGAGCTGCACGAGCGAGAGGCGTAACTTCTCCGCCTCTGTTACATGTGAGCCGGCCTTGTATGGACCAGCTGGACCGATCCAGTGGACCAGTTTAACAATACTCCCCTTCCAAAGACCCACCTTATCCGCAAGGTGGAAAGAAGATACCCTCCTCCTTTCCCTCGTCATCACAAATGGTAAGAATCTGAAGGGTTCGGTCCTTGCATATGTGCCCCAGTGTATACCTCTCCTTACATCTAAAAAAGAGCCCCTTCTTCCTATCCTCCTGTAACTCCATTTCTGTGAACTTATGAAGTTGTCTCTAGGTCTTCCACCTATAGCCTTCTCTGTTGGGGTTTCCCAAAGTGTATCTAGTGTCAGCTCCTTGGGAGCCAAAAAGATGGTTGTCATCATGCACGAACCTCCTGAGCTACTGCATCCAGCCTCTTTCTCTAGGTGCATCTGATCCTTCACTTAATTGGGCTAGCTCCATTGCCTCTCCCAAATCATGAGGCCTCATCACTCCAACTGTTGCTCGAAGCTCTAGTTTGAGTCATTTCATAAAGTTTTCCTCTAATACAGTCTCCGGAAGCTAGTCCAGTCATCTAGCCAGGTGCTCAAACTGCTCATGGTATTCCACCACCATCCCCTCCCACGTTAAGACAGAATTTCTCATAGAAGTCTGCTTCCCTACAGGTTCAGAAAGGTTCCGACAAACAATCCTTAAACTTCCTCCAGGTCCATATGGGTCGCCTTGTTTCCCTCCACTAGTGCCATGCTAAAGCTTTCCCTTCTAATCACATCCTGATTGTCGTCAGTCTGTCCTCCTCTGTCATCCTATAGACGGTAAAGTATATTTCCACCTTGTACATCCATCCATGGGCATCTTCTCCCTAAAAAATAGGCATCTTTAGCTTCCTCACCCTTGGATCTCCTCCATTCCCCCTATTTCCTCCATAATTTCTCATTCCCCAAGAGGATGGTTCCACCCAAGTGTCCCAATCATCCTTTCTATGCTCATACCCAAACCTTTTATCAAATTCCCACGTTCTCCTAAATTCAGCATCCCTTGGATCATAATAAATATCTCCTTTCAATTTCAGCCCCCTTTGGTCATAATTACCCCTTTCACTTTTAAATCCCGCTCCTCTCCTCTCAAATTCAGCACCTCTTTGTTCATGTTCTACCTCCTTATGCTTCTCCCCATACCCTCTACCCGACTCCTCCTTAGGAACAGGCTCTAGGGGAGGTATTCTCTCTTTTCCCTTTCGAGTCTCTACCTTTTGATCTTCCCTTTGCCTTATTGGATTAGAGTTTTCCTAGCTTACTGGGTTGGCAAAGGCTTCCCTCGCCTTTGACTACACCGCTTTGGATTGGCTATCGAGCAACTTCTTCAACATCTCCCACAGGCTGGAAAAATTCCCGTCCATCTTCTTGTGGATGGCTGAAATAGTTGGGTGTGAAGATCTGAAATTTCAGTTTTCATTTGTCCGATCTCCTCTTCCAACACTTCTACCTTTCTTCCTGCCATAGGAACATGTATTTAGGCTCCAACAACAAAAAACAACAAGTTTGATGCGAATTCTAGGCTCCAATCAGCAAAAACAATAAAATTGGATACGAAATACAACAAAATTCAATGAGGAAGACTTCTATTTCAGCCTAGGAAATTGCTCTGATATCAATTTGATAGAAAACACTTGTATAAACTTAGAAAACCCTTGTTGAAATCCAAGAAAATCAACCACTTCCAAACAATTTTTGAGAAGGAGACGAACAACAACGAAATAAATTTTATTTGATGAAAGATGAACAAAAGCAGACAAGATACAATGGATCTTCAATTTGAGAGGCAGATCGGCTCTCTTAATCCCTAGCCGGCGGCTAGAGCCCAAGTACCTAAGAGAGATTTCAAATTTTAGCCAAATTCAATATGTCATAACCCTAGGAAAACAAACTACTTAATACACACAATCCAAAAGGAAATCTCTAAACAACCCCTACTATCAAATTTCCCTCCTAAATCCTTCGTAATCAGAGCTTTTGGACTTTGCGGTTTGAGCAACACTAGCTTGAGGTGGAACTTCTCCGCCTCTATTACATGTGAGCTGGTACCGTTTGGACCGGTCTAATAGTATATTGCAAAAATACCCTAATTTTTAACCTGTTCTGAAAATAGCATGAACTATGGCTGAAATCTCTATCACTTATTACAGGTAGACTATTTTGGCTCATATTTGAATGTTAATGAACAAAATTATACACTTTCAGTAATATAGTTCTAAAATGACCCACCATAAATAGTCCAAATATTATTTTGCTTTTTTTTCTCTCCATATATAACTTCAAAACTTAATAATAATACCTTGCTACATTCATTTGCCAATGCTAGGGTTTCGAAATTTCTCGATCGAGGAGCTGAACAAGCATGCTATTGAGCTGGAGAAGCGAGCAATTCACCTCTCACTGGAGGAAGGTGAATCAAATTAACTTCAATATTTTCACTTCCATGATTCATGGAGCTAACCCTCTTTCTTTTCATGGCAGTTTTACAGTCGAACCGCGTCAAAGATCTCAATCTATTGGGAAAATCTTCTTAATGATTGCCCATTGCTTTCTCCAATATGAAGACCATTTAAGCAGGTGACCTGATCATCAAAAAGGTCTTGTTGCCTTTCTTTTTGTTGCCTGTATGAGCAATATACATATAAAGGGTCTATTTGCAGTAGTGTTAGTAATAGTATATATATGTATTGTTGTTTATATAACTTTTAAAGTTTGAAAACTCAATCTCAAGCTTGCTTTTGCTGCTTTGATTTACAGGCATTTGTTGTTTTATATTTTTTTTGGAGAGAATTGGGTGCATATCAGTGAAATCAAATCCCTCAACTCTTAAAAAAAAAAAACTAACAGATTGATATGTTTGTATGTGTTACTATCAACTTGTTGAGAAGTTGATAAAATGTTGAGAATGAAAGTTGTTGATTTTGTTGTGAATTTTAAGATTAGTGAAGGTTTTGTAAATAGAATATGGTGAGTAGTTTTTGTGAATAATAAAGGTTTTGTCTTTGTTTGGGACAGCTTTTGACTTCTATTTTTTCATTGTTTTCAAGATTTTTTGGTATTAAAAAACTGCTTTAAAAAACTAAAAGAAAGATGTCCCAAATGAAGCTTTAGAGATTTTCGTTACATTACTTCGTTTGGGACAGGCCGAACGGCTTTATTTATGCTTCTCAAAGCAGCTTTCTAGAAATTTTTGTACTAGAAAGTTGCTTTGAGAACAGAAAAAAAAGCCGTCCCAAACGAAGCACTAATGTTATTCTGATAATTTTTTTTTTCATTTTTTGAAGGATTATTTTGGGATTTCTAAGATATGAAGCCTCTTGGTTAAAAGATGGCATTGAATGATGTGGTGGTGAGCTTGAAATTTGAGTGTATGAAGCACTATTTTAATGCTCATACAATAAGATTGAGAGGGATGACTTGCAATTTTTAGGCGGACCGTTACAAATGAATCGGGTCGATACGAAGGATGTTTGAGCTCAAATTTGTTTGTTAAAAATGTGTTCATCCGTTGCGTTAGCTCGATTCAATTTTTGTGATAGTGTTTAAGCTAAATTCATTGAAATTAATATTTGGTTATAAAGTACTGAGTAGTGGTTAAATTTATATGACAAATATTAAAAAGTCTATATTTTCTTTGATGATTTTCTATTTAATCTTAATGAAAAATTTGAAACAAAATGTGGGATCATAATTTTGCCTCTCATTTTAGTAAGAAATGATAACTAATTTTTTTAATTAAAAAAAGAAAGAAAAAAAACTTTTTTATCACCCAATTTTATTTTATTTATAATAATATCACTCAAATTTGAATTCTAATATTTTTTTCAAATTCTTAGTAATTTGATCTTCAAACATAATAAATATATAAATTTATTAATTTATGTTCAAAATTTTGATATTAATTTATTATATAAAAATCCTCTATGATATGCTTTTAAATATGTAATTTAGTTATAAAAAAATGTAACTTAGTTTCTACTCAATTCTTTTATCATTTTTATTTTCATTTGTCTCATTCAATAACTTCAAATCAAAGGTAAACAAAATGATAAGATCATATGATGAAATCAATAAATAGTAAATAACAACAAACATAATAATAATAATAATAATAATTAAAAATAATAATAAATAATTAAATAAACGAAGAAATAAATGCAAAGTTTTCTATAACCAAATATATTTATTTAAAACTGCCCCTTTTTTTATTCACAACGGTACAAAAATAATGGCAATAAGAAGGGGAAATGTTAAGATTATAAGTGATCATCGATGGATTAATTACATAATGCTGAAAAAAATAATAATAAAAAAAATTATATAATGCTGATTGAATTAATTTTATTTGAGAATAAAAAGCGAAAATAGCATAAACATTAAATAATTAAAAAAAAAAAAATGGAAGCTTTAATATGTCTATAAATCACACTACTCTATTTTAAAATGTATAAGTAATTGGAACGTCATAAAAAACTTTTTTGATCAGATATGAATTTTAATACATATTTAAATAAAAAATATTCAAAATTAAAATTAATACATATTTAGTTAATTTGATTATAAACTAAGAACAGTCTTATGTCCTTCTCCACTTTCCCCGAACGCTGTTTGTTGAAATGCTCCAGTTAAAGACTGCTGCTGCTACAATGGCATACGGGATTCATGTGGCTTATTTAGAATGAAAGATCGAAATTTGTTTATTTGGAAGTAAATCCAGCTTTCTGATTATTTCAAGGATGTCCGGAAAAAGCTCTTTTTTTCACGCAGGCGTGGGCTATTTAATCCTTGTTGTTAGCAGTCCCGCAAATTTAGTCTTTTACGATTATCAAGAGTTTCAGTTTGGGGATTTGGCAATTTGTTAAATTGCTAATTTTTTATGTAAAACCCTCTTTTAGAGCAAAGAAGTGATCTTTACAGGTAAGCATACTTTTTTAATATTTTTTATTTCTTTATGATCCCCTAATATTTGTAAGTTTGTTTAGGTTGATTACATGCAGAAGAATGTAAGAAGAAACAGAAGTGTAGAACAGCTGTTTGTTAAATTGCTGCTTAAGATTCAATTTCGAATAGTAGAGCTTAATATATTTGATGACACAATTCCAGACTTCTTAGTGAATTGGACATTTTATATTTGATGAACAATGGTCCACATCTTTTTAAAAAGCCAGCCACTCCCACACCAAGCAACGTTGATCTTGGCTTCCAAGATATCTATTCTTTGTTGCCAATCCAAGGAAAGCAGCAATCAAAAGGTGGTTTATTTTCTCTCATAAAGCACAAATTGTTTTGATTAGGTAACTCTATCTATGAGTTTCCTAAGTAAGATAAGGTAATCATTGGCTACATATTGTAGTTTTTAGCAATATTGCTCCTTTTGTGCTGCTTGATATCTTGTGTGGGTATTGCAATTGCAGGAAGGCTATGGGGAAGTGCCTCTTGAGCCGTCCAGCGACTCCTCCAATGGCGCCTATGGGCGTGTGCTTATATGTTCTCGATCGATATGTATGTAGATTCACTTGATGTTTATGGTTTTCTTATATATGTTTTGATGATTTTGTGAACACATTTACTAATTGTGCTTGTGCTGAGGGAATGAGCAGGTGGTGATAGATAATGGCATCATGAAGCTCACTTTGTCAAAGCCAGAGGGGATTGTAACTGGAGTCCAGTACAATGGGGTTGATAATCTGATGGAGATACTTAACAAGGAAGATAATAGAGGGTATATTCAGTTTTGGTTCTTTACATATTCTTAAGAATTCCAAGAAAATGTCTTTTGTTTCTTTATTGTCTTGTTCTGTGTTTTCTTTGTGAAAAGTCGTTATTAATTGGTAGTAAACTTGCTTTTTTCCCTTCTTTTGAGAAGTCTTGGTGATTAAATACTTCAGCTCATGAACGTTTCAGCTGCTAAATTGGGGTGATTTTTTTTTTAAAGATGGACTGCTAAGGGTTATCGTTACTTATTTTCCTTGAAAATGTGAAAGATATTGTGCCATCATCTTATCATTTTCCTTGGAGATAGGTATTGGGATCTAGTGTGGAGCGAACCTGGAGGACCTGGAATTTTTGACGTGTGAGTAAACATCCTTGTTTTTCCTGTGCAACTTGTATTTTCAAAGTCATTAAAATTTCAACTTACATGCAGGATTAAAGGAACAGATTTTGAAGTAATACTTGAAGATGAGAATCAAGTTGAAGTTTCATTCACAAGGAGATGGGATCCATCCTTAAAAGGCACCATTGTCCCCTTGAATATTGACAAAAGGTGTGCTGTGTTAAACTTGCAATCTCCATGTCCAGACATTAATAGCTGATTTCTTAATTAATACTTAAAAATTTCAGGTTTATTGTGCTCCGTGGCTCATCAGGATTCTATACTTACTCCATCTATGAGCACTTGGAAGGATGGCCTGATTTCAATATGGCAGAAACCAGGGTTGCTTTCAAGCTTAGAAAAGATAAGTAAGTTGATTATTAAATTTGTTTTCCTTTTATTAATTACGTTTAGCTATTTATTGGTTGAATTCATTTAATCAAGTAAAAAAATACTGTAATCAGTTGAGACCGCAAATATAACGGCTAGTTCGTTTGGCTTTCTTCTGTCTCATACAACCTGAGTCAAGTTCATATCAATACAACTATATACCAAACAAAGCTACATCACCTAAAACTATGAAATGGGAATGTTTTTTATCTTGTTTAAACTACAATTAATGTGTTGGGTTGAGTAATTTGTTGCATGTTATGGAGCTTTAGGTTCCACTACATGGCAGTGGGTAACGATAGGCAAAGAATTATGCCAATGCCTGATGATCGGATGGCTGGAAGATGCCAACAGTTAGCATACCCAGAAGCAGTTCTCCTGACAAATCCAATCTATCCAGACCTTACAGGAGAGGTATGGGAATGGCTGGCTACATAAGCATTCTTACAGCTAATGACTTCCACAGTCGGATCTAATGACTGAGGTTTTGTTTGTGACGGTTTTTTTGTTGCTTCTTAAAGCTGCTTTTTATTAGAAAAATTTAAAATTTTATACTAGAAAGCTGCTTTAAGAAACAACAAGAAAATTATCCCAAACGAAACCTAAATGATTCCTCAGGTGGATGACAAGTATCAGTATTCATGTGATAATAAAGACAACAAGATTCATGGTTGGATATCATTTGATCCTCCTATTGGCTTCTGGCAAATTACACCTAGTGATGAATTCCGAACCGGTGGGCCTACAAAGCAAAATCTTACCTCTCATGTTGGTCCCACCACCCTTGCTGTGAGTGCTCATCTCTAAGTTACTTGACAATATATATATCATCCATTTACAAGGATGAAGTCACTTATCCTTTATTTTTTTTTCATCTATAAAAAAATTTGAATGATTAGAATTTAAAGAGAACTTTTAGGTAATTTTACATTGCTAGTATCTTCTAAATACTTTCAATTTGTGTCATTTATGGGCTTTAAAATTTTTATGTTTGGTTCTTCTAAGAGAGTTTTTGATCTTTCTGCATAGATTTTCACAAGATAATTCATATTTTAGTTAGAGGTTGTTTGTTAGCTGAAAATTGAATATTGTGTCGAAGTAATGTGGTGTAGAAAGAATGCATTGTATTTGAAAAATTGAAATGATTTGGAGTTGTTTGGATGAGAATAAAATAAATGCAATTGATTATTATTATTATTTTATTTAGCTTGAAGTAAAATAAATACTATATGAAGTCCAAATATAGTGGTGGTTGGTGGCTTACAGTGGCGATGCTGGTTGGAGGCAGGGGTGGGGGCGGTGGCGGGGGCGGGGGCCGATCATGGTGGTAGCAGGAAAATCATTGGCAGCGTGGGTGGTCATTTGCTACGATAGTGGCTAGTGGTGGTGGCGATGCGTGGAGGCTAACAGTGGTGGCCTACAGTAGAGGTAGGTGTGGATGACAACCTGAGAAATGGCAAAGGTGGTATCACGATAATGATGATGAATTTATGATGTATTTGAAAATCGTCCAAATTAGATAGAATTTTAAATACATTAAATTTACACTTGGTGATGTAATCTAAATACAAAATTTTTCATTCCCTTTATTTTAGCTCAAATCTAATATTAAGTTTCTTTTTTATTATTATTAATTTTTGTAATAAAAATTTAATATTAATTTTCTTAATACTTTTGTATTCCTAATACTTTACACCAATATTTTTTGAAACCAAACAACCCCTTAATTTATCTATAGGTCCCATTCTCATTTTATAAACATTTTATAATCTGATTTTAAATTTTTTACAGGCGGAAATATTTTCTCTTTTTGGTAGCGAGAGAAAATTTTATTATAACCTTAAAAATTATATGCCCATACACGAACATGTTGACACAGCCCCGCCTATACCCGCGAACAGCCTCCTCCCCACCTCGTTCCCTCTCGCTCTCCAATGTTCGGTCTCGCTTTCGTTGTCCCTCTCTCGGTTCCGTGTCCACAATCGAAACCCAAAACCCTCAATGATAGTAGCCAGGAAGCCGCGCGGGATCTCGCTGAGGAAGGCAACGACGAAACTCGCCGCCGCAGCTGCTCAGTCGCTATCGCCTCCGACTGCCAACCCTATCGCCGTTAATGTCATCATGTCTTTTTTTCCCTCTCTTTCTCTCCATCAATCTCCCTTCTACTTTCTTTCTATCTCTATTTGTCTCTCTCACTCTCTCTCACTCTCTCTATTTCTTTCTCTTCCTCTCTGTCTCCCCCAATCTGTCTCTCCCTCTCTCTCTCTTTCTATTTTCTCTCTCCCTTCTCTACAAAAGAGATTATAAACTTGCCTTCGCTAACATGCCGCCTTGCCTATGTCAACATCACCAAATGCGTAGGTATACAATTTTTAAAACCTAAAACCCTCAAAATCTGGAACGCGGCGTGCTCGGTGCGACGAATGTAACTCGTGCACGTTTTTTTTAGTGCGGTGGGAGAAACTTGCAGTTGACATTCAGAACCCAGCGGGTAAGCTCCATAAGTGTTCTTTTTTTCTTTGCTATGGTGAGAAAAATTCAAATATAAGTAATTATGCATGCATTTTTTATGCAGCGAAAAATATTACAAGTTTTAGGTAGAAACATTAAGACCTATATATGTCTTTCTTAGCATGGTGTGATGGAAGACCTTTAGTTGCGATATCTTATGACACCTCACGTCTTTCATGATGTAGGTGAAGGCTTAGCCTTCAAGGATGTCCCCTATGTGAGAAAGGTGTCAAGAAAATTTAAAATCGTAAAAAACTGATAAAATGAAAATGAAAATTGCAAAACGAGAACATGTATTGGGCTGAGCAAACAGCATTTACAGATGTCTTGTAATGAATTTGATAGCTCACTAGCGAGCGCAAACTAGGCATTTCCTTTGCTCCTATAACTCTCATGAGCACCCCGAAATTTAAATACAAATTTATTATATGAAATTTTATTATTTGCGTAGCCTATCAAATTAAAATTCAATCATATAAAGACGGAAAAAAGGACAATGTGAAAAATGTGTTAAGATTATGATTCATGACACTTGCAATTAGATCCATAATATGTGCACAAGTAGACAAAATATGAGCAATAATAAACTCAAAATACAAAGTCGTGTGCACATTCCAAAGACAATTTACTCGTGTGAACCACTATTACATCAAGCCCTTGCACATCTAATAAAATCGTGTTCAAGTGAATGTTTATATATAAAAAACAAAAAACCTATTATAAATCATGTGTGTATGAATGCCCTGAGTGACATGCATGATAATTATTAAAAAATAGGGCTCGTATGCATCCTATGAACCAGCAATAGATCTTATAAATAAACAGTGCACCATGTGAATGAATATCTTTCAAATGAGACAAAGTGGTGCACTGTCTCACGTCACAGATTTCATGATGATTTTGATGAAGTGCATGTGACACGTCAAATTATCGAAAGAATATTGTCTACGTGTCTCCTAAATATACAATACAAATGTATTGTAAATGTGCAAGTGCATTGAGATACGTGCAAGTATATTAAGAAGTATGCAAGTGCATTGCATAAATACATGGTGAAATGTGCAAATATTTTGTATAAATGCATCAAAAAGCATGAACAATACATTGGATTAAAATTGAAATATCCCTGTATGTGCTTCGACAAATGTATTAGATGTTCAAATAAAAAGTATGAGAATCATGCACGGGTTAAAAGTAAATTGAATTAAAATTCTATTTTTTTATTGAAATTAGTTACCAACATGTGCTTTGGCTAATACATCAAACATCTAATTTTATTGTTTGAAAATGTTGCACAGTTTAAAAAATGAAATGGACCAAATTAAAAGAACATGCATAATTATTTATTTATTTAAAATTTGTATTGGTCTTTTTTAAATCCAAAATACCTACTTGTGCTACTACCAATGCATCATATTTTTGATAAATGAATATAAAACCGTGAAATCCACAAAGATATTTAGTTTTATATTTGCATTAGGCCTTTAATGTTTTTTTTTTAAATCCATTATAAAATGCAAAAAATGTATGTCTTCATTACTTCCCATTTCAGAGAGAGTTGCCTTAGATGATTTGGTCACATAAACCGTAGGCCTTTAGATGACCCAGTTAGGAGAATTGATGTATTAGATTTGTCTTATGTTAAGAAATGCAGCGGTAGACTTAAAAAGGCTTGATTTGAAAATAATAAAAATGACATTTCTTTATTAGATTTAAAAGAGAATTTGACTCTTAACTGGACGCAATGGAGAAAAATGATTCATGTGGGATAAAGGTTTGATGTTGTATAAAATGCGAACTCTTGAGTTAATGCTCATATAACAATTCACAAAGTTGATACTCGAACTTGAGCCTCTGTTAGCAAGCAGGTAGAGTTGATAAGGTTGAAATAATAAAAGAAATTATTTAAAATCCTAATGTTGGCTACGTCGATAGGAAATCTCATTAGAAAGAATCTCATTTTTTAAAATGCTCACAAATTTCAAAGTGAATTATTTGAGTCCCAAGCTTTGACAAAAATATAGAAATTACGAAATTTAATAAAATTCAAATTATTCAAGCAAGATTTATCATTCAAAACATAAAAGCAAAATACATCCGCACTTCATAATCATTTTTCAAGGATGATAAATATGGGAAACATGGAATCATAAGTGAAAGTTCTTGCAAAATGCGAGTTAAATGTCTGATACTATCTTATTTCAAATCTAATCTGTCTTCTGAAAATTTAACCCATAGCTTTTCTTAAAACTCTCTCATACAAAGAGGCCAGGACTCAAATTTTTTGAGCCCTCATTATCCAGTATAATGGATCATTAATTTAATCATGGTCAGTGGCGGAGTCAGAAAATGTATTTAGGGGCCTAAATAATTTTTTTAAATTTTCCCTCAACTTTTTACATCTAGGCTTGGGATCGACATTGAAAAGTTTTAATTTTTTTTTCAAATTATCATTTAAGAAGGTAGAATATTAAATATAAAATAATAAACAACTTATAAGAAAAAAAACTTTGGTAGCATAGAAAAATTAATTTAGCTACTTTGGTAGCAAAAAAAATTTCCTCTATAAAAAAATACATTTGAAAAATAGCTAGAAAAAAATATTTAAGAAAGTTGTCCCAAAAAACAAATTCTAATTATATAATATTTATAAAAGTAATATAACATATATATATATATATATATAGAGAGAGAGAGAGAGAGAGAGAGAGAGAGAGAGAGAGAGAGAGAGAGAGAGAGAGAGAGAGAGAGAGAGAGTGCCTGGTGGAGTGCCCCCCTTCCCTCCGTCAATGATCATGGTACATAAATGTTGTAGGTATTTTATTTGCGTTGGTACGGATCTACACTTTTGTAATCACATATCAAATAAAAGTACTTTAAACGTCAATAAATTTTCTTTAGTTACAGTTTGTATCTAAAATAATCTTGATGATTTCATTCTTAATGCATGTTTTTGTTTGTTTTTGTTCAGATGTTCTTCAGTGCACACTATTCTGGTGATGATCTTGTGCCTAAATTCAGGAATGGAGAATCCTGGAAAAAGGTCTTTGGTCCAGTTTTCATGTATCTCAATTCCACTTGGGGAGAAACAGACCCACATATTCTCTGGGAGGATGCAAATTTGCAGGTTGAACTTTAAACACTTTTGATCAGATTCTTATCAATTAATTGATCATGAATATCATTATCATCATCATCAACAATAACAACTTCTGCTACTACAAACAACTTCCTATTCAAATTTACCCCAATAGCTTGTTATTCGAATTTTTGCTGAGGGCTACAAAGCTAACATTCTATTCCACATTTCAGCGCAAGATTGGATGGGAATCTTAAATTTAAATTTAGAACGTCAACCCTGATATTCCTGATAAGTAACAGCATCGACCTTTCTAAAAGCTAAAATTGAAGAATGTATAAGCATCGACCTTTAAGATTTCCTGATAAATAAAACCATTGATAAGCTATTATCTGATGCTTGTTACTCTAAAATTTGAGCTTTTGCCTTTCTACACCTCTGTCAAAGATTCCTAATCACTCATTCCACTAGCCATTTTCATGGGAGCTTATAAACTACTGTAACATTGTTTAGCTGTCGACGGTTACCATTTAATGTAAATTCTGCACATTTACTGTACTGTATCCCCGTCAAATATTTCTGAAAGATCCTCATTTACATGTTTGTTGAGATCTTAAGCGATCATTACAAACATCTATGCAATGCTGATTGATACTATTTACTCAATTCTGAGAATTTGCCGGAAGGTATCCATTTTACTGATAGGAAATACTTGAAGATTTCAAGGGAACCCTATCAATATTGGGAAAACATCTAGAATTCTCCACAAATCCCCTAGCAAAAACCAGAAAACAGTAGGAAATTTGTATTATTTTGATGAAAAGGAATGGAAAATACTAAGATACAATTGATCCTCTATTCGAGAGGATGATCTATCTCTCTCAATTCTCTAGACGTCGCTACAGCCCAAGAGCGCCAAGCACCAAAACCGAAATCAGCCAATAACAAGATGCCCTAACTAATCCAAAATTCATATTTAAAGCAAAACATAAAAATAACCCAAAAGGACTAAACAGCCCTCCTCTCTCCCCTAGGCAGTGGACCCCACCCCCAAGGGGGCGGGATTTGGAGTCTGCAGCACAGTAGGCTTCCGCCTCCTCCCTTGGGCTGGCTGGACCGGTCTAGATGTATCAGTGATCTGCTTTACAAAGTAGTTTCTCTTGTGAACACTGATATGCTCTATTGTTTAACAGCGCATGGACTTTCTGGTATTTATATTAAAATTTTCTCATGCTTCCTTTGCTATGTTGTTTGGCATTCTAGATGAAAACTGAAGTAGAGTGTTGGCCGTATGCATTCCCTCTTTCAGAAGATTTTCAGAAGGCTGAAGAAAGGGGCTCTATTACTGGTAGACTACTCGTTTGTGACAGGTATGTGGCCATTTTTGGTTTGTCATGAAGTGATTCAGTAACTTACACAAGGAGGTATTTGAAAATCAAACAATTCAAGAAAATGGACTACATTTATCGAAATTATAATTCTATGATATGTAGCAATTTATGGGCAAAAGGATCAACAACAGACTATAAATGTTACTGTTCTAACACTGGACTAGTTTATTAGGTACGTTGATGAGCAAGATCTATATGCAAGTTCTGCATACATTGGGTTGGCACTACCAGGAGAAGTGGGGTCATGGCAAAGAGAATGCAAGGCTAGTAGCTGCACCATTCTGAGTAATCACTATATATATGTTGTTGATCGCCTATTTTCTTGTGAGTTTATCTAGAAATACTTTGTTTATTCTGATCAGGGATATCAATTTTGGACAAGAGCTGAAGCCAATGGCTTCTTCTCAATTAAAAATATTCATACTGGATACTACAATCTTTATGCATGGGTACCAGGGTTCATAGGAGACTACATGTATGATACAACTATAGCCATTATATCAGGTCAGTATATTAGTGTAAAATAATATAGAGAATATTGCCAACAGAATTGTTTGTAATAAGTCTGATATATGTTCATCTATTTTTTGCATATTTTATGCAGGAACCAGTATTGATCTTGGTGACCTTGTATATCGACCTCCAAGAGATGGTCCTACACTTTGGGAGATTGGATACCCTGATCGCTCTGCTGCTGAGTTCTACGTTCCAGATCCTAAACCCGATTATGTAAATAGGCTTTATCTAAATCATCCTGATAGGTAACGCACAGAATATACATAGGTATTGTTATTTCATGAATGCTTGTCCTAATGGTGAATGTTCTGAGAATTTATGGTGGTTACATTCTTATTTTTGTTCTCTGACAATCTTGTACTCTATGATTTTTTAAAAATACTCGAGTCTTGAATCTAATATGTGCCGTTTCCTGTTTCTTATTCATTCAAGATTTAGACAATATGGACTTTGGGAGAGATATGCTGATTTATATCCTGACAGTGATCTTGTTTATACTGTTGGTGTTAGTGACTTCACGAAGGATTGGTTCTTTGCCCAGGTTACCAGGTAATGAGCTTTCCTTCTTTTCTCCATCTCTCCCGGTCACCTTCCCTCTCTGCTCACATCTTTCCAAAAGCTGAAAGGCGAGGTTTTAAATCAACTTATCCCATGCTTGATTGTTGGAATAGTTAAGTCTGATTCATTATTTCAACATGAATATAGGTGCTTATATATTGGGAAATATACGAGACAAAATAGGAAAAAATAATGAATATTCTCAAATTTGAGGATATAATATAAGAATAATTTTTTTTTAATTATTAGCTTTTCAATGTGTTAAAGTTTCTATGATAATACTCTTCCTCGAGTTGGAACATATACATTAAGGAGTTCTAACTTGTTGCAAAGGATGAAAAAACAGAATGGTCCTAGAGATTTGGTAAAACTATCAGTTAATTTTTTCTTTGTTAGAGATGTGGCGAGTGATAATTTTTTTTTGGTAGATAATATATTTGATGAAGTGACAATCACTTTAATATGCTTGATTTTTCATAAAAGTTATATTTGTTTGCAATGTAGATTATTGCCTGATTATCATCGTTAAGGATCTTGTGCTAAGTTATAGAAAAGCTAAATTCTTTTGTTAGAATTTTGATCAGTATCATTTCTTAAGCAAAATGAGCTATAGCTCTATTGTCACCTCAGTGTTAGATATAAGTATATAACAATAACAATTTGCTTCATCTCTACGAAATAAGATTACCCCAATGAAAACATTATATAGTTATGTAGACTACCAATTTTTAATGGATATAACATATTGAACATCATAATAAGCTTTTATCTTTAAATGATTGTGTTTCTAATATATTGATCATTTTTTTCAAAGATTTCTTGATATATCTTAAAATTCTTAAGAAAAATCTTAGTGTTAATGTTTTGAGTTTGGCATATGTTGACTAAATACACTGATGACAATGGTATATCAAGTGAGGCGACAACAAGATAGATAAGATTATCAACCAAATGTTAGTAGCAAGACATATCTTGGAAGCTTTCACCACATTGAATGTCTATAGTGTTTCCATAGGAGAGTCCGCAGGTTTGCATTTGCGAAGCCCAACTTCCTCAAGTTTTTAGCATATTTCTTTTGAGAGAGAGAAACACCTTTACTATAAGTAAACTCGACAGAATAATGTATTTTTGTTTTTTTTTTAATATTTTTAATTATAAATATCATCTAAAGATATTGTTTTATTTCCTAAATGCTAGAAGCATCATTTTCAGTTTAAATAATGCCATCAACATACATAGAAAGGATGGTTGTGCTAGAGAAATAGTGGCAGATGAATAAAAAGTGATCATTTGAGCTACTAAGAACATCAATATCAACAAGGACCTTGCAGAGTTTCTCAAACCAAGTATTGAGACATTATTTTAACTCATATATACACACACATATTTTGTTCTCCCCTTAAGCAACATACTATGGAGATTGCTCCATATAAACATCTTAGAAGATTTCTGTGGGCTTCGAAAATTCGGCCCCGGCCTCCCCCCTCGCTTTTCTTTTTGTTTCGGCGTGGGAGTTTTAACGGATTAAATTCTGAGGTAAATTTTGGAAGGCAGATGGGTTTGTAGATAAGACACAACCCAGAGATTTCACTCTCATTTTGCGAGGACTTTATGATCTGAGTTTTGGTTTCCTATAGGCGCAAGCCCCTATAGTTAATTACCCCTCCCGATCACGAGAGAGAACTTTCGATTAAGGCTAGTCGTCAATCAGATACGTAGAGATACGTGTTATCTGGCATATAGTAGCAGTATAGGTTAGATTTGAAAATTGGGTTTGAATTTGGAAAGGTTTGATATTTAAAATGGGAAATTTCATCATCTTTCACTTAAAGTGGATGGTGGGGGAATGGATGATGGACCTGATCAAGATCCCATGGTTCCGTCGTCCCGGGCCATCGTGTTCCCTGGTCTACTTATTTAGAGGAGGTAGTCGACCCAACCTGACAGAAGGATCCTTGTCGGCAGCCATGGGTTGCTTCGTCCAAGGGGACTTTGTAGACCTGGGTTGGATATTTGTCTAAGGGGACAAATTTTGAATCCATCTTAGCTAACAGAGGGCTTTGTGCCCTATCGATCATATCCTATTGATTCATATCTCAAGGATTTGATGCCACTAAGGAACGTATTGGTGCTGGCTATAACCGGTATTTCGTGGTGCCATTTGGCGGCAAAACCACTCGGCTCAGAGGGCCCCGGGTCATAACCGTTTACCTGTAGTGCCATTTGGCGGCGAAACTGCCGATTAGATGACACGTATCAAGTCCTTACTGGCAAGAGATTGTTTGAGACTGGATCCTAGTGATATTTTCGACTAGGCATTTGGCTCTTTGTGAGCTAGAGTTTATTTAAATTTGTCCACCCCGGCAGACTGTTGCGGAGGGTGGATGGGCTTTGCTTTAAGTGTTGGGATGGATAGTTTCATTTTTAAATATTTTTGGAATTTTGGGATTTTTGTGGAGTTTTTGGTTTTAGGATATTTGGAACGGCATTGGAAATTATTTGGAATGGACCCCTCTGGTTGAGATTTTTTGGTCAACGTGGCTATCATTGGGGTGTTCGGGGTCATTTCTCTTTTATTGATTGAATCTTGTCGACTCTATCGAATTATCGATAGATGATCGGATTTCGTATGTTTTATGCTCTTATTAGTGAATTCATATTGCCATAGACCTTTTAAGGCCTAATATGAATGTATTAAAACAAATATACCGGTCACCATCACCGTATACTTGTTTGATTGTTCGAACCCTGTCGACTTCTATTGACTCGTATAGAAGGATCGGGTTCGAACTTGAATTCACTTATTAACCCGCACAGCATCCCTAGACGTCACGTGTGTACTAATAACACTCTCGTTGGGGCCCATGCGGGTGTTTGGTGGCATTTTACAATTATACCCTGTCTACTCCTTTATACCTTCTAAGGAGGATCAGGTTTAAAATTTGATAACCCACGCATCATCCCTAAATGTCACGTGTATACCAATAACACGCTCATCGGGGCCCATTCGGGTTGAGATTGTATTTTTCTCTTTAGTGTACCTATGTGTATACAAATTACAGTGCACGTGCAGGGGTACTTTGAAATAATTGTAGTTGTGCATATAACTGTTGTTTGGATGCACACAACTTTTCATTTGAGAACTTATACACGTCTTCTGTCCGCTAATATGAGTGTTGTGGATCCGGTGGCGTATAGTAGCAGCTTTTGGATTAGTTATTTGCTGCTTTGTACAGGTAGACTATCGTGCACTACTTGTATAATTTATGCGGGTAGATGTAGTGCACTAACGAATCTCCTGCTTTAAGTTATAGAAGCTCGTATATAACTTGTTGTACACAAAATTAAACTTCTCACTGTAACTCATAAACACTTGGTACTTGATATATTCACTTTGTATCTTGATCGTGGATATTAGACTGGCTACACTACAAGTCTTCTACAGTGGCCCATGGAGACTTGCACTTATTGAAACTTTTCTATATTTTTCTTGTGGACAGCTTTCTTAGACACATCTTAAAGAACCAATTCATTGCTAAGGTTCTTTATGATTTATCTATATTTAAATCACACCTCATTCCTGATTGTTGTTGGCCACTTCATGCGAGCAATCATACTTGGAGCTTTATTCACCGTGATGCCTTACTCATTCAAGTAGTCTTGCAACGTTTTTGTATTTGATTTTCACTTGTTTACACGGATGAACTAATCTTTTGCTTGTATGTTGATATTCACTCAAATGCATCTAAATATGTCACCTTGTTATGTTTATTTCATGCCAAACCTTCCTAATGGCATTTGATGCATTTGTCTTCATGATGTTTATAGGTTCTATAGTCATTATAGATATTCCTTTTCACCACAAGTTCCATATATATTCCTTTGTATTTAGCTTGGACCTTTGCTGACATGATAGCATCTTGATGTTGATTGAAGATTTTGCCATGTTGATTAGACGCATGTCATATTGGAAATTCATTCCACTTGCACTCAAATTAGAAGTTCATCATCTTGCATGTATTGAAAATTTATTTCCATTTGCTTGCTTGTATGATGATATCAATCATAAATTCATCATTGTATATATCACATGTCCTTGCTTGTATGATTAATATTGTTACTTTGCAAAGTTACATGTCATTCATTTGATATTCAAACTATAGCTCAGTTCGCTATCATTTATTCCATATGCAAGCTCGAGTCCAGAGTATAAGTTTAAGTCTAAGCTAAAACTTCTTGCACCAAGCTCATTTGTGTTCAAGTTTGAGTTTAAATTATTGATCATGTCTATTTGATATTCAAATCAAGTCCCAATTTGTTTTCTTTTGTAGTCAATTTTGCATATCCCAGGTCATATCCAAATCCTTGTAGTTTTGTTGAGTTCAAGTCCAAGCATAGTCATTTGTTCTATTATTCAAGCTCAAGTCCAAATTAAAGTCCCATATAGTCCAACTTGCTTGAGTTCAAATGTCCAAGATCATGCTCATTTCAATTAGATTAGAATATTTCATGAATCATTTTGGAGAATAAAAGTTCAAGTCTTTATCAGCTTCGGTCCACATTCAAGTTCACTTTCGTTTGTTCATATGACAAGTCTAAGCCCTTGCTCCAATTGTTCAAGTCAAGTCCTTTGTAGCCTCTTGAGTTCAATCAAATTCAAGTCTTATGATTTCAAATTTATTTAAGTTCAAGTATCTTATAAATCATTTAGTGTCCAAACAATGTCCAAATAATGTCCAAGTAAAGCTCCAAATTGTCCCAAGTACAATCTTGCGTTTATCCGAAATTTCGGTAGCCTTCCGGCGTCTCCCCCGTTTAGGGGAAAACTACGAAAAATTGGGCCTCCCGCCACGCTAGAGAAAAGCGTAAGGTGCCCTCGGACGAGGACACCGCGGCCGTAATTTTTTTATTCCCCACCACGCTAGAGAAAGGCGTGCATGGGTTTTTGGGCACCAGTTTAAAATAAGCAATTTTATATTTGACCTCACCTCGTCGTAGGTGTCGCACGGGGTTTCCTTCCCACCAAGCTAGAGAAAAACGTGCATGAGTTAGTTTTCCTATCTGCCGCTAACCCGAAAATGGAGTTTTGATTACCCATCCCGTCGCGAGCATCGCAACGAATTCCCTCCTACGACACTAGAGAAAAGTGTGCATAGGTGGTCGTTCGCCGCGTTGCAAGCATCAGGAATGAGTTTTCAAATTTTTAGGGTTTAGGAACTTTATACCTGCGCGAGGTCGGCATATAGATCGAGGAAAGAGCATCATTTTTTGTGTTATAATTAATTACAATTAGTTATAATAATAATAAAAAAAAGAATTATAATTTAAAAATAACTAATTATAACAAAAATAATTAATCATAATTAATTATAATTAATTTTAATTAAAATAACTAATTATAATTAATTTTTAGTAATTATAGTTAATTATTAATAATAATAATTAACTATAATAATGATAAAAATAAATTAGAATTTATTTTAATTGGAATTAATTATTAATAATAATAATCAAATATAATTAAATATTTAATTATAATTAATTTAATTAAATATAATAATAATAATAATAATAAAAACTATACTTAATGGGTTGGTTTAGGAGATCGGGCAAAGGCAGTGGGAGGAGGCGGCTATGGAGTCGGGCAAGATAGAGCAAGGTGAGTCTCTCTCTCTCTCTCTCTCTCTCTCTCTCTGGATCGGGAGTGTGCGGCTGCGGCAAGGGAGGAGACGGAAGTCTCGGTTGGAGGGAGATCAGAGGAGCATGTGGTTTTGCGAATGGGGAGAGGGTCTCGTGTGTGGAAGATAGGTATCGGGAATGGAAGAGAGCTCCCGAAGGCTTCATTCGAGCGGCTTTTAAAGGCCTCAGAGAGCAGCGATCGAGGCTGGCTACGGGATTTGCGGCTGTTTTGACGCTAGCGGCGTCGAATGCACAGGGATTCTGTAGGATTTGAGCGGGATTTGCGGGCAGGTTTCATGGATCCGATAGGGGCTCTCTTTTTTTTTGTTCTTTTGGGTATGACATGAGGGTCAACAATTTCTCCAGAGAGAAAATCATTGCTAACATCCATTTGGAGTAAGCTTCATTCTTGATTAATGGCAACAAAGAGAAGGCAAATGGAGTTAAGTTGAATAACTGGGAATTTTTTTTTTAATTACTCAATATCGTGAATCCATGTATAACCTTTGACCATTAATCGAGCCTTATAGCCATCAATAGATCCAAATTATATGTATACATTCAAATTGCTCATTGTTAGTTCGGTGTGGAATATGATTGTGTTGATCTATTGGATTGTACCGTTGTCTTGGACCTCAGTTCACTTTATCGTGCTCATTTGGGGTGTGGGGATCCTCCCCATGTTAGGGTTCGGGTGCTTTGTACCCGAGCACTTTAGCGCCCCGACGCTTTGTTCCCGAGCACCCTGGTGCTGCAGAGTTTGCTGGGAGAAACAATAGAGAGCAGAGCGTTGTAGCGCTTTAGATTCAACACTGCAATGTTATGGGTTTGAGCGCCGCAACGCTCCAAACTGGCGCTAAAATGCTGCGAGATGGTCTGGATAATTTTCTTTCTTGCTTTTCTGATGGGTGGAGTCCGTTGGTGTTATTTACTTGACTTCCTCTTATGTTTTGTGTGACAGAATGGTGTAAGAAAGAAGAGAAGCAAGGAGAGAGCGTGAGATAAGAGAAATGGGTATTTATTTATCCCCATTTTTATAGTAGATTTCTTGGTGTGGTGTAGCTCCGTGGTTTTTTTCCTGATTTTGGGTTTTCCCACGTTAATCCTAGTATCCTTTTATTTTCGATGCTTTTCTATTTGTCTTGTTTGTTTCGTTGTGGTGTTTACTGTTATGCCGGTCCAGCTTGGACCGGCTCAACCTGGACCGGCCCAGCCGGTCTAGTTCTACAAACGGCGGACACAGAGCCGGGTGGAAGAGAGAGGGAGCCAGGGAGTGGGGTCCACTTGCAATTCAAACATGGGTTAAGTGTTTTTGGAGGGAGAAGGAAGGGTAGAGTAGTCCTTTTGCTTTTAATTTGAATTAGATTGTATTAATAGGGAGTTATGAAGGGATTAGGGTTTCATCTTGATTTTGAATGAGTTTTGTCTTCTAGGTTTTCTTGCTTGGGCTCTTGGCGTTGCCGGAGATTGTTGGAGAGTTGTTCTTCCTCTCGAATTGAAGAACATTGTATCTTGCTTTGGTTTTGTTTGTCTACTAGTGGAATACAATCGTTTCTATTGTTTTCCAAGGATTTCTCCCTATTTCTCTTAGATTTCACTGTTTCTTGGGCTGATTTTCTGCTGTGGACAGCAGTTTTTCTCCTAGATCTGCTGGGTGTTGGTGAGAAACACTTGGAAATCCAAGTGTTTCCTATCAAATTGGTATCAGAGCGAAGATCCGGACGGTGGGGGGCTGTTTTCCATTGTCTCGCTGCAGATTTTTGCTTTTCGGAAGGGATCCGGAGACCATCTTTTGGTTCCCATGGCATCTAAATGTGTAGAAGTCTTGGAGACCGAGGTGGGTCAATTTAAGGCGGACCTGGAGGAGAAGATGACGACGTTGAGTGAGAATGTGGAAGGGAAATTCATGGCTTTGGAGGAGATGATGAAGAAGTTGTTGGAAGGGCAAGCAAGGGCTGTGCCAGTGGAGGACAGAGGAGAAGGTAGTGGAAGCAGGGGTAAGGAGAAGGTGAATCTAGAAGAGGAAGAGGAGGTGGAATTGCTTAACAGCAACGGGAGGATGCCACCTTGGGAGTCCATCAGGCGAGAAGAGCATGATAGAAGGAGAGACTTCAGGGAAGACAGAGAGGAGGATTGGCGTCGTCGGAGGCCCGATCCAGTGGACCGACCATGGGGGATCCATAACCACCATGGCGGAGCGCGAGGGGAAGATGGTTATCGGCGGCCGAGGAGGGAGGATGAGCCCCGATATGGAGAAAGAGGAACTTGGGAAGACCCCATTGCCTGGGACAGAGGAGGCCATGGGGGGAACAGAGCATATGGGATGGACACTAGGGCCAGGAAGCTGAAAATGCCTGTCTTTGAAGAGGGAAACGTGGATGAGTGGATCCACAAGGTGGAAAGGTATTTTGTAGTGAATGGCCTTATGGAGGAGGAGAGATTGATGGCTGCTAGCATGTGCTTGGAAGGGGCGGCTTTTGCCTGGTTCAAGTACATGGATAAGTGGGATCCGGTGAGAACTTGGAGGGATTTCAAGGAGGCCATCAGAGAGAGATTCAGGGGCGCAGCCCATGGGAGATCTCCGAGCAGTTCTATGCCCTCACTCAGGAGGTAACAGTGGAGGAATACAGAAAGAAATTCGAGAGTCTGGTGGGAGACATGGAGGGCTTAACGAACAGCACGTTGGGGGAAACTTCATGAAGGGGCTCAAGCCAGAAATTAGAGATGCTGTGAAGGTCATGAGACCGAGAGACCTGAGGGAGGCAATGGAGTTGGCTCAGCTGGTGGAGAACCAGAAGACCAACGCTCGAAGTTGGAGGAACAACCACTCAGGAGGTCCCACCAGGACAACTACCACTTACTTGGCTCCAAAAGGGCCAAGCCCTAGTATCCCTAGAGAGAGTGGAAAGGAGAAGAGCGGGGTGACTAGAACTGCAGGAAGCTTCAAGAAATTGACTGAGGAGGAGATGCAGGAGAAGAGGGCCAAGGGCCTTTGTTTCAGATGTGAGGAGAAGTTTGTTCCAGGGCACAGATGCAAGGATCGCGCTCTTCGGGCTCTCACCGTCTATATAGACGAGGCGCCTGAGGAGGGTGATGATTCTGATGAGGAGCAGAGTGACCCCCAGTTGAAGGTGGCCGAGGTATCCCTCAATTCTGTGATGGGATTTACTCCTAGTCATACCAGGAAGGTGAAGGGGAAGATCCATGGGAGGGAGGTAGTAGTACTGATCGATAGTGGGGCAACCCACAATTTCATATCCACTCAGGTGGCGGAGGAGCTGGGGATGGAGCCTACTGAGACAGGCAGTTATGGGGTGATGATGGGGACAGGAAAGATTGAGTCTAGCACGGGGATTTGCAAAGGGGTGGAGATGAGCCTACAGGAGATCAGGGTGGTGGAGGATTTCCTACCCCTGAGATTGGGTAGCACGGATGTCATTTTGGGCATGAAATGGCTACAGACCTTGGGTGAAACCAAGGTGAACTGGGGAATCATGGTGATGGAACTGATGGTAGAAGGCAAGAGGGTGAAGCTGAAGGGGGAACCAGGATTGTCCAGAGCTGGAGTGTCACTCTGGTCGATGGTGAAGATTATCCATGAGGAAGGAGGGGGTTTCCTGGTGGAGTTGCAGAGCTTGGAGGATCAGCCGGAGGGGGAAGATAAACCCATCCCGGCGTTGGTTCAGCCTTTTCTGCAGGAGTTCGAGGATGTGTTCCAACCTCCGGTGGGACTCCCACCTGACAGAGAGCGGGAGCATCAGATCATCCTGAAAGAGGGAGTCTCCCCTATCAGTGTGAGACCTTACAGATACCCTCAGGTGCAAAAGGATGAGATTGAGAAATTGGTGGGGGAAATGCTAGAAGGAGGGATCATTCAGCCCAGTGTGAGCCCTTTCTCTAGCCCAGTTCTGCTGGTGAAAAAGAAGGATGGGAGTTGGAGGTTCTGTGTTGACTACAGAGCTCTCAACAAAGAGACAGTGCCTGATAAGTTTTCCATCCCTGTGATTGACGAGTTGATGGATGAGCTGCATGGAGCTGCTTTGTTCACCAAGATTGATCTGAAGTCAGGCTATCATCAGATCAGGATGAGGAAGGAAGATGCGCAGAAGACAGCCTTCAGGACTCATGAGGGCCACTACGAGTTTCTGGTGATGCCTTTTGGCCTCACCAATGCACCAGCTACATTCCAGGCATTGATGAACCGGATCTTCAAGCCACACCTTCGCAGGTTTGTGTTGGTATTTTTTGATGACATTCTCATCTATAGCAGGACTGAGGAGGAACACCTAGAACACCTGAGAGTGGTGTTGGGAGTGCTAAGGGAGCATCAGCTGAAGGCCAATTTCAAGAAGTGCGACTTCGCTCAGGCACAAGTGGAGTACCTGGGGCACGTGATATCCCAGGAGGGAGTGGCTGCAGATCAGTCCAAGATAGAGGCAATGCTGGCTTGGCCTCAACCCAAGACCTTGAAGGGGCTCAGAGGATTTTTGGGATTGACCGGCTACTACAGGAGGTTCGTGAGAGGGTACAGCACCATAGCAGGACCACTAACAGAGCAGTTGAAGAAGGACAATTTTTTATGGGGGGAAGCAGCTTCTGAGGCTTTTGAAAAGCTTAAGAAGGCCATGACAACAGTGCCAGTGCTAGCTCTGCCAGATTTCAACCAGGTGTTTGTGCTGGAGACAGATGCCTCAGGCTATGGATTGGGAGCAGTGTTGATGCAGAACCACAGGGCCATAGCTTACTTCAGTCAGGTATTGTCGTCCCGGGCTAGGCTGAAGTCGGTTTATGAGAGAGAGCTGATGGCGATTGTACTGGCCATCCAAAAATGGAGACCTTATTTATTGGGCAGACATTTTATTGTCAGGACTGATCAGAGGAGCCTGAAATACTTGCTAGAGCAGAGGATGGTCACAGAGGAGCATCAGAGGTGGTTGTCCAAGCTGCTCGGATATGATTTTGAGATCCACTATAGGCCAGGACTAGAGAATAAGGCAGCAGATGCCTTATCACGTTGTATGGGGGAGCTCCAGGGGATTGCTGTATCAGTACCTGTTCTGATTGATTGGGGAGCCATCAAAGAGGAGAGCATCCAGAATGAGGAGCTAAGGAAAATCAAAGAAGAAGTGCTTTCAGATGAAAATAGCCACCCAGGCTACACAGTTGTGGGGGAAAGACTGTACTATCAGGGAAGGAGTGTGATTCCTAGGTCTTCCATTCATATTCCCCATCTTCTACAGGAGTTTCATGGGAGCGCCATAGGAGGGCATTCAGGAGTGCAGAAAACTTATAGCAGGATTGCTGCTGAATTGTACTGGAAGGGGATGAGGAAAGACGTAGAGGAGATGGTGGCTAAGTGTGATACCTGCCAGCAGAGCAAGTACATGACGATGGCACCAGGGGGATTACTACAGCCCCTGGCCCTACCAGAGAAGGTTTGGGAGGAGATTACTATGGATTTCATTGATGGGCTTCCAAAATCAGAAGGGTACACGGTCATATTTGTAGTGGTTGACAGGTTGAGCAAATATGCTCATTTCATTCCCTTGAGACACCCATACACAGCAGTATCTGTAGCAGCAGCCTTTGTAAGAGAGATAGTCCGCCTGCATGGGGTACCGGAGTCTATTGTTTCTGATAGGGACAAGGTGTTCCTGAGCCATTTTTGGAGGGAGTTATTTAGGATGCAGGTGTGAGACCTCGTTCCCTTACTGTTCCTCTCTGATTTGGATTTTTCCTCTCAGGATCGTCCAGGACGATAGTGAGATCGTCCAGGCCGATCTGCACTGTAGAAAATGTCGGCCTGAGACTAGTTCTGGGAACCGTCCAGGACGATCATTTTTGGTCTGATCGTCCCGGGACGATTTGGCGATCGGCCGGGCCGATCTGCTTAATGATATAAGAAAATCAGCTCGTTTTGAGGAGAGAGAAAAATCATTTTATAAAATCAGATATTTTGAGGAGAGAGAAAGAGAAAGGGAAAAGAGGAAAAGCTTGGTTTTGGAGGCCGCGGAGCGCTTTTTGTCCGACGCCGCTGTTGGAAAAAGTGTAGATCTCGTGGTAAGGACTCCGAACCCTATCTCTGTTTTCAAAGATATTGAGTTTTGACCGAGTTGTGATCTGTTTTGTGTTTTCGTAGTCGAATTTTCGACGTGATTTTGATTTGACACAACTTTCACCGCACAACTTTTGGTATGTTATAGATATGATTATGACACACGAATTGAGTATTTTCTACGACGATTTTACCGGTCGGAATTGATTCTACGCGATTTTAAACGAATAGAAAAATATCATGATTTGATTTGATTTGATTTCTATAGGATAATAGTCTTGTATTGATGTCGTGGATATTCGACTGTAATTTGGAAGAATTTGGAAATCGTGTCTTTTTGCAGGATTTTTGTGTAAATTTGACTGACTGCCGTTATTCTGCCCGATTTTCGTATGATTTCCGAATTTTCTGGAATTGATAGATTGAATTGATATGCGTATGACTATTGATCTGATTGTTCTGAATTGCTTTAATATTTCTTATTGCATTGACTATTGATTGAATTGATTGTTACTGAAAGACAAGTGGGAACTTGGTTGAACGTTGGTTGGAGATAGATCTTGACCTGTACAGGATGGTGGGCCGACGGGCTTTCCTTTAAATATCGATCATGGATTTCTACAACAGCACTATAGATGGGAGTCATAAGGAGTTTTATATGCCGACGGGCGGCCGACGGGCAAAAGAGTGACGACTCTTATTCATTGAAACCAACGTACGGATATCTACAACAGCAATATGGATTCTACAACAGCACTATTGATAATAGCCAGTTTAACCTGGTTAATCATAGCTAGTGTTTGTGCTTGTCGAGTAAGACCATTGTATGGAATTGTATGATCTTGCATCGTATGGATTTCCTGATATGCATTGATTTATTGATTTCTGATTGATTTATTGATTTAATGGATTTATCGAATTGATTTCTTATCGTACGGATTCATTGATTTCATTGATTAATCATTGAGCATTGATACTATTGATCATTGATTATTGACATTGATATGGATATGGATGGCATAGATTTATAGATTCATTGATACCATTGATTTTGCATTGCTTGCTACTATAGATTTATCGTATTGCTTTTTCCATTGATATTATCGACTTGACTGATTCACAGATACTGGTACCGACATTGATAGGGATTCTGCATATTGATTCATAGATATTGACACCGATATTGATATAGATTGTATCGATCGATAGATACCGACATCGACATTGATATGGATTATGATATTGATATATGGATACCATTGATACGACAGATCCTAATATGCTATTGATACACTGATACATTGATTCGTCGTACCGATTATCGATTGATTGATTGAATGGATTATTGCCGTATGGATTTGATTTATCGTAGGATAGATTTCTTTATGGAGCTGATTGTATTGATTTCTATTGACCTGATGATTTCATTGTATTGATTTGATTTCAATTGATCTTTCGCCGTATTGATTTGATTGTTTATTGGGATTTGAGCCGATAGATATAATTGACTGGAAAATGTTTTATCGATTGAGACTGCCGTAGTGTCATTGAATATAGTAGATTGACATTGAGTAAATCGTAAGGAATATTGATTTATCGATGTTTTTACCGCTGTGATTATTGATTATTGATTTCCGTACTGCATTGACTACTGATTTGATTTCCGCTGTATCGACTATTGATTTCATTGACGACGGATTTCCGTATTGCATAGACTCATTGACCATTGATTGACTTGACTTGTTTGACCTGCATATTGATAGCATCGCCGTGCTTTGATTTCAGTTTTAGGCTTTGGTGACCTGCTGGGCTAGTAAGCTCATTATATGTGGTTGATATTTCAGGTGCAGAGCCTCCAGCGTGACGTTTCTTCGGTTGATGCTGTAGCCTTGTTTTGTAGTTTAGGTAGGCTTCTGTTTTTGTAGCCGTTTGGCTATTGTACATGACCTTTTGGACGCTTCTGTTGATATGTGAATTACTGTTGTTGCTGTATTTCTTTCCTGCAATGCAATTATCTCTGGATGACTGTATTGATACGAAAAGAAAAGAAAAAAAAAAGATAGATGAATCCTTTCACTATTGATATCTGGGGCATCACAGTAGGGCACAGTATTGAAGAGGAGCACAGCATATCATCCACAGACTGATGGGCAGACGGAGGTGGTGAATAGAAGCTTGGAGACATACTTGAGATGCTTTGTGTCTGAGACACCGAAGCAGTTGGCCAAATGGCTGGCCTGGGCAGAATACTGGTACAATACCTCCTCTCACTCGGCTACCAAGATGACACCTTTTAAGGTGTTATATGGAAGAGACCCCCCACACCTGGTACACTACAGCCATAGGAGTACTCCAGTATCTGCAGTGGATCAGCACTTGAAGGAGAGAGATCAAGTGTTGGACGAGCTCAAGAGGCATCTTCTCAGAGCCCAACAGATTATGAAGAAACAGGCGGACAGTAAAAGTAGGGATATACAGTTTGGAGTTGGAGACAAGGTCTACTTGAAGCTCCGACCATACAGACAGAGGACTATAGCCCAAAGGAGAAATGAGAAGCTAGCAGCGAGATATTTTGGCCCTTTCGAAGTGGAGGAGAAAATCGGGGAGGTGGCATACAGATTGAGGCTTCCTCCAACAGCCAGAATACACCCCGTTTTTCATGTATCACAGTTGAGGAAAGTGGTGGGGGAGCATGCAGTAAGCCCAGAGCTGCCCAGCACATTGAGGGAAGACATGGAAGTGACACTGGAGCCTCTAGAGGTAGAAGGAGTGCGCATCAATGAAAAGGGGGAAAAGGAAGTGAAAATTAGGTGGAGCGGCCTCCCAGATTATGAGGCCACATGGGAGCCATTGGAGAGGATTGCAGTGCAGTTTCCTGCCTTCCACCTTGAGGACAAGGTGGTACTTTGGGAGGGGGGTAATGTTATGCCGGTCCAGCTTGGACCGGCTCAACCTGAACCGGCCCAGCCGGTCCAGTTCTACAGACGGCGGACACAGAGCCGGGCGGAAGAGAGAGGGAGCCAGGGAGTGGGGTCCACTTGTAATTCAAACATGGGTTAAGTGTTTTTGGAGGGAGAATGAAGGGTAGAGTAGTCCTTTTGCTTTTAATTTGAATTAGATTGTATTAATAGGGAGTTATGAGGGGATTAGGGTTTCATCTTGATTTTGAATGAGTTTTGTCTTCTAGGTTTTCTTGCTTGGGCTCTTGGCGTTGCCGGAGATTGTTGGAGAGTTGTTCTTCCTCTCGAATTGAAGAACATTGTATCTTGCTTTGGTTTTGTTTGTCTACTAGTGGAATACAATCGTTTCTATTGTTTTCCAAGGATTTCTCCCTATTTCTCTCAGATTTCACTGTTTCTTGGGCTGATTTTCTGCTTTGGACAGCAGTTTTTCTCCTAGATCTGCTGGGTGTTGGTGAGAAACACTTGGAAATCCAAGTGTTTCCTATCATTTACTTCCACATCCCCAACACTTGTCTATAAGGTCCTATCATGGAAACATTGTATTGACTAAGCGCATGCATTTCGAGACCACTTCTTAGGTGTGTGATCAAATTGGGACCAAAAATACATCTAATATACTAGTAGTTGAGCTTAGAGAGTGGAGTTTGACCTAGCTCGTTAGAGAGTGGAGTTTGAGCTAGCTCATGAGCCGGTTTGGGGCTTTTGCACCTCTAGGGGTAATTAGCCATAGGGGCTTGCACCTATGAGAAATTTAAAACCAAATCATAAAATCATCATAAAATGATAGCGAATTCTCTTGGTAGTGTCGTGTCTTAAATATAATTTTCTTTTAAAAATTTGACCCGGATATGTTAAAACTCTCAGTAAATCGGAGGTGTGAATTTTTGAAACCCATGAACATATAGGCTAATGCAACTTTATATTGAAACTTAACATAAACTGGTTATAATTTTGTGGTCATTTAATTCTTATTGTTTGGATATAATTCTTCTGCTACTGCAATACTGCTTTTCGGTTCAACCTTGTATTCAATAATCTGCACTTATTTACAATCTCCAATACCCCATGCATTCATTGTCAAAAAAATAATTAAAAAAAAATCTTAAGAACCTTTTCCTTCATTGCAGGAGAAACGACCAGAACTCATATTCACCAACCACTTGGCAGATTAAATTCAAACTCGACTATGTCAATCGAACTGAATCATACATGCTGCGAGTAGCAATTGCATCTGCTACTCTATCTGAAATGCAAGTAAATCGTCTTCTCCAATTATCAAAGACATTCAAAGCTTATTCCTCTGCAATTCAACTTACAACTAATGAGATATTTTATCCTGTCAAGGTTCGATTCAATGATTCCAAAGCTGAACCTCCTCACTTCTCAACCGGACTCATTGGTAGAGACAACTCAATAGCAAGGCATGGAATCCATGGACTGTATTGGTTATACAATATTGTGGTGCAAAACAGTTTGCTCATTGAAGGGGAGAACACGATTTTTCTTACTCAGGCAAGAAGCTCAAGCCCTTTTCAAGGAATACTGTATGATTATATTCGCCTTGAAGAGCCATGGAAATCTAGTTCCAGGAAAGGCATTTTTCCCTGAACTTAGAAATCGCTTCTCATAACTTTCTCATGAATGATAGAAAATATTAGAAACGATAAGCATATCACTAAGTTAAATAGTTTCAGTCTGTAGCTGAAACTTGATTTGGAAATAAATGAAGAGATTATTGTGAGTATTGGATACTTTTTCATGCAATTTACTTCCAATTTTTGTTTATGCTTTTTATTCCTGTTGGTATGCTGGTCGTAAGCCATTTGTACCATCTTATTACTTTTTTAATATATATGCCAATTGCTCAAATGAAATACATGTCATAACTATGAAAAAATATCTTCTTGAGATAGTTTTTGGCAATATTGATGGGTTGAAGGGTAGCACTTACCAATCGGGTGTTGCATGCCCAGCTCTTTATATAGTAGGAATAAAATCATACTCTCCAAACAAATTGTTAGACCAGTCTAGCCGATCCAACTGGACTAGCTTACGCGAACAGAGGCGGACACTTCCACCTCCTGGATGCATCGAACGCACGCCCAAGCGCGCGTGAGCTGTTTAGGAAGGATTTTTAAGGGAGTTAGGAGGGAAATTTGAATATAGGGACTATTTAGGGAATTTCTTTTGATTTGTATGTATTAAATAGTTTGTTTTTCCAGGGTTAAGGCTTCTTAAATTTGGCTGAATTTGAGATCTCATAGGTTTTCTTTGAGCTCTAACGTCGTGTAGAGATTTGGGAGAGATAGATCGTCCTCTCGAATAGAGGATCAATTTTATCTTGTTATTTTCTTCCGTAGTTTGTTTTCTTGCAATAAAATTACTATTTTTCACTGGTTTTCCATTGGAATCGTGAAGATTTCTCGGTGTTTTTGCTCTCTTAATAGGATTTGAAATCTTCAAGTGTTTCCTATCACAAATCTACTCAAAGAGTGAATTTTATAGGTTCTCATGCATCACATTAACATGCATATAATATTTTTCATTTTATATTAGGCGCAAATACACAATAATTCATATGATTTCAGAACTTACATGATTCTGTCTAAAAAGTACAGCATTATTATAGGAGAAACGTTAGGGTCACTGGATTGACAATTTGTAGATACTTATATGAATCTGAACAATTGAAAAATTGGTATTTTGCCCATAAGAGTATTGACGAGTTATCATTAGATGACCATTGCATTTATCACTCTATTATTATTAAGTAATGCTTTCTCCACCCAAATATTTAACATCCAGTCAACATATAAAAGTAAGTAAAACAACCAGTATATAGTGTGTTGGACTACACAATTTTATTTGTTTCATATGCGTTGCGTAGCTGTTGAATTAGATAAAAGCAAGTAGCTATCTTCCCTAGCAAGTTTGAATCCAATGCCCAGTGCAACTATTTATAATGAAAGTTATTCAGTTAATTTGTTTTTCATTATGGATACAAAACACCACAGTAGCAAACCTATAACAACAGCTACGGAGATCTACAGTATGAAAATAAAAAAAAATGAGGATTAGTGTATCAGAATTCAGGTCATAATTGCCATCATCTAGCTTTAGGAGAGCGGTTAACAGCTGGAGAGCCTACCCCAGGTCCTTCTTGCCTTGCTCTCACTGGCGAGCGTGGGTGAACTGGAGCTTGGCCATGACGACGGGGCCTGTTTTGGGAAGAGGCATTTTTGGACTCCCTCGACTGAACTTTCATGGCTTCAATATCTTCCAGAGTCTCCAATACTTCCTTCATTGATGGCCGGCTTTTTGGCTCGTTTGCTAGACATCTGAGAGTGAGCTGAGCTGCTTGAAGAGCTCCTTTCGAGGGATACTTCCCCTCAAGTCTAGGGTCCATCAGTCTTGCCAGCTTCTTTCGATCCACAAGATATGGTTTTGCCCAATCTATCAAGTTGTGTTGATCGCTTGGTCGATTTGTGTCAAGTGCTCGTTGACCTGAGAGAATCTCTAACAAAACAACTCCAAATCCATACACATCACTCTTCACATATAGATGACCTGTGAATCACAGAGTTACAGCAGGCATAAAAATGTAAGTTCAGGGCATCAATTTTAGAATAGCAATGAGGGCTCTCTATTGGACAACCTTTCTCAAAAACACTCTTCTCATATAACATGTCGCATTTCCATGCGGCAATTTTGTAGTCAATTTCACAAGCACTGTAGAAGCAGTTGACTATGTTTACTAAACCCTAAACAATCAAAGAAATGTATAAAAGCAATAATTCTCACACCCATAAATTCAATGCCAGTCAACACCCACGCTGACTTTATATCCATATCTCCTTTCAATATGAAAATTAAGCAATTTTATCACCAGAACATTTGAAGATTTTGCATACATAGATGTCAAGTTAGCATGGGAGTTTGATTAGTGTAGAATCGGTTTTTCAAAACACATTAATCAATATAAAACCACTTAAGTCAAAGTTAGAGGATGGTTTGCTATGATTTACCTCAATTATTACTTCAAAAGTCATCAGTAGAAGAAAATGTAACCCTTTGAATTTCTCAAATTTTCAAATTTAGGGTGATCTTCGTTCAACATCATTATTGTCCTAAATATAAGGAGATCATTCAACAATCCACTTTCATATTTAGTCATTACATGTAGTAAAATAGCCAAAATTTTGGACTGATCTGGCACTCACTGGTGTGGGGACTCCAATTCTATATCATTTTTCAATAAACAAAAATGTAAAGGCATTCTTTCTCTTTATTTTTCCACTTCTTTCTCTTTCATACTTGTTTCACTCACTTTCTAAGCAGTATTCATATGCAAGTAAAAGATGTAATATACCTGTAGCAATGTACTCAGGAGCTGCATATCCACATGTACCCAGAACTCTTGTAGTAACATGTGAGTCAGTTCCCACTGGCCCATCCTTAGCGAGCCCAAAGTCAGAAAGTTTTGCATTGTAATTCTACATAAAAAGATCCAGATAAATAAACCTCAACCAAAAAAACACTTTTGATGTAAGAAAACAAAAATGTTCCTTTATTTAAAATAATACCGGATCAAGAAGGATATTGGAGGCCTTGAAATCACGATAAATAACGCGTTTCTCTGAAGAATGCAGGAACGCAAGGCCTCGAGCAGCACCAATGGCTATCTTTAGTCTCAGACTCCATGAAAGTGGATCAAAAGCTGCACCTCCTGCAAAAAAAATATGAGTTGATAATTTAAGAGTTTATTTAATTTCAGATGAACATATGGTAAAGTTAGCAATCTATACTATATATATTATAATGTGTTAGATCCAAATTTGTTTGGTGGAAAGCAAGTTGAACCTTGTTGGCCCCTAAGACCTATCTTGGTCAACTTTTAACTTGGCGTACTTGACCCAAGCAAATGTTAGTTTAAGGAATAGTATTTTCCAATCATCAAGTAGAAACTTGAAACCAGTTACGCACTAGACTGAATAGCTAATTGAAAATATTAGTAAATATGAACCTTTTTCATTCATATCATATAGAGAAAAATTATAATATAATAAGAATTGATACTTACTTCTGAAAAGGTGGTTCTCTAGGCTTCCTTTTGACATGAATTCATAAACAAGGAGAAGATCTTTTTCTTCCAAGCAGTAACCAAGCAACTTGACAAGATTAGGATGAGAAAGTTTTCCCATAAAATTAACTTCAGACTGCAATGAAAGGAATGGTGTGAGAAACTAGCCATGAAAAATGTAGTGAACAAGCATTAAACCATGGTAACAAACAACAACAACAACATCAAACCGTTGTCCCACTATTTGGGGTTGGCTACATGAATCTTTTTTCGTCATTTTGTCTAGTTAAAAGTCAAATTTTTATTTAAATCTAATGAAGAAATATCATTTCTAATATTTTCTAACCAAGTCTTTTTAGGTCTATCTCTACCTTTCCTAACATACGTCGAATCTAAAACCTCAACTTTCCTAACCGGGTCATCGGAAGGCCTCCATTTAATGTAACCAAACCATCTAAGGCGATTCTCTCTAATCTTATCTTGCACTGGAGCTACTCCAACCTTTTCATGTATATGCTCATTTCGTATCCTATCTCTAAGGGTCAAGCCACTCATCCACCTAAGCATCCTCATCTCTGCAATACTTAACTTAGTATTATGCTTAAACCATGGGAACAAACTAATCATTTTTTTTTCTTTCAAAACAAGATTTCTACCTTCAAACAACCAAATGAAACCCTAACAAGAATCAAACAATCACTTACCTGCCACTCTTCAAAACCTTGCATGCCTTCAGGGTTGAGTTTCTTTACAGCAACAACCATCCTAAGCCCACTTTTTGCTGGACTCAAAGTCTTCTCATCAACCCATCCCTTGAAAACCTTTCCAAAACCTCCTTCTCCAAGAACATTCTCAGCTTTAAAATTCTTCGTCGCATTCTTCAATTCTGCTAATGTAAACATCCGTAGGTTCGGCATCTCCAAAATCATTCCATCTGTGAATGCTTCATCTGTGCTCACTGAATTACATGTGGACTGCTCTAATGTACTGGTGCTAAATGTTGAAACTTTCCCAGTAGTGGCTGTGCAATTACTTGCTGTAGTTGTGGATGACAGTACTGTCATATAGAAGAAGAAGGTAGTGATCAAGGGGTGGAAATGGTGAGAGTTCTACAAAAGTTGTGAGTAAATTCCGATGTATATAATACATGTAAGTATGAATGATTCAAAAATACTTTGTATAAAAAACTGTATTCAAAACTTTGAACATAAAGTAAAAGTAGTTTATGTATAGTACTCCTATAGAAAATTAAAAGCAGCGAATCTTACTTTTTCTGATTGTTTGGTCATTAGGAAACAGACTATGTAAAGTAGATTCTCACAATTAGAATGCATCTAATACATTTGTATTTACTTTACATCATATTTATAAAGGAAAAGAATCAAATGCAATATAATTTTAAAAGCAAACACTTTACTTTGCATAAGTTCAAAACAAAAAGAGAATTTGAGTCAACAAAATAATATGATCTAAATTTGACCAAGATGATTTTTTTTAATCATTAGATTTCTTTTTGATAAGTATAATATGTGACTTTATACTAATCTTAAGAGTAAATTTAATAATTTTAAAGCTAGAAAAAGCTCAAAATAGTCCTCCGATTATCTGTATTTGGCTAATCAAGCACCAAAGTATCATGTTTTTCAATTTAGTCTATCAATTATATAAAATTGATTTCAAATAGTCCCTTGAAGACTAAATTGAGATTAATTTTTGTAACAGTAAGAATAAAAAATAGACCACAAAATACAAATCAAGAAATACACAGATTTAACTAAATTGAATAAATGTAATACTCTGGAACTAAATTGATCACAATGAATAATCAGGAGATTATTTTAGACTTTTGACCACTTTAAAACTCTTTATCATCAAAATTATGTCAAGATATTCTGATCTAAAATTTTTAATTTTAAATAATTTTATTAGCATAATCATCATCATCATTAGTCATGTCCCAACCTTTTTTCTTCATCCTCATCCTCATTTTCCCCTAAACATGTGCAGAGTAAATGAAGTCTATTTGACTACAACTGCTTTAAAGTTGTTTTATTCAAAGTGCAAAAATTTTTGTAGTAACTAAACCAAAGCAACACCTAACTGAAAGCAACAAACAAATTACCCACAAATTGAATCATTTTATCAAAGTCCAACTCAGAAACCCTAGATTCCTTTCTCACTGAAAATCTTTCAATACCAACTAAAACCTAAATTTGCTCAAGGAAATAGGTACCTCAAAGTGCCCTAAATTCCTATATGATGCACTGAAAAGAAGAAGGTAGCATAAGCTTCATAAACAGTGAAAAGAAGCAGCAATCCAAGCTTAACTTCCAAAACTAATCAAACCTAGCTTTTTGGGGGAGAGATAGAAAAAACCAGATGAGATTGCAGAAAACCAATTTCCAAAATATGGAATCAAAAAAACCGCAATCAATTTCTTAAGCAGCAATCCGAGCTTAAGAAAGAAAAAAAAAATATAGAGACAGAGAACTAAAATCTTCAAAAAGTTATATACCTGAAACTGTGCTTACAGGGCTAACTACTTTATTAGAGGAACGACAAGCATTTCCCATTGTTAACAACTAAAAAGCTTCTTCCTCTGCTCCTTCCCCTCTTCTTCTTTTTCTTCTTCCTCCTAACCTCTAAGAATATTTTACAGAAGCAATCATGGTGGGAAGAGGATGGTCGAAGAGGGGGAAAGAAATGTTGAAATGGTAAACTGAGAGTTAGAGAGAGAGAGATAATTGTCGCTTGCTACGATCGTTTTGTCTTAAAAAACATTTGATTAATCTGCTCTGATCTGGTCCAAAGTCACCGCGTCAAGAAGCTCCACTTCGCTTGGCTAAACTTAACTCGTGGTTTCCCACACTGGTTGGTTGTCAGCCGGTTTTTATTTGTTTATTTTGTTTAGCGGACCTTTCTGATTGAGGTTTGTTTGGTACAGCTTTTTAAATCACTTTTCTAATATCAAAATTTTAATTTAAAAAAATTTTATATTAAAAAATAGGAAAATTTACATGCATACCACTTCGTATCATCCTATTTACATATTTAATACCTAAAATTTTAATATTAAATACATACCACCCTATATATTATTTTAATATCAAATATGACACTCGTATAAGAAACTGTTTCAAACTTTGGTATGATTTTTTTAATGTTTTTAAAGTAAATTTATAATATAAAAATTTTAATTTTCATTAAAAAATTACTTTATAAAACATTAAGAAAGCCATCTCAAATGAAACCATAAGGTTTATTTGGGACAGCTTTTCTTACTGTTTTATGAACAATTTTTTAATATAATTTTTTGTTTTTGAACGAGTTGTAGTTCAGTGGTAGAGATGAAAATAATCTCCCATGAGTTCTGCACTCGAATTGCTTAACCTGCACAGACAGAACAAAACAAAACAAAACTTTTTTACAGTCAGCCTGCTGGAGTGTGAAAGCTATAAAATTTATTTTCTCACTTTTCAAAAGAAAAAAAAATTGTATATCCACAATACTTAAAAAATATATATTATTTTAAAAAATTATATAAATAATTTTAAAAAATAGCTGCAATCACCTAAATGGATTCTGAGTGATATTTGTTGTGTTGATAGAATTGTGGAGAATGACCTCTCATGGCTCCATTGTAGTCAAGAATAATTTAATTATTAAATTTAAAATAAATATAAGATATTTTTAATCTATAAAATTTAAAATTATTTTTATCTTAAAATAAAATTAAAATATGTATGATTAGCATTTTTTTAAATTAAAATAAATTGTTAGCCTCACAATCTTATATTTTATTTGACTTATAAATAATATATTTAATTTATTTTATTCATAACTTAACCATAGGAGTAACACAACATTTAACCATGGTTAGGTTACTCCACCTTCAACCAATTGCAAGGCTTCTTCTACTGAATGACAAAAGTCTCCGAGCAAAGCCGCAGGCTTTTTTGAAGAAAAATGCCTAAATCAACTTAGCTGAGGAGCTTTAAGTTGTAATTGGCTTACTTTGCCGACAGACTTTCTTTAGGGTTTGATGGTGATGGTAATATCTTTGGCTTTACTTTATTTCATATTATTAGTTATATTTTAAGGTTATATTTGTGGTGTGATTTATAAAATGGATTTTATCATGCACTAATTTGATGTAACTTTTTAAAAATTATCTCAAAATAACATTTTGGATTTTGATTTTATCAAAATTATGGTAAAAGTTAGTGCAGTTCGATGAGATGAATCCAGCAGAATTGAAATCACATAAATCAGAGTCTAGATTGACCTAAATTTAATGCTTATAACCTCAATTAAAAAATTTTCATGTTTTTTGGTGCATCAAACTTTTTAATTTCGTAAAAAGGTTGGAATAGCTTGAGTGAAAGATAAGATTAGAGAGTGTCGCTTTAGATTTTTTGGTCTCATAAAACGGCGGCCTTTGGATGACCCAGTTAGGAAAGTAGATGTATTAGATTTAACTTACGTTAAGAAGGGTAGAGGTAAACCTAAAAAAATATGACTAGAAAATATTAGAAATGACATTTCTTTATTATATTTAAACGAGAATTTAACTTTTAACATTACATAATAGATAAAAAAAGATTCATGTAACTGACCCCACATAGTGGGACAAAAGCTTGATGTTGTTGTTGTTGTAGTACACTTTTCTAATTTTGTGCTCCTATATCCAAACATATATTTTGAGGAGAGAAATCAAACGAGTCTAAGATTAATCAATTTTAAGTTCATTATGATACTGATATATTCAAGAAAATATGAAATTGTTAAGCCTGAGGATCTAATGATGGAATGTGTAAAATAATAATAAAAATGATAAAAATGCATTCTCTTAAAATTTATCAATAAATCATATTTTGAAATATTTTCCATAGAAATTCGAAGGAAGAACTCCATCTACTGCCTTCGATCGTTACATTATCATTGATCATCAACCACTATCGATTGTTGGCCACTACTGACCATTAAAAATTTATTCTAGACAAAAATATTTATAAACTTATTAATCATAGACAAAGATCAAATTAAAACAGATCATAATGGCCAAATTTGAATTTAGCATCTTTACCCTAAAAACCAACAACATTGCCTTTCAAAATAAAGCTCCTTGCAATGTTCTTTAAGTACTAACAATTTGTTTGAGCTTAAATAGCCCACACAGTTTTGAGCCTTATCTTTAATAGGATTGAAGAAAGTTGTAAGAAGGTTTATCTTCTCTCCTCTTTCAAAAGAAATCAGCAATCAAATGATTCTCAACACATTTTCATTAATAACCAACAATCATCTCATTATTGACATCAACTTTACCAAAAATGCAGTTAATATGTTATAATATGCAGGCTTAATAGTTTAGAACTGTTTTCTTCTTTTTTTCTTGTTATGGTCTCAAACTCTCAATGAGAAAATGAACGGCTTTGATTATTAGAATCATTATGCATCTGAGATTCTGCAGATGAGGCAGCATGGTCTGAATCAACATAAGGCTGAGAGGCAACATGGTTGAGTGCATAGACAATGTCGCGAGCAGCCGGTCGAACGTGTGGCTTCTCATGGAGACACATTGAAGTGACAACAGCAAGCTGGTGGAAAGGGCGGGATGGGAAGCGACCTCGAAGCATTGGATCAGCCAGTCGGATAAATTGTCGTCGATCGTTAAGGAAAGGGCGCGACTGATGCAGAAGAAGAATCATCATTGTTAGAATCAGAAGAGATTGGGTGTTGAAAAGAATGACTTGCATGAATAAGAAAATTGGTAGAACTATATGAAAGAAGAAGAGTTTTTAAGAGCTAGTGTGGGTATTATAATATTTTTTCCACTTGAAAAAACATCAAATATCAACTTCTTATAGCTACCACAAGCTAGCAAATTTAGTTGTTAAAAGCTCATTCTCATCAAAAAATTTTGAAAATTAAGAAAAAATTTGTAGCCAAAAAGAAGTGTAGCAACACTATTTAAAGTTATGAAAAAGCTATCCAAATGAACCCTTATGATGCCTTAGGGATAGCTGTTTCACAAAATTATTTTAGTAAGCTATAACTTCTGGATAGTTTTCAAAAATTTCTTTCATGATAAGACCAGTAAGAATACAGTAGCTGTAAGAGAGCAATTATTCAAGATTTTTAAGGGGAAAGCTATTAAAACCACGTTAAAAAACTCCATTTTTTCACAATACTTAGGCCTCGTTTGGTTGTCTATAAGTTTTCCATTTCCGATTTCAATTGGTGAAAAAGTTACTATTTTACTGATTGTTTATGCAACTTTTTCAAAACAGCTTTTGTTATACCGCCGTATTTTCGCAGATTTGAGAAGAAAAAAAATTCTACTTTTCCTTTGTAATACCTCCGTTTAAGAATGAAAAAAATATTGGGGGAACCAAACGAAGCCTTAGACAACTAAGGTTGCAAAAAGCTACAATGTCCCAAATGGTGTCTTTGTCATTTCAATTGTTAGTCGCATTAAAAAAATATGTCCATGTTAACACTTCTATAGACAAGAAGATACACAGAAGCTAAATAAAGAAAATAATTCAAGGTGAAATAGAAAGAAACCTACCCAAGAGATCAAATTCTCCTCCCCGGATGTCCTGGTAATGTCATATGCTTTCCTCCCTGTGAGCAGCTCCAAGAGCACCACGCCAAAGCTATATATGTCAGACTTCACTGTCAGCTTGCCACTCATAGCATAATCAGGAGCACAATAACCATATGTTCCCATCACCCTTGTTGAAACATGGGTTCTATCACCAACTGGTGCAAGCTTTGCAAGTCCAAAATCAGAAAGTTTAGGATTGAAGTCCTCATCCAATAAGATGTTTGCAGATTTTAGGTCACGGTAAATAACTGGTGGGTTAGCCACATCATGTAAATAGGCGAGCCCCTGGGCAGCACCAAGGGCAATCTTCGTTCTCATGTTCCAATTGAGTGGATCTTGACCAGGAGATAAATCTGAACATCGAAGAAGTTGGGGATCAACTATCAATATGTGAAGGAATAGAAAAAAAAAATTTTTGAGATCTGTCATACAGAATAGAAATCGCCATACAGAGATTTTTTTTACTGATAAACGCTATTCATTTTTCCCAAAACCCAAGTAAAGCAGGTAAAGGTTGTGTCTTCTGATACCGTGAGAAAAGAAATAGGCAAGATGATGCAGAGCATTGATAGGAAATACTTGAGTTTGCACGTAACCCAAGAGGAAATACTTGAGTTCGCAAACAACCCTAACAATAATAGGTTAAAAACAGCAGAAATTACACCAAAATATGGGAGAAATCAACCCAAATATGATAGATTGCAATAGTGGAATCAAAACAAAACAAACACTAAGCAAGATACAATTTATCCTCAATTCGAGAGGAGGATCGTTCTCTCCCAATCTCTAGACGATGAGTCTAGAGCCCAAGATGCCAAGGAACTCTAAGAGAATAACTCAAAACATGCATGCCCTAACCCTAGCCTCTCATGTTCTTTAAATACAATTCTTCCTAATAAAAAGCTTCCTAACATAAACCAATTTCAAATTTACTTCCTTAAGCATTAGCCGCCCCTTCCTCTTTCTAGTTGCCGCCCAATGAGGGGCCCACTATGCTTTGGCGGAACCTTAAGTAGGCGGCTTAGCCCACCTCCTATAAAACTGAACCGGCCCCTCCTGGGCCGATTTGGTTGGTTCAGTTCTAAGGAGAACCATAACAAAAATCTTAGCTAAAATATTCCTTAGGAATAGTTGATCTACTTTAGTAATTGTTTCTAGAAAGTTTTGGGGATTTATATTGTTATGTTATAAATAGCTGTTGTAGGAGGTAGAAAAGAGGATATATTATTTATTATTCTTGGTGTTCTTGCTCTTAGGAGTTGTCTTCTTCAATGATTTTTCCCCACATCACAATAGACAATGCCTATCTAGTTTGTTTCAAAGAATATAAAAGCAACATAGCCTAGTGTGGAGGCTTAAAAATGTCCATTTCGATGTTTTATAAAGAAAAGTTGAGAATAAAATACATGCTACCAAAACTATATCACTAACTCATATAGAAATTTGTGAAAACGACTTAAAATACAACGATCGCATGAAAAATTAAGTTAATTTTTGGCTTGGCTTGACTTTGAATCAAAGTTGACAAGCCCGAGCAAGCTTGAATCAATGAGCTCCGGTGTACAATTGTAGATTCTAGAAGTCAACAATATGATAAATAGCTGAATATTGGATAACCCTTAACAACAATGATAAGTTGCTCAAACTTCAAATTTTATTTGAGAGATAAAGTCTAGGGTGGGTGGTGAGAGAAATAAGAATTTCTGAGTGGGGTGGAAGGAAATCAGAAGCAAACCACGAAAGAAGGAAGAATACATGAACATCTAAACATCGGATAGCCCTTGAAAAATACAATAAAGTAGCTATGACAACAATAAGTCATTATCCTATTATGTGGGGTTGGCTTCATGAATCTTTTTTTTTTCATTGTGTCCTATAAAAGTCAATTTCTCATTTAAATCTAATAATAAAATGAATCCTTAGACGATAAAGTAGCTCAAACTTTAAATTTCCTTGAGCTTTGATCCTAAAAACTTTTTCTCATATACCAATTTAATGCAAGATCCTTTGCTCATGAAAGAAATAGAAAAGTGACGGCTCTTTTTGGAATCATTGGATTTCTATGAATTGTTGAAAAGCTTTCCAATTCCTAATGCCTGAGTAAAATTAACTATAGATACATAAACAAACTAAAGATAGCATGATAGATGATTTATGAGTCATCTTTAAATATATATGAATATGCTCGATGTGATTGCATATGGATATGTTAACATAGAGATGTATTGATGATTATTTTCATAAAAATCATCATGAACATTAAAATTTTGAAAGTTACATTAAAGCATTGCACTTTTTAATTCATGTCATGGAATAATATTTTAACCTGATGATATGATAAAAATGATTAGAATGTCATTGCATTGTAAATTATGTTTCTTTTATTATTCATATTGCATGTCATATGCCCTTTAATTTATTCTTTCACAAATAAGTGTTATCTGTTGTGTTTGAATGTAAAATTCATTTGTCATAGAACTCTTATTTTAGCATATACTATCAGACTGCTTGGTAGATTGTCATTGCAAGAGCAGACGTTTCAACAGCTGGTATATCATTAATTTGGGGCTTATGTTGTAGTTCCTTAATTAGATTTCTGTAGAGTTTTGAGAAGTTTGTTGCATATGTAATTATTCTTTCATTTTCTTTCTATATAGTAGTTGTTTTTTCCCCTGTTGCATTATTTTCATTTCCTTTCTATATTAGTTGTTTGGCTTTCTCTGCTGCATTGTTGTTAAAGACTTTGTTTATTCGATAAAATTTTATTTATTTATATATGTGCTTATATGTTCTACTTACAATTATTTATATATGAAAACTTCCCCTTTTCAGTACAAAACAACTATAATTGATCTTGGCTTTTGAGAATTATCTCCTGAGTTAAGATTGATCTCTTCATCATGACTTGTGTTGTCGGAGTCGACCGCCTTCCAAACTGCCAAGGGGGGTGTAACACTATATATGCCAGGATTAATGAAGCATACAAATTTAAACAACTCAAATGAAAATCACATCTATAGAATTTCTAGGAGAAAAAAATGTCAATAAGCAATTATGAGAGAAAAAAAGGCAAATGAACAATCCAACATAAAGACTGAACAAATGAAAGTAAAAAAATAAATAGAAAAAGGCAGAATTGAAATGAATGCTTACAAAATAAGTGATCTTCCAAGCTTCCATGTGGCATGTACTCATAAACCAAGAGCCTCTCAGACCCTTCAGCACAGTAGCCAATTAAGCCGACAAGATTAGGATGATGCAGCATCATTAACATTAGAACTTCCACAAGAAACTCATTACTTCCTTGTAGCCCATCTCGATTAAGTTGCTTGATTGCCACTACCTGCTCATCAAAATCCAAAAAGGAGAAAGAATAATAGATTAAAGTTGTAACTTTGGAAACCAACATTCCAAACGACGATGGGAGAAAGTCATGAGATTTCAGAAATTTGCCTGGCCATTTTCAAGTTGGCCCTTAAAGACCCTTCCAAAACCGCCTTCTCCGATCAAATTTGCCTCCCTGAAATTTTGGGTAACCATCTCGAGTTCTTTAAAAGTAAAACTTTGTGTGCAGTTGCTATTATCTGCTTTCGGAGACAACGGGTTTGTCTCATTCTCTGCGAATGGAAGAGCCATGTAAATGTTCGATCTTTGGGGTTATAAGAAAAAGTAAAACGGGATTAAAAATAATTTTAAAAAAAAGAAAGAGAAAACCATCTCCTAAAGAATATACCCAAACAATCAATAACACGGGATAAGGAAGAACGAGCTGAGGACGTATTAGAAATTTTAAAGCCCGTCCGGCTCCTCGATTCCCGGTGGCGAGGGCTTATACAAGAAAAGCAACCAGTTTTCTCAGATTTTTCCATACGAACTTATCAAGCAATCTAGGGTTAAAAAGCAATTGAGACTTCAAAATTTTCGCTCCTATCGCTCCAGCAACCGAAGAGCGAAGGGGGGGCACTCATAGCCTCTTCGCCTCGGAGAAAAAAAGAAGAATAAAATAACGATAGAAGCAACGTAATTAAATGAAAAGAAGGAATTTGTATTGTCGGAACAGTTAATAGAGAAGGGATGGAAGTGAGAGGCGGATTTTGTTTCTTATTTCAAAGGTGACTTTTTTGGGAGAGAGGGGAAAGATTTGAGAGGTGGGGAGGAAGAACGCGAGAAAGCAGAGGTAACAGAAACGCCTAAATTAAGGAGGAGAGAGATAGAGAGGGAGATTCTTCCCTTAAACGACGCTGCCACCTGCTGCCATTGCCGCGCCATTTTAAGGTCTCCTTCCGTTCCACGCTCAAAGTTAGTAGTGCCTTTTTAAGTAGTCGGAGCTGGGTGGTTTGCAAAGTTTAAATTTGTTAAAAACAATTTTAGTTATTTACAATATAAATAAATATTTATGTTGGGAATGTGAAATTATTATTATTATTATTGGAATAGTTAGGTCAATTAAGACATACTCACATATACATCGCATACACAAGATTTGAACCTAATACCTCTTAGTTGATAGTCAAAGCTCCCAACCAATAGATCAATATGAGCTGTGTGGGAACGTGAAAGTAAATCATGTAACGAAATAAATAAGAAAGTAAAAAATAGTGAAAATAAAAGGAACACCAGGATTTAATATGAAAAAATTTATAAAAAAAAATCATGGAGCCACACAGTCCACTCAATGCCAAGAATCTACTATAAAATAGAGAGAAATAAGTACAATTTTCTTTTCTCTCTGACTCTCTTCTTTCTTTTCTTCTCTCTTACATCACTATCATATTCAAAACAAAAGAAAAAGTTAATAACACCGAAGGATGCCACCCTTCAGAAAAACAAGAAAGAAAACTATTCTGTTCGCCTCGAATTGCTGTGACACTCAAACCTCTTATCCTGATTCGTCTCACGATGTCGCAGCACTACACAACACTTCAGCGCTTCGCTTTCCCACTCTCTATCGTTTCTTCCAGTAAAGTATGTAGTGCCGGACCCCTCGAGTACACTGCGTTGTGGCGGGGCAATGCAATGAAAAAAAAATTCAGGTGCAACGAGCACAACAAATTGAACTGAGGTCTAAGATAATATAGCAAGCCGATTGTACGACACAATTAGATTCCACACAAACTAACAATTTATAGGTTTTTAAATATTAATATTATAAAAATCTTAATCCCCTTCTCATATTTTGATTAAACATTTTTACCTAAAATCCTAATTTTATCATTTATAAGATAATTTATTAAAAAACTATATGCATTTCATTCAATTTTTATGCACATATTTAATTGATACTTTTATATTTATTTATATAGTACTTTAATATTAAAGTTATATCATAAATAAAAATAACATGGTCTCACATGTTGACATATGACCATAGTATTCAAATGATAAGATAATTATAGATTTCAAATGTTGATGAGTGATGTGAGCATCTTTATCATGCATAATGAGTGGAGAGCCACTATCATGACATGTAAGATGGTCATAGATAAGATATAGTGTGGTCTATCTTAGTTCAAAGCACATCGAGATGATGGTGAATTAGATGTTGATGTTATGTTAGAAGTTTTTTTTTTCTTTTTTTTTTTTAAAGAGAATTCAATGATTTATATCTGTTGAAGTGATGGGTCAAGAAGCCCGAAATAGAAAACAGAGCTAGGAAACTTTCTGTAGCTTTTCTCATTTAATGATGTATATGTACAGTGTTCTATTTATAGGAAATAAAAACAAGAATTTACACATCTTAGTCTAACGGTTATAACCAGCACCAATGTGCGTGAGACACGTGTATCATCTAATAGCCCCCCTCAAACTGGCGGTTGCAGAGCAGCTGTGAGTTTGCTGGACATAAGTTGGAATTTGGTTGTGGGAAGGGCTTTGGTGAAGAAATCTGCTAGCTGATCAGCAGTGCAAATATGATGAACGGTTATCGTCTTTTTCTGAATATGCTCGCGTATAAAGTGACAGTCGACCTCGATATGTTTGGTGCGGGCGTGGAAGACCGGATTGTTGGCGAGTGCGATGGCAGAAGTGTTGTCGCAGTATATAGTTGTTGGAGCAGTTTGAGGTATGTGAAAGTCCTCAAGAAGCCGTCGAAGCCAGATAATTTCTGCTGTGGCGGAGGCAAGAGCTCTATATTCCGCTTCGGTTGAGGAGCGAGCGATGGTATTCTGTTTCTTGACTTGCCAGGCGATGAGGGAGTCACCGAGGAAGTAACAGTGTCCAGAAACTGATTTCCTGTCTTGCGGATTGCTGGCCCAGTCCGCGTCTGCGTATCCTCGTAGGGTAAGATTGTTGGTTTGCAGTTTGATGCCGACATTGGTGGTGCCGTTGAGGAATCTGAGCAGTCGTTTGAGAGCATCATAGTGCTGATTGAGCGGCTGCTGCATATGTTGGCATAGCTGATGGACGGCGAACTGGATGTCAGGCCTTGTTAGTGTAAGGTACTGCAATGAACCGATTAGATGCCTGTAGAGCTGGGGGTTGGAGAATGGAAGCAGGGAAGTAGGTGTGGTAGTGGTTTTGCATGCTGTTGGAGTTGCTACCGGTTTAGATTGACTCATGCCCGCTTTTTCAATAATAGCGCGAGCATAAGTTTGTTGATGTAGTAGAATCCCTGCTTTGATGCGAACGGCTTGAATTCCCAGGAATTGATTTAATGAGCCGAGATTGCGCATCTGAAATGTTGAGTGCAAGTTAGATAATATTTTGTTGATTTCAGAACTTGAATTACCTGTGAGCAAGATGTTGTCGACGTAGATAAGGATGTACAGTCGTGTGTTGTGAGAGTTGTATGTGAGAAGGGATGGGTCTGAATTGCTGATTTGGAACCCGAGCGTGAGAAGATGATTTGATAATGTAGCATACCATTCTCTTGGTGACTGTTTGAGCCCGTATAAGGCTTTCTTGAGCTTGCAGACGTGATGTGGATGATTTGTGTCTTGAAATCCCGGTGGCTGTTTCATGAATATAGTGTCCGAGAGAGTACCGTGTAAGAATGCATTCGAGATGTCAAGTTGATGGATGTCCCATTGGTAGTGTAGAGATATGAGTATAAAGACCCGAATTGTGCTGATTTTGGCGACCGGACTAAATGTCTCGGTGTAATCCACGCCATGTTCTTGATCATACCCTTTTGCAACGAGACGAGCTTTATAGCGATTTATTGATCCATCCGCATTGTATTTCAGGCGAAACGTCCATTTGGAGCCTAGGACGTTTTGAGTAGGATGAGGTGGAACAAGGTCCCATGTTCCTTGGGCCATGAGAGCTTGAAATTCTTGTGACATAGCATTTCTCCAATGTTCTGATTTTGCAGCTTGTAGATATGTTGTGGGTTCAATGGAATGAATGGTGTGCACTAAGTTGAATAGTTTCTTCGGTTTCGTGATCCCATGTTTCAGTCTTGTGACCATGGGATGAGTGGGTTCAGTTATGAGAGGCGGTTGTTGGCTGAGGGGAGGAGAAGGTATTATAGGGGTCTGTTGGTTTGATGTATTTGTTGTTGCGGGTACGGGAGGAGTGCTGGGAGAAGGGGGCGAATTCGCGGTGGATGGTCCAGGCTTTTGGTTAATGTTGGTTTGTGAAGGATGCAACGCGTTGGTAGGTACGAGTAGAAGTGGCGGTGTGTGGGTAGTAGTGGGAATAGCGGTTCTCTGTCCGTGTTGAGGTGAAGTGAAGGGAAAGATGCTTTCATCGAATAAAACGTGGCACGACGTATAGACTTTATTGGTTATGGGCTCTAGGCAGCGATACCCTTTTTGAGAGGCAGGATAGCCTATAAAGATGCATGGTTGGGAAACGGGAGATAGTTTATTTGGAGAGTGTGGCTTCAGCCATGGGTAACACAAGCTGCCGAAGATCCGTAGATTGTTGTATTCCGGTGACTTGTTGTGAAGGAGTTCGAATGGAGATTTGAGTTGCGTATTGGGAGAGGGCAGTCGGTTAATCAGATAGTTCGCTGTGAGCAGTGCATCTACCCAAAGGTGTTGTGGTGCGGAAGCTTGCAGGAGTAACGTCCGTGTGGTTTCGAGCAGGTGTCGATGCTTACGTTCAGCGACACCATTTTGGGATGGGGTGTGAGGACATGTGGTTTGATGTATAATGCCGTGAGATCTGCAGTAAATCTTAAATTTGCTGTTGATATACTCTCCGCCGTTATCTGTACGAAGTATGCAAATATTTTTGTTAAATTGCCGAAGTATAAGCTGAGAGAATTCAAAAAATTTATTAAAAGTTTCAGACTTATATATCATGGGATAAATCCATGTAACTCTAGTAAAGTCGTCAATAAAAGACACATAGTAACGAAATCCCCTTGAAGAAGGCACGGGACATGGTCCCCATACATCAGAATGTACAAGAGAGAAAGGGGAATTAGTGCGAGTTTCAGAAGTCGACTTATAGAGCCGATGGCAGTTGGCCATTTTACAAGAATTGCAGTTAGCTATCTTGATGGGGATGGTGATGTTTGAATGACGTTGTGTGAGTAGCCGGAGAACTGGTGTTGACGGATGGCCTAACCGGCGATGCCACAGATCTGGAATGTGCTGCACAGAGAGAAGAGCGAGCTGTTTTGTGAAGTTAGGTGCAGCTTTGAGAGGGTAAAGACCGTCAATAACAGGACCCGAGAGAAGAAGCCGGTGGTTCTTCCGATCCTTAATTTCGTAGCCATTGGATGAAAAGATAATAAGACAGTTGTTGTCAGTAGTAAGCTTGTAGACGGAGATAAGATTAAATGCAAGATTTGGAACAAGATTGAGATTCGTTAGTTGGAGACTACCTGATGGCGTTGGTAGGATACCTTTACCGGTTGTTTGAATTGGGATTTGGTGTCCGTTGCCCAGCGTGATTTGATTTGAACCTTGATACGGCTGAGGTTGTTGTAGTTGATTCGGATCTGAGGTGAGATGAGCGGAGGCGCCACTGTCGAGAAACCAGTCGGTGGAGCTGTTTTGAGAAGGAGAAGTGAACAATGCAGACGTTGGTTCGGTGTTATAGTCGTCATTGTGTCGATGCCAACACTTGACTGCGGAGTGGCCAAATTTACCGCAGATTTGACAATTGATTTGCGGGCGAGTTTGCTTGGGTTGACGAGTGTTGGAGGAGTTGTATGATTGCCGATTGGAGGTTCTTCCGCGGGAAGACGAATTTCTTCCGCGACCGCGTCCGCGGCTTGCAGTGAGAGCCGTGGTATGTCCGTTGAGCTGCAGCGACTGAAGATCTTTCGTGTTCTCGTGAGCGAGGTTTAGTTCTTCGCTGCATAGTAAAGTATATAGCTCGTCGAGACTGACCGCCCGGAGGTTGGTTCGTATAGCGGTTTTGAATGCTTGGTAGGTGGTTGGAAGACCATTGAGCGTGTAGTGGATGATGTCTTCGACTTCTACGGGTGCTCCGGCTGCAGCGAGGGCATCCACCTTGGTTTTGACCTCAAGAAGATATTGGGTCATGGAGTTGTCTTTCATAGATAGAAAGTGAAGTTCGTTCTTCAGTTGGCTGATTCTTGATCTTGTACAGGACTGTAAACGCAGATCAAGAGTCTTCCATATATCGGCAGAGTGGTCGAGTGATAGGACGTATGGAAGGATTGATGGAGTGATGACGGAGTAGAGAGCTGCGGCAAGATTTTGGTCAATGAGCACCCAAATGTCGTAAGACGGGTTGGGGGTGGTCCTGCCGGAGGAATCTTGGAGAAGTGGTGGCGGGGATGGGGTGGATCCGGTCAAGAATCCTTCGTACCCATTTGCACGAAACATCTTTAGGATTTGTGAGCGCCATAGAGCGTGATTCTCGGAGGTGAGGGGTTGTGTGATGACATTTTTGATACTTTGCATCAGAAATTTTAACGAAGATGGGATTTGAGTTTTAGAGAAGTTATCTTGAAATGTGGCGGAGATGTCCGCCTGAGTTGGAGGAGACGAAGGGGAGGTGGCGGATGAGGACGGAGCTGTTGTTTGAGCCATCAAGAACTCAGAGGATCTGTAGAGGCTCTGATACCATGTTGAAGTGATGGGTCAAGAAGCCCGAAATAGAAAACAGAGCTAGGAAACTTTCTGTAGCTTTTCTCATTTAATGATGTATATGTACAGTGTTCTATTTATAGGAAATAAAAACAAGAATTTACACATCTTAGTCTAACGGTTATAACCAGCACCAATGTGCGTGAGACACGTGTATCATCTAATAATATCCACATGATGTGATTAGTAATCACTATAAGTCATCCATCATATCAAAATTTTAAAATATTACAAGATAGCATTATCAACATTTTATAACAACATCATATTTTATAATTATTTTAAAGTGTTTCCAAAAATTCATTTATTTTCTTATTATAATAATTTCTATCATCCTTTTATGTGTGATTTTATTAAAATCTTGAATTAAAAAAAAAAAATCGGTGCTCTTCCATTAAATGTATGATTTGTCATTGGTTTTTGGTAATAGTTCCTTAATAATATTAAATCAACAAGCTTACCTTTCATAATGTATGAAAACATGAATATGTTATTATTTCAATATTTAAAAAATGCCAAAAAGAATTCATATGGATATAAGATGATATTGATCCGAGAGAGGGACAAAAAAAATGTATTTGTTAAGTATTAGGAAAATTCTATAAGATGGTGTGAGACCTGCAATATTTTATGATACAGAATGTTAATTCATTATAAGGGAAGCAAAATATTAAGTTAAGTGTTGCAGAGATGAGGATACTTAGGTGGATGAGTGGCTTTACTCTTAAAGACAATATATGAATTGAGCATATACGTGAAAAGGTTGAAGTAGCTCTAGTGGCTGATAAGATTAGAGATCCTTAGATGGTTTGGTCATATAAAACGGCGGCCTTCTGATGACTCGATCAAGAGAGTATATATATTAGATTTAACATATGTTAAGAAAGATAGAGATAGACTTAAAAATATTTTATTAGAAAATATTAGAAATGACCTTTTTATTAGATATAAATGAGAATTTGACTCTTAATCAAACACAACGGAAAAAAATAATTCATGCAACCGACCTCACGTAGTGGGATAAAGACTTGATGCTGATGTTCTTGTTGTTGTTGTAAAACTGTTTTAAAAAGCAGTAAAAAAATTATTCATAACGAAGCCTTAATAGATAAGAGCTTAGTTTTTAATTAAGAGGTCACACATTCTTAGTTTTTCATGAATAAAGTCGTTCAAAATAAAATAAAATAAATAATAAATAATAAAAAAAAAAAGCTTTCTAGTTTCTCTACAAGCTTGTTCATGCATATGTTCAAGACAACTTAGTGCAGCAAACTAAAAGGCATACATAAATATCAAGAAAAATCATTTCTAAAAATAACAAAAATTTAAGTGCTCATGTACATGCCTCAGTTCATGCAGGAAAAAACTGCATTTTTAAACAGGTACCCATGAAGACACATGCATGCCTTTTTCTGATATTGTGGGATTGAAAACTATGGACGAGGTGTCACCTGACGTTGATCATGCACGCCTTTCTCTAACGTGGTGGGTATGCTAAGATTCCCGAAATTTTCCCTAAACTGGATAGACTAGAGGAGGCTGCCGAAATTCGAATTGACGATGCACAGAACTTGAACAAATACATGAGACCTAAATGAATTACAGGGAACATAACTTGGATGAATAATAGGAAACCAAACTCTAAATTAATAAATGCATAACCAAATTAAAAATGCAGATGCTAAAGTATGATTTGAGTCATTCTAACGAACATCAATGAAGGAGCATGGGTTGACGACAGAACTTCAAAGTAAATAAAACTTCTAATATGTACCATAACTCACACACAAACAACATATAACTTCTGATGTTCATATTAGTTATCCTGTAAACTTGTGAAAGGAAGTTGAAGGCACCAACACAAGAGAGCTCTTAATGAATATATTAATTCACTGGAAAGCTGTTGATGAATGCAACATTACCTCATACAAACATACACAATGCAGCTTGCAAAATGAATCTAGCAATTTACTGGTGAGCGACGACATCAGATAAGTTGTGAATGTAATAGTTTCCCTTCAGTCAATGTCAATGGTCATTGCAAACGTATGCGTATGTCTCCTATGAACATAGTCAGCATGCAAGTAGATGTAGCAACTTGCTATTAGTGTGCGTGGGGAGAATCAATGATGATTGTAGCATGATTGGTAGCCAACAATAGCATGCAAGCGAACATATTGAAGGCAATAGTAATCAATCTGCTAAGAGTACACACTGTCAACGAGTGTGTACAGAACCTCTGCAACAAATATGACAACCCGTGCGAATCCAACTGAACTAGGAAAATACTTGATCAAACCACATTTGGTGTGATCGTGGTTTGATCACAAGTAACAGCTCTTGCATACATATCCCTAATTACTTGAATATAAACATTATTAACTCATTTCTTTTCTAGAACTCTCCATAGCACTTCTCTTGGAACTTTATCATATGCTTTCTCTAAATCAATAAATACCATATGTAGATCCTCCTTATTCTCTCTAAACTTCTACATCAACCCTCTCAATAAATGAATAGCTTCCATATAAAACCTACCTGGCAAAAATCCAAATTGATTTTGAGAAACATTAGTATTACGTCGTTACATATGCTCCATAACTCTCTCCCAACATTTTAAAGTATGACAGATCAAATTAATTCATCTATAATTAGCACAATCTTGTGCATCATCTTTATTCTTAAAAATATAAGTCAACACTCATTCTCCAATCATCTAGCATCTTTTTAGTCTTCAAAATAATATTAAAAATTTTAATAAGCCAAAAAATTTTCATCATCTTCCAAGCATTTTTACACTTCTGGAATATCATCAAGTCCAATAATATTTCCATACTTCATTTTCTTTAAAAAATCTCTAACTTCAATTTTACTAATACACTAATAAAAATAAATATAAATATAAATACACTATTGGAATATCTTCAACTTTACTAATTCTCTATAACTCTACCAAAGTTTTAAGCTAAATATAAATATACATTGCATTTGATAGAAAAATAAGACTGAAATGATAAAGACAAACTACTCATTTAGCTTCATTCCGCAAAAATTTTCCCTTTCTTGAACAAGATTTTTTCTTTAAAAATTAAAAAAAAAAACCTTAAATTTGACCAAAATAGATTTAAAAATTATTAATATATTATATTTATTAAAAAAATTAGAAAATAATTCTACTAAATTGTAGTTAAAAAATTCTAATATAGAGTTGGGCAGGACAACTTTCTAATTGTTTTTTAATATAAATTTTTAATTCAAAATTTTATATACTAAAAAGTTGAGAGCTATTCCAATTGAAGCCTAATACTTTGACTTTATTTGGGATGCCTTTTCTTTCTACTCTTAAAATGACTTTTTAGTACAAAAATTAAATTTTTTTATACGAAAAAACTGCTTCAAGAAACAATAAGGAAATCATCCTGAATGAAACCTTTATTTGTGACAATTATCTTAGGCTTCATTTAGGGCGGCTTTTTTATTGCTTCTGAAAACAGAGTTTTAGTACAAAAATTAAAAAATTTGTACTACAACTCCGTTTTAAAAAGCAATAAAAAAGCCGTCCCAAACCTTTTTTATTGCTTTTGAAAACGAAGTTTTAGTACAAAAATTAAAAAAATTGTATTACAACTCCGTTTTAAAAAGCAATAAAAAAATCGTCCAATTTCTAAAACGGAGTTTTAGTACAAAATTTTTTATTTTTGTATTAAAACTCCGTTTTAAAAAGCAATAAAAAAGCCGTCTCAAACGAAGCCTTAGGCTTCGTTTGGGACGGCTTTTTTACTGCTTTCTAAAACGGAGTTTTAGTACAAATTTTTTTATTTTTGTACTAAAACTCCGTTTTAGAAAGCAATAAAAAAGCCGTCCCAAACGAAGCCTTAGTCTCTTCTAAAGCAGCTTTTTAGCATATAAATTTTTTTAATTAAAAATTTTTGTATTATAAAACTGTTTTAAAAAATAGAAAGAAAATCATCCAAATAAAAAATGTCATAAATTCTAAATTTTCCATGAATAACTTCGCTCAAAATTTTAAAAAAACTAAAATAAAAAGTTGTGAGAGTCTCTCTCCAAACTTGGCCATGTATATTTTCAAGACAGCTTAGAACAGCAAACTGAAAGGCATATATAAATATGAAGAAAAAGCATTTTGGGAAAAAAAAAACTATAAACTAAAGCTAATACCCTTTGTTGTATAAAGTGAAGGCTATATAAATATAATGTACTGTAGCTCAGTTAAATTACCATGAAAAAAATAATAATAATTACAGAAGTAGCATTGGACAAAAGAAGCCAGAGCTCCAGAAAAAAAAAAAAACTTGGAAGCTCTAAAACATCTAAAACAAAACAGAGAAAAGAGAGTTGCAAAGGAACACTACACAGGAATGACAAAAGATTCATAGTTGCCTTGAACAACAAGCTTTGTCAAATATGTGAAATATTTTCTAGCATGTTTACCCTTTTAGTAGCTAATTCGCAGCATCCCCTCTTAATAAAAGAATCACAATTCTACTTATCATAATCAATCAGCATTAGACTTTGTTTGGGGCGGCTTTCTTGCTGCTTCTTAAAGCAGCTTTCTAGTACAAATATTTAAATTTTTGTATTGAAAAGCTGCTTTAAAAAGCAGCAAAAAAACAGTCCTAAACAAAACCTTAATGAAAAAAAGTATACCTGAAGCATATATAGAAACTAATTAGCAAAATGGTTAACAATGTTAACATGGCTCATTAAATATTGGATAAATGGTACTTAAAGAAGACAATTCCTTAATTCATTTCAGGAATGTTAATCTGTACAAAATGCCAACACTATTCTACAAACATTTGGGTATTTACTAAAATCAGAAAAAATTTAACTAAGAATAAGAAACCCCAAAGGAACCCAAAATCTACATCCATGGAAGCTAAGGATTGGGGTCTAGCACCTAATTTTTGTTTGAAAACCTCCCACAGTTCTAGGATAGTTAGACTAATATTATTCCACCTATATTTCTTCGAACGGATCACAATTCAGAAATTTGAAAAAAAATTACTCGGAATCCAATTTCATATGAATGAAATAAATAATGAACCTGAATTGCTCTCACAACTGCAATGCCAAATCAGGTTTCTGTGAATCAACTGCAACACCTTGAACAACAGGGCATGGCCCTTTACTTGAACTTGGCAGAGAGATTACATGATTTGTGACTTGTGTTGGAATAACTCCTGGCTTGACAATCCTCTCTTCGTATGGAGGATGGGAGCGAGGCAATTCATGACTGGAATTGCTGCTGGAGTTACTTGAAACTGTACTTGCTGTGTGAGCTTGCGCAATTACTTCCTCTAAACCGAAGTTTCCTCGAGAGACACTTGGCCTCGAGAACATTCCAGGATGAACAGGAATGTTCGGTGTGGACGGAACTTTCAATCCATTGGCAAAATGTTGCATTGTTGTGTTATGATGAAATTGGGATGAACCTTTCACTTCACTGGAATCATGAAATCTCTCATGAGCAACAGTGGATATAGAAGCTGAGGATAGAGGAAGAGAAGTTCCAAAGTTGCAGTCTCGTCCCACCGAGTTATTCTTTGAAAGCTCCTCTTGCCTTTTGGAGTGTTGATCACCTCTTGATGTTGCTGAGATATTTGAATGCGTCAAGGAAGGATGCTGAGAATGCTTTGTGCAGTGCAGGTGACAAGATTGCTGAGCATCAGTCTCCCCTACCCACCCGGGTCCAAACTTCATCCCTAAAGGAAGAACCTTCTCGATCCGTTTGGCAGCGATCTTCCAACCAATGGGGCCAAGATGCGCGGCAAAACGAGCCAAACTCCTGGCATATGCATACTCGACATGAAACCCAACCTGATTCAGTATAAATCAGGTAATCATGTATTAGTAACTGAGATCATTGATATGCAATGCTGGAAACTAGTTCATAAGATGGACAAGTCAATTAGGAATATGAAGTATTTGATATCTTAATCACAGACACATTAATGTTTGGTACATAACAGCAATATATGATATGCATAGGCAAATAAGCACAAAGACACTCCAAGAAATTTGAATAATCGAATAGAAGTTATATTAGACATTCACCTGCAACAAAATCTTTTTCTCTCCATCAAGAGCTGCCAGCACAGGAAAGTCATGCATCGAGGATGAAAACTGATATTGCTTGTATGTATTACGGCGACTCTCATCCATGAAAGAAACTGTCTTTCCGTTATCCAAGAATCCTTTCCATGTAGACCCTGTAATGATAGTAAGGCCCGCAAGATTAAATTCCTCAGAAGCAGCTAAAGCCAGACTTGACATAACTAAATAAAAAGTCCGGAAAAAAATTAGCATAGCAATTGACTCTGATGTGATGAAATCATTAAAGACCTGAATAATCTTCATTTCTCACAGATTTATGCTCACTGCCTAAAATATATGCTTCAGAACTTTGAATAAACTGAGTTGGACTGACTGACACATCTGTCATTCTTTGCTGATCCAGTCCTGATCCTTTTCTCAACAAATCGTTCCTTAATCCAGAAGAATGGTTGCCATTCAAGGCATTTGCAAGGGAAGCCTCAGAGCGAAAATCAGAACCAGCATGCTCAGCAGGAGGCCTGCCAACTGGCCGCTTGATACTGTTCTTGCCAGTTCCAGGTGGCCTACCTCTACGTACTATTTTTGGCTCCCGTTCACTACCATCACTTCCATGCCTTAAGTTCTCAAAACTTTTTTTTGCAAGCTCGTGTATGGACCGTGCCTGTGTAGAAAACAACTTCAGCTTCTTGCACGATATCACCTTTTATAATATGTATAAATGTCATTAGAACACATAAGATTATAATTACCTGCCGAAAGTAAATTGTGTCTGTTGCATTATAGCGCATGGCATTTGAGCTTATTAAGTAAATGTCTTCCTGCAATTAGAACAAGCATTACAAACACGTCAGTCTAACAAGACAAGGTGATCTACAAAGATAAGGAAGGAGAATAGCCGTTGCCAAAACGGTCAATACAAGTTGTAGTTTACTGCGTAAGGTACAGATAAATGGAAGATTCACTGTAACATGTGGTCAGATTAAAATACTGAAATGAAAAGTGAATGACATACTCTAGTAATGAAGTTGTGGAGCCTAATTTTTCCACAACAACAACATCAAGCATTTGTCCCACTACATGGGGTCGGCTAAATGAATCCTTTTTCGCCATTGTGTCCGGTTAAAAGTCAAATTCTCATCTAAATCTAATAAAGAAAGATCATTTTAATATTTTCTAACCAAGCCTTTTTAGGTCTACCCCTACCTTTCTTAACATAAGCCAAATCTAATACCTCAACTTTCCTAACCGGGTCATCGGAAGGCCTCCGTTTAATGTGACCAAACCATCTAAGGCGACTCTCTCTAGTCTTATCTTCCACTGGAGCTACTCCAACCTTTTCACGTATATGCTCATTTCGTGTCCTATCTCTAAGGGTCAAGCCACTCATCCACCTAAGCATCCTCATCTCTGCAACACTTAACTTAGTATTATGCTTCTCTTTTAATGCCCAACATTCGGCATCATAAAGCATTGCAGGTCTCACCACCATCTTATAGAATTTTCCCTTAAGTTTGAGGGGTACTTTTCTATTGCACAATAAGCCCGATGCATTCCTCCACTTCAACCATCCAACTTGAATTCTGCTGATAATATCCCCATCAATTTCACCATCACTCTGAACAATAGATCCAAGATATCTAAAACGTGTACTCTTATTAATGGTTTGATCTCCCAAAGTCACAATCCCCTCACTAGGTCTATTTCCACTAAAATTACACTCCATATATTCAGTTTTAGATCTACTTAAGCGAAAACCTTTAGACTCTAAAGTTGACCTCCATAATTCAAGTTTACCTTCAACTCCCTCTCTAGTCTTATCAACAAGAAGAATATCATCAGCAAAAAGCATGCACCAAGGTACATCCTCTTGTAAATGTCTAGTGAGAACATCCATGACTAAAGCAAAAAGATATGGACTTAAGGCTGATCCTTGATGTAATCCAACCGAAATAGGAAAATACTTGGTCCAACCACCTTGTGTTTGAACACAAGTAATAGCTCCTGCATACATATCTTTAATGATTTGAATATAAGCATTATTAACTCCTTTCTTTTCAAGAACTCTCCATAGCACTTCTCTTGGAACTTTATCATATGCTTTCTCTAAATCAATATACATCATATGTAGATCCTCCTTATTCTCTCTATATTTCTCCATCAAACCTCTCAATAAATGTATGACTTCCATAGTAGACCTACCCGGCATGAATCCAAATTGATTTTGAGAAACATTAGTATCACGCCTCAACCTATGCTCCATAACTCGCTCCCATAGTTTTAAAGTATAACACATTAACTTAATTCCTCTAAATAAGGTATTAGCTATTAAGAAATTATAAGCTAAAGAAAAATCTAATATAGTCTTACCACCTTCATTTATCGTTCCAAACTCATGGCCATCATCTACCTCTCTACTAACATGTCCATTTAAATATCCTCCAATAAAAACTTTTTCTTCAAAAGATATATTTTGTATTAATTCTTCTAAGTCATTCCAAAATTTTAATTTTGAACACATATCCAAACCTACTTGAGGAGCATAAGCACTTATAATATTAACAATCTTAGCATCAACAACAATCTTTAAAGCTATAATTCTATCTCCAATTCTGTTAATTTTTATAACATTATTCTTCAAACTCTTATCTATAATCACAGCTACACCATTTCTAGTACGCTCCTACCCGAATACCATAATTTATATCATAAACAATTAATCTCCTTAGTTTTCTCTCCAACTCATTCAGTTTCCTGAATGCATAGAATATTTATCTTCCTATAAATCATAATATCTATTAATTCCATTAATTTTCCTGTAAGGGAGCCTATATTCCAAATTCCTATCATAATTTTAGTTTTATGGACTAGCTTCTTTGCCCACATCCGTCCTTGATGTGGGAACCCTTACCTATTTAACACTACACCCGGGCGCCGGTGCAGCGGCCCTTGCACACTTGTCACTGTATTCAGGCCATACAGCGCGTCGCTTCCAGGGGACGCCCTAGCATTAACACTTTTTTTTTAAAGGAGACGTGATGCTGGGTATCCAATATTTCCCAAGACCAAAAATACGCTAAGCAGACGTGATGCTGCGTATCCAATATTTATTTCATCAAGAGCATTTAGGGAATTTTATTATATTCAGGTTGGCCTATAATTTTGTTTATAAAGAGGGCACTGTCTTTTATTTGTATTCAAATAATTAAGATTATATTTTTCTCACAATTAAATCATAGTAAAATCTATAATGATAGCAACAAGATTTAGCTAACAAATAGATGAACTTCTATAAAATTCATGTGTATTTTGTGCGGTAATTTTCCTTTCTATTTTTAAAATTCTTCTTTCTGCTCTTGGTGTTTGAAATTGTCCTAACATGAAAAAAAAATCATTAGAACAAAAGCATAACCTATGTTCCAAAGTGACACAGTTATCTGGTGTGGGGTTTCTTCATTCCCTAAACAAACCCCCAACTCCACCTCCAAAGGAACCCAAACCTCCACCTCGCCAACCCCAAATTGAATAATTTCACGCTTCAGGAGATTTTTTAAGCCCCATGCTTAAATGTATTCAAAGGCCCAAAAACATTTCAGAAGGTATTCAAAGGTGTTATATGATAAGTAGCAGCCTACAATCATCTGCACAGCAACCACATGAAAAAGTGTAAGCACAATTATGCAGTTATGAGGTTTACCAATCATAACAGCTGTTGCAGGATGTACAATCATTGACTAGGATAAATTAGGTAGCAAAAAAAAAAAAGATCAATTTATGTTGCTATTGCCAAGAAATTAAAGGTCTTTAATATTCCAATTTACCTCCAAAAGAAACTTCTATGCTTCCTACTTGTTTATGAAAACTAAAACAAATCAGTATGTGCGAACAAAAACAGTTCATTAATAAAACAAGGCCTAGCAATCCATTAAATACCAAATTAGCCAGCCATAAGTATACTATTGATCACTAATTGCACTATAATCTACATGCAATAATTCAAGTTCATTGTGGCATGGGAAACTCTTTGGAAGAGACTGAAGAGTAATATATCTGCACAATGGCCACCTAGCTTAGCTGCAAAACCAACAACAAAAAAGCGAATGATGTTGTGCATTGGCATGCTACATATTATGGAGGCATTAAATATACCTCACATTAAGAAAGTATCAGATTTTCAAAGTCAAATTACAGCTTGCCAGTTGCCACACAACCTAGTACTGATGAGTTTGAAGAGGTACTTAAAATTCTAGGGGAAAGCACATTGGTGAATCTCAAAATAGCCTACCAAAAATCAACATAAAATTCAATTGAATATCATAATTTTCAGCTTAATCCTAACTATTAGGGATTTTTGAATCAAATCATAAAAAATTAAAAAACATAAACATTCGTCATATAAATTATTGTTAACTAATATACCGCAAAAGGGCTCCATCTGCTATGTTGAGCATTACAAACCAATTGATATCCCCAAGGCAAGCGATACAGATATCTAACTTTTCTGGTCCAATTATCTTGCGAGAGGGTTGCATTTCATTATGCAATACGAAACCAAATGAATGACAACACAAATCTCCTAATAAACTAGACTTCTCAACAGATGTGCAAGTGTGCACATATGTGTGCATTTGCTATAACAAATAATTAAAGTAGAATCATCCAAATCCCCAAGTACATTATTATTCATGATCATATTATAAAGAACTCATTAGAATACATCAAAAGTCAAATGATATTACAAAGTGAGATAGAAAGGAATGACAAGAGTATCAAGCACAAAAACTGAGAATAAACCAAGAGATAATAATATTATAGTTATGGAGTGGTAGCAAGAGAGTGGATATCTTAAAAAATTTGATTTTTTATATTGAGTTAGAGTGTAACAGGCTATCTATCACATGTCCACTTCCTGCGCAAAAGGTTGTGAAAAAAGTTTTGGTAATTTGAGAAAAATTGATAAACATCAAGTGGGGTCTCCAACACAATGTCCTGGACTAAATAAAACTGGACACAATAAAAAAGATATATATATATATATATATATATAGAGAGAGAGAGAGAGAGAGAGAGAAATTACATTAACTTTTATTTTGCTTGATTCTGTACAAAATATGGAAATATAGACTTTCCCAAAAATCTTATATTGCAAATAAATCAAAACTAGTTACATAAAAGAAAAAAAAATCCCAAGAGGGGCGGTTGATGGCTGAATAGAAAGGGAGGCACACGAATTGCAATCTAAATGTTATAAGAGGATTAATCTAACAGATAGAATCATTAATCCATATGCTCAAGAATCTGTACCAAAATTGATGGACTTGGGACTCCCATGATCTTTCAACACTCCCCCTCTAACTGAATGGTATACATCTATCATTCCAAATTTGCTTACAATATTCTTAACTTGGAGTTACAAAATCCTTTAACGAGAATGTCGGCAAGTTAAATTTCCTGTTAGCACATATAGAATACAAATCAACCAACTTTTTAATTTTTTTTTTTTTATGAAATGACATGATCCACCTCCACAAATTTAGTACAAATTACAATTATTTTATGCTAGATTATGAGTAATGTTGATTGTAGGTTTATTATCACATTATATCTTCATTAGCACTTCCCATCTACCTTTTAAATCTTTCCAGATAATTTTGATCCATAGAAGCTCGTAGATTTCATGAATAATGGCTCTAAATTTAGATAAAAAGCTGTATCTTGAAACATTAGGTTGTTTTTTTCTTCTCCATGCTATGAGATTTCCTCCCAAAAAATACAATATCCTTTCGTGGAACTTCTATCCAATGATGATCATGCATAATCTGCATTAGTATACTCTTCAATTTGTAAAGTAACATGCCTTCTATATAAAATTCCTTATCTTGTATTTGATATATGATAGTGATCCTACATAATCTACATCAGTATATTCTTCAATTTGCAAGTATTATGCCTTTTATATAAAGTTTCTTTGCCTAAATTTGATTTTAGATATCTAAGAATTCTATAAGCAGCTTGTATGTGAGACTCTTTAGTTTTGTTCATTAATTGACTGATAAGACTTACTGCAAATATAATGTTTGGACGGGTGTGAGATAGATTAATTTTCTAACTAAACTTTGATATTATCCCATGTCTACTGTTCTCCATCTACATCTAATTTTTGACATAGTTTAGTTGGGTTTTATAAGGTTTGCAATACGTAATTTTTGTTTCTTTTAGTATATCCACAGCATATTTTTGTTGAGAAATGCATATTCCTTGTTCAAATTGAGCAATTGTTATACTAAAAAATTATTTGAGCTTGCCTAACTACATGATTTCAAATTTTTTGGTAAAATATTTTGAGAGATTCTTTTTCACTATTGGCATGACATGTAATAATTATGTCATCTACATATAAAATGAGAATTGAGATTTTCATCAATAGAGTGTTTTATGAAGAGGGTATAATCCCCTTGACTTAGTTTGTATCCAACATTATTCATAACTTCTATGAATCTGTATGCTCTTACAAAAAACTTAAGTCCATATAATTTTTTTTTAATTTGCATACTGTCTTTTGTAAAAGAACTATTGAATGTAGGCGATAAATCCACTATATACATGACTTCTACAAAGTCCCCATGTAAGAAAGCATTCTTTACAACATAAATTGCATCGACAATCCATGATTGGCTATTAGAAAAATTAGGATGCATATTGTACTAAGTTTCATAATAGTAGTCAAAGTTTCTAAATAATCAATTCCATAGGATAGAGTATATATTTTGGCTACCAATTTAGCTTTAACATCCCAAGCTTCCATCTGCTCTGTATTAACAAAAAAATTTATTTGCATCCTCCCCAACTAAGATTTATTCCGGAGCATTTATTTTTTCACTTATAACATCCTTCTAATTCTTATTTATAAGTATCTCAAATAGGGCTTGTGGCATTATAATAGAATTAGAGCTTATGTTTGTAGGAAAGGTATTATTTATATGAGAAAATTTTTAAAAAGATATGTATTATGAGATGGGATATAGAAGAGAATGTGTAGTGATAGATTGATCATTGTTAACTATTAACGATTCTGAGCCTTAAGTTTGCTAGAGATTTTAGTTGGGCTTGTTTCTTCTTGTATAGTCTTGAAGGGGTACAATATATGAATTTGTTGGATTTTGTGTTATTGGAATATCAATGTGAAAAATTGAAGTAACATCAAATTTATCTTCCAATTGAAAGCTCTCCCTCTAAAGATGAGTTTGATTGGAAAAAATATTGTATCTCATCAAAGGTGACATCTTTTAAAATAACAAATTTTTTGGTGGCAGGATAATAACACCTTACCTTTTTTAGTGGACAAATACCTAGTAAAGACACATTTGAGGACACTAGGATCAATTTTCCCCCAGGGTTGTTTGTGGATGTAAACATAAGCAATGCACCCAAAGATTTTTTGTAAAATTATTGAGAAGAAATTTTTTGTAGGAAAGAATTCAACTAGATGATTTAGAGGACTTTTGAAGCAAATCACTCCTGAGAGTATTCTATTGGTTATTTATTTGGCAATTAAGATTACATTACCCTAGTATCTTTTTGAAACTTGATTTGGAAATAATAGTCCTAATGACTTCCAAAACATGACAATTTTACTTTTCGCTACTCCATTTTATTGGGGTGTGTTAGGATAGGAGAATTAGTGAATGATAGATTTTTCTAAAAAAAGAAGAAAATTTGTGATTAAAATAATTACAACATTGTCAACCCTAAATGCCTTATTGTTAGTATTGAAATACTTTTATATTATGCTAGTAAAAATGTGAAGAATAATTGATGAGGACATCGGACCATGGAGAGTCCACCGTAGGAGAGGCCGACGATCTACAGCTGTGATTGAGTCATTATATTTATAGTTTTTGTTATTTGCATGAGACTTATTTATGTTATTAGTATGTTCCTTGTTTTGCCCCTCTTAGTTGTTTATGTTGTGGTTGTTATTAAGGGGTATTGTTGTCTTTTATTTATTTCCTGTTTTGCCCTCTACTTACTTGATGTGTCATGGGTATTGTTATCTTTTGGTTTTTCCCTTTGTTTGGGCCTATATATATAGCTCCCCCCCCCCCCCCCGCGCACCCATGTAATGTTATAAAATTCTAATTTTGTGCGATCTTTTTCAGTTTTTCTCTTGGAGAATTGAAACTGTGAGCATGAGAAGTCCTTGGAGAAGGCAAAGCATCGCCCAACATCCTTTGGGCTCTTGATTTTTATCTAGCCAAACATCCAACCCCCATCTCCTGCACCAGCTGAGCGTCTCCCACCTCCACTGGCAGCCCCTATAATCCACAAATTTCTGCCTCACCACCAACAGCAAATGCCCTTTCATCTTCTCTAGTGATCTTAATGTTCCAATATTAAATGCACTTGAACACTTGGTATTCCCAAGCATAATTAATGTGGAAATCAATTCGGATTTTCACTTAATTTATGGGATTTCCAAACCACCTTTCCATCTTCCCAAGCAACCCTCATTAAGTTTCAACTTCTCCCCTTCCAAAGCCAAACATTAATTCCTCCACTTACCCAAGCACAATTAATTACAATTCAAAGCTTGTAATTAATTGGTCAAACTTTCCTAATTACTTTTCCCTAATCCCTAGCCTAACCACTCTTCTTCCCATGTGCTGTCATTAATTCCCAAGCAATTCCTTAAGCTCCACTTAATGTCACCTTGACCCGGTTAGGAAAGTAGATGTATCAGATTTGACTTATGTTAAGAAAGGTATAGGTAGACCTCAAAAAAACTTGATTAGAAAATAATAGAAATGACATTTCTTTATTAGATTTAAATGAAAATTTAACTTTTAATAGAGCACAATGGAGAAAAAAGATTCATGTAGCTGACCCCACAGTGGGATAAAGGCTTGTTGTTGTTCTCGTTGAAGTGATATGAGGCTTATAGCCCTTGGAGTTCTCCCTAAGTTTGATATTCACCGTTTATGATGGTTTGAATTCTTCAAAGGGAATTCAAAGAAATCTAACATAATAAAAAGAAGAAAGAAGAAGAAAAAGAGACGAATGGTTGGAATGATGAAACACTGACCTCGCTTATATACCATATAGAGAAAAAAACTATGAATTTATTGCTTGATTATATACAAAATGTAGGAGTATATGTAGACTTTTCTAAATGCCTTATAATAGAAATAAATCAAAGCTAATTCCAAAAAATAAAATAAGTCCTCAGAATAGGGCGGCATCTAGAAGAGGAAGGGAAGGCACATGAATTATAATATAAAAGTTATAAGACAATTGATCCAATTATTAGAACCATTACTCAATGCGCTCAAGAATCCCTACAAAAGTTGGCTACCTTGTGAGTCCATGATCTTTCAATAATATATAATATGCATGTAAAGAGAGAGATGCATACACACATTATACACATATATATAGTATGCATGTAAAGAGATATATGAATATGCTCATCTATAGATACAGATGCATATAATCTGCATGAAAAGAGAGAGAAACATATGCACATCTTAAATACAGATACATAAAAGGGCATTGATAGTTTTCAAATGCAACCATCCATTTGCATGTGGAGATACCAAGGTTTAACATTGCACAATATGAGGCTCGCCTTTGCACAATTCCAGTAAAAAATGCCTTGATGCTTACGCCTCGAGTTTTTTTTTTTTTTTTGAGGCTTGCGCCTCAACTTGGTTGAGGCCCACCTCGCCTGAGGCTTACGCTTCACGCTATATATATATATATATATATATATATATATATATATATATATATATATATATATTAAAACTTACATAAATCTTGAAGTAAATGCCCGACATTGGACTCTATAGGAGAGGAGGAAGGGGAGAGAGCAGCTCATCATAATGATGATTCAAATGAAGAACCCCTTAGTGATGACAGTGCTGATGACTTATGAGTTCTTATGTGATATGTCATTGCTATTTATTTTTAAAAATTTGAATTATATGTTAATGAAAAGAATACTAGGATTTGGGAAAGATAGAATTTTTTGTTGAACTATATTTCATGTTGTCTTATTATTGGGATATTTTTATTTCACTTCATATCTTATGTTTTTTATGTTTTATATTATTCACTTATTAGTATATAAAATTTTTATCATTTTATGTTTACATAATCTTTTGATTATGAGGCTTACGCCTCAAAACGCCTTGAGGCTTACGCCTCACCTCACGAATGAAAAACACCTCAATACCCGAATACTCAATTTTAAACATTGAGAGAAACAAAACATTAGCAAAAATTATCGTACCACCAGACAAACACAACAATTTGCATTATATGCATATATTTTTGCAAGAACATGATATGCCATAAATATATGTCATAAAATACGTGATTAAATTCAATTTTCTTTTCAATTTTCAATCTTATATTGAATGTGTGATTCCTTAAGTATTGTTGTACAAATGCAACAGCCTAATTCATAGGAATGTCATCTCCTTGTACTAGCAGGAGGCATGATTTTTTTCCTTTTTTAGTACTTTCATTCTTTGTTCCTATTTCATCTACATAATTTGATATTGGTCTATTTGTGATCTTAATTTCGTTCAACTTTGATCAAATTGAAATTCTATTTGTGCAAACTAAATAAAAATTGCTTACTGATTTTACGTGATTAATTTTTTTATTGATAGCTTTAGATTTACTCGATCATGTTATTGTCATTCGAGTTATAATTCTTGTGTTTATTGTTTATATAAAAATAAGCTAGTTCTTGAAATATTTAGTAATTTATGATCTATGAATTCTTAAGTTCCCTTACAAGAATTCATACAACACAGTATATTAGTTATAACCCTGAGTTGTCATACATCAAACTGACATCAGTTTTTAAGTTACGTTAATATGTCACTTAGAAGAGAGGCTATTTATCAGGGTAACTTGATACATCGTCGAAGGGATTGCATTATGACAAGATTCTAAAATATATTGGTTGAATTGTTGAAAAAGAAAACCAATTATAAGATGACCTTAACATAGTTAATGCACGAATTAATGCATCAGGAAATAAAGTTCATACATGTAAGCCTATAATAAATACCAATAATAATGATGTACCTATTCATTTGAATGCTAATTCTATTAAAAGACAAGTCAATATGATAGACAAGTCAAGATATTTAACAAATGCTTATAAAAATCATAGAAGCCAAGGTTTTGGCATAAATGATGATATAATAATAAAAATTAAAACTAAGGTGTCCATTTATGATGATAAAATTGATCATGTATCTTTTGTTGATGGATTATTATATTTAGATAAGTTGTTTGAATGTAAAATCATTTCAAATGAATGACAAGATATACAAAAGCAAATTTTAATTAGACAAGCTAAAATTTATTAGAAGAGCATGGAAAGGCAAAGAAAAATGTTAGGAAGGCAAACTATTACAACTTGAGCTAAAATGAAAGAATTTTAAAGAAATGTCTTTATCATATCATAATTATTTACTTGATGAATTTAATTTATTAAGTCATAAGACAAACTGATATTGAGTAAATGAATAAATTAGAAGAGCTGTAGTTGCATTCTGGATCATTGAAGATCATTAAACCACTATCAAGGTTTAGGTTTGATTTGAGACTATGTATCAAGAGGTAGATGGCCCATCACTTCCTTCACTTCATGCTTTACAACTAACATTACACATTGAACAAATACTAACATTTTGTGTCAAAGAAGACTACTAAATTTTATAAAAGTGCATTATTTCATGAAAACAATTTAGTTCAATTTGTTGCACCAATGACCATCTAAGGGTAGTAACACTATGAATAATAAAGATATTAAAGGGAAAACAATTGCATTTGCGTGTAAGTCTATGATTTTTGCAAATGGATGTTTTAAATTCAATAAAATAGTCATTATCTAAGGAGTATTTCAATAGAAACTTGCATATAAATATGGAGGAAGAAAATAAAATCAATTACTATGATGATTTCACGAGTTCGATGAAAAAAAATTAATGATTCCAAAAATGCTTTAGCCGATGATTATTTGGATTTCATGTGTTGCATTATAGTTGTTCCTAATATTGAATTTGATTTGAAAAGGACTACAACATTTTAAACATGAAGACAAACTACTTAATCTTAAAATTGACAATCGAAACTGTATGAATGACATATCCAAAGTTGACACATGCGTGTAGATAATAGAGATACCAATAAAATCCCTTGTTTCAATTGTATGCTTGATATGATGAATGATGTTATGAGATTTTATTATATTGATTTGAAAAGAGATTATCATTGTAGGTTGAATTAGGAAGGTGATGAATGCAATATTCTTTTTAAAACCAAAGATATACTATATGAATGGTTGGATATTTCTTTTAAGTTAACCAATGCACCTAGCTGTATAGAATAAAGAATCATATCTGTATAAGAATAAAAGTTGTATTTGAATTTCAAGAAGTTTTGTTTTGTGATATTTTAATTTATAGCAATCTACGAGATGAACATTTAGTGCAACATAAGAAAATATTTGATATTTGAAAATGTGTGTATAGTAATTCCATTTGTGGTTTTATTAGAATTTATTATATTTAGATATAGATTATCTATTGAGAAGGATAAGGAAAGTGATTAACGATAGGCCAAAATATACTAATATACAAGACACATGATTATCTTTTATAGACAACTTAATAAAATGATTTAATATTGTCTCCAAAAAAAAACAGCAGTTCAAAGTTTGGAATCTACATGGTAAGGAACTATCTTAGAGATTTGAAATATCTAAGAGAAAGGGACCAAAATGGTACTTTGACCCTTTATGAAGGACCAAAATGATCCTCGACTAGATTAAAAAATCATTTTGGTAGCTCAAGTCTTTAAAAAGGAATCAAAATAGTCCTATGGTGGGACTATTTTAGTTCCTCTTTAAGGAGTTGTGGGACCAAAATAAACCTTTAATATAATTGGGGATTATTTGGTATTTCATAAAGAGTCAAAGAATCTGATATGCCGACTGGACCGGTCTGGCCTGGACCGGTCCAGACTTATTCCAGGCGGCCCAAGCTGGGCGGGATCCAGGGAAGGAAGGGGGAGGGCGGCAGCCCTTGTGGGCCCAAGCTTTGATTGAAATAAACTTTAGGAGGGAATTTTTGAATTGAGGGGCTGTTTAGGGAATTCTAATTAGTCCTTTTGCTTTAATTAGGGGTTTTTGGGGGGAAAAGAGGATCATCTTGAATTGGAATGAAAAGTTTAAGATCTCATTGTGTGTTTGGGCTCTAGGGTTTGCTAGAGAGTTGTTCTTCCTCTCGAATTGAAGAACGTTGTATCTTTCTTTGTTTTCTTGCATCTACTAGTGGAAACCTTGTTTCTTTTCTTTATTTTTCTCTGTTTAGGTGCATTTCCTGCTGCGGAGTTGCTGTAAAACTGCTGGGACAGCAGTTTTGCTCACTGTTTTGGGCTGATTTTGACTAGGATTGCTTGCGAACTCAAGTATTACCTTAGGGTTACTTGCGAACTCAAGTATTTCCTATCAGAATCAATTTGATCCTTTCTCAAATATCTAACTATGTTCACGGGGAAGAAGGAAAAGAACAAATTAACCATCATTATGACCATGATTTTCATCATTAGCCTTATCCCAATAATTTGACGCAACTTTATAAATCCTCATTCTCTAATTGTCATCAAGTGGTGAATTGTTAAACTTATTTTAAACAAATATTTTATCCAAGTTATCTCCGATCTATCCCTTGTTGTAGATGATTGTTAGAAAGTGGATGCACTTTTCACAAAAATCAGTGGTTGAAACATGAAAAATTGGGAAGGAGAACCCCCAAAATAATTTTTATTGAAAGAAATATAAAGAGAAATGCAAGATACAATTGGATCTTCAATTGGAGAGGAAGATCCGGCTTTCCTAAATCCCTAGCCCCTGGCTAGAGCCCAAATAGCCTAGAATAAACAAATTCAGCAAAATCCAAAACATAATAGTGAAATCACCCTATTGTTAGCCTTAAATAGGCTCCCATAATTCCCTCTCAAATCAATCCCCTTTCCCTAAATGATTCCGTATCATATTTGAATTCAAATTAGATTTATTCCCTAATTAATTCCCTCTCAATTGTAATTAAAACTTTCTTAAGCAATGCCCCCTTAATTCCTCCTCCTTTTCCTTAAATAATTTCCTCTTAGATTTTGAATTCAAATTAGATCTCTTACCCTAAATAATTTCCTCTCAATTGTAATTAAAATATTCCTAAACAATTCCCTTTGATGAAGAACCTTCAAAAGCAACTACCTCTTGATTAGGAAACTTCCTAATTCCCTCCAAATCAAATCAGCCGGTCCATCAATGATCAAATCAATTTAGTCTAATCTTTACCATCTTATATTCAATAAATGCTTCTCCTGTACCCCTCTAACCATAATCATTGCTTAATATCTTTTCTAAAATTTTCATAAATACATCTTAATATTTTCATTTCTATAATGCTCAACTTGTTAATTAATGATTTTTTTACTATAAACTGTTAAAATTCACACAACATAGCTAAGCTAATTATAGTCATAAAAGCTATAGCTTTAAATATACATATCTTATCTTATCGTTACAATCATGATAAAAACAGAAAAAAATTTATTGTATGAACAAGATTTTTTTTTTTTCTCAAAAAACAGCTCAATGCTGAAGTCTACATAAGCAAGGGATTTCAATGAGAGAGGTGAAATACGAAGTCCAACAAAGAAGAGAGCATACTAAAGGACAAGTAAGAACCTACACAGCAGTATACATATGCTAAATAATGGTTATAGTAATAGCAAGTACAAAATAAAGGCTACTACATAAAAAAAACTGCATATGCACTGACCAGCAGTAGGTCAGGCTCAAAAGCTTGAGACAAAATGATTATTCATCACTATCAAATTTGAGATAATTCGCCATAGAAATTGACACTTAATTGAGTTGATAGGGGTAAACATTAATGAAAAATTCTGGAGGTTTGACCAGAAAAGTGAACTCAGAAGTGGTAACTATTTGAGCTCCTATCTCATGTAGAAGTAAATCATCATAATGAAAATAATTGAATAAATGACATGCATTTCATCAACTGTACTAAAATAATCGATCTTTTTCATTCCATAAACTCACTAATACTAAGTAGAAGAAGCAGATTACTACATTAACGACTCCCCAAAGCAGGGACTGCAAGTTAAAAATCTAAATCTTTCATTGAAGTGTGATTAATTTATGGTTAAGATAACACAACATTTGAATCATACACAAATGAATTATATTGTCCTCCCAAAAATCTCATCCACCTAAATTAATCAAACGAAACTAAAATACCAAAAACGAAGCAAATACATCACTCCTCAATAAAGAACCACAAAAGTTAAATTATATTTTCAGAAATTGCAAAATATCTGGAGTGGTAAAACAAAGAAATAAATCAGATGTACAAACTTCAGAAGAATTCTCTGAACGATGGGTGATACATGAAAGGTTTTATAAAGAGACACAGACACTGAATAACATCGTTTGTTTTTCTTATTTTGCTTTCAGCTAACACGTAACAACCAAAAGCCTTTCAAACTAACTTCTAGTTAACCATAAATTCTAAGGTCTTTTAAGCAAATTGCACCCTTCACTAACCATAATATGCTACCAAATGTCAACCAAATAATAAAAACAATCTTATGAACAGAATTTGAGGTATGGAGTGCAAAAAGTGACATAGTAGTGATACAGAAAAACCTATAAGCAGTTAAAACCGAGAAGCTATCCATCGAAGACAACACTTGCCAAAAACGGTTACAGTAAGTTCTGCTTTAACATTTTTTGCTAATATGAAACAATAATCTACAAAAGCAAGAAGATTGTGGTAAGTACAGAGATAATAATCAATGACTGCTCGATGAATTTCAAAGTTCGAACTGAAACAGCAGCAGATGCTGCACAAATCCTCTCCATTTAGCTCACCAAACCTCATTAAAACACCGCTCCTATTTCAAAGTTGTAAACTGCCACATAAAGCTATTATCTAAGTTGTACAATTAAATTGTCACAGTGCAATCCACTAAAAAAGAACAAAAATTTTCTCAAAAAAGCATACTTCATTATGAAAAATACATAAAGAAGAACATAAATATAGGACAAATCAAAAGATTTAAAGAACTTTTGCAGCTTTATTTCCCACCTCAAACTGTTCCAATTCCTTATAAGCTCCACTTGAGAGCTTCTTCCGCACAGTCCCAAAATCCATTGGATGTTTGATGATATCATGGTAATCTGGAAGCTACATGTGCGACCATCAAATAATCAGCTCTCAGTTGACAGATGACAAAATGTTACTGTTCATAGAAGAGAGTGAAAGATATAGAAAAAGATCAGACCTCTTCTGGATCCACGGGCTCAGAAAAAACTCCATAGATGTCCTTCCTGCAGGCAATGAAGAATGGATCAGTAAAAGGAAAAAAATAACTTAACAAACACAGAACACACAAATCAGCAATCTGAAACCACATAATCCGAAAACATAAAGAAACACAGGCACACACTTCTGCAGCCTATCAAGGATGAAATCCAATAACTTTTTGTCTGGCAGAGGCGTTGTGGGGCCCAAATCAGATGTCCCTGCACAAATTATATATGATTAACAAATAAGAAAACGAAAAATCTAAAAACAGAGGAGAAATCTTCCATCGTGAAATAAATGCACAAACAGTAAACCTTGAGGAGCCTCTGTCGCTTTCCAGGCCGAATTTTTTCCTTCTGTCTGCCAGAGACCGAATCCTAAAATTAGTCAACTGAAATAATGCTCGTATACCCTTATATTAATATAACAATAGTGGAAAAAAAAGCGCGAAAACAGTTGAAAAAAAGCAAATTAAAAAAAATCCCCATTTTGTAAGCAGGTCCACCCCCGCGAAAGCTGGGTAAAGTAGAGGGAAAATTCATAGAGAGAACATATACGAAATAAAAACTAAAATTTTCAGTTGATAAAAGACGCAGACTCTGCTTATTTCATTCGGATAATGGAGAAAACGCAAAAATGGACTAATTAATTAAAATAAAATAAAGATCAAATCAAGAAAGATCGCCAGAAAAAGGAAGTTGACCTCGTCAAATACAAAAGCCTTCCTACTTCGCACCGTGGAAATCCGTAAAGTTTAAAACTGGGAACAGAATCCTATAAAGCCGCTCACCGAACCGAAGCAAACGCATTGATTCCCGATCCCGGGACAAAAACCGTACTCAACGCAGCCTAATCTATAAATCTCCCTAGAGCTCTAAATCCTGGGCCACCCCCTTGCAGAACGACGGATCGCCGCATCCCAGAGCAAGGACGGGGCATTTCGAACATAAAACTGGTAATTTTCTATTAATTAGTGATAGTTAGTCAATTGGACCTTTCCCGCTGCGTCAATCTTCCGGTTTTCGAGAACAGCACCATTCGATTCGGATGCGTAGGATCCCAAATCGGAGGAGTTGGTGTTGGGGTGATGAAGGTGGAGGACTAACTCGAGCTTTTTCTCCTTTCGCCTTCCCTTTGGTTCGTCGTCGTCCTCATCGTCCCCCATTGAAGCGTCCGACTCTGCATCATCCCCATCCTCCGCAGGAGAAGCCGGTTCAGGATCGGGATTAGGGTTTCGCCGGGAGGAGCGGCGGCCGGCAGAGGGAATTGGGAAACGGGCATATGGATTGGGGATTGCGTTAGGTTTAGGGTTAGGGCTTTGCTTCTGCTTCTTTTGCTCTTGCAGCTTCTTGAGCCGGAGGCTCCGCTTCTGGAGATCGAGGAGAGATGGGCGGCCTTTCTTCTTCTTCTCTACAGCCTTCCCCATCTCTCTCTCTCTCTCTCTGTCTCTCTCTCTCTCCACTCGCTTTCTCTCTCTTTCTACAATTGTTGGGCCATTTTTTAAGAAATTGTATTTTCTTTTAATTTTTCGGGGTTCACGATTTTTAGAGCACGCCGGCACGTGCCGGACGCACCCAAAGGCGTACTAATTAGACAAGATCATGGCTCTAATGAAATTTATTTTGTTAATTAATAATCTTATTATGTTAATATATAAATTTATTTTAATTGCATGCATTTTGATTAAACTTTATATAGTTAGAATTTTGTTCTAAGTTTAATTTTTCTTAAATTTAATTTGAAATTAAAGGTTGATAAAATATTATTCAATATAAATGAGAAACTAATAATTTTAATTAAAAAAAAAACTATTGTGGAAGATGACTTATCTATGGCTTACACTTAGATAAGTGAAATTCAAATTTTGGTCCATTGAAGTAATCCATTATACAAATAAGAGCATAGATATTCGCTCCGACTCTCAATTAAAAAAGACAGGATTACGTATTATGAATCACTTGCTTGACCTCTTATGATTATAACAAAGAATGACAGCGAGAAGTAAAGAGTATTGGCGATGATCAAGAGATGAATGTCTGTCAATTGATGTTAGTGTCACCATTAGATGATTGTAGAAATCAGATAGTCATCGAGTAACACAAGTGGTGCCATGACAATCAGGCTGTAATGATCAAATGATTATAATTCTATAATTCTGACTACAATCATATAATGATGGTCAGGTGACAACATATAAAAATAATTATTGACAGTGATTGTCATATAAAGCTTTGGAGTTCAATAGATCTCTAAACTCTCTCCCATTTGATGACTCTTTCATACAAAGAACAAAACTCTATCCCTAATTTTTTTTTAGTTAAATTATGACTATTTTAGTCACCCTCCAATCACTTCTCAAAGAGTATATAATGATTGTTCGATCATATATAATTTTTTATATATTTAAGCACCTTAATGACAATAAAATTATGAGATATTGAATATGTTAACTTCCACACATCAAGGTGCTTATTTTGACTATAAGCGCATAAAATATAGAGTTTATTTGACCTTCAAATAGTAATGAATCTTTCTCATGCTTTAAATATTTGATTTGAGACTCATTTGGGCTCTAATCAAAACATTTTTTTTTATAAGGTTGGGATTGTCTCATCAAAATATTCATTTTGAATATAGATTTGTTCAAATTTTGAATATAGGTATTTGTAATAATTGTTTGATGGCATCTACACAGCACAAGATTTTTCACATAGCCCCCATTCCCTCAAAAAAAAAAAAAAACAAATAATTGTAAACGTCATAGTGCATATGCCCATAGAGCCTATATCAGAAAGAACAAAGAAATAGAGTAAATAGGCGATCAAAATATTTTCCAAAAAATTAGAGTGTGGGCAGAAGAAACAAACAGTAAAAGTTAAAGCTCTGCATTGCCAGCCCAAAACGTCGAAAACTAGTCCTGGGTAAATATAAAAATGATGAAAAGGCCCAGCCTGGATTTGCGCGATGGGCCGGATAAACCGGCCTGCACTGCTGCCCCCATTGCTAGCGCTAGCCAGCGCTGTACAATAGCACACGCGTGTCCAAGCACACAAAACTTCCAAAATTTTTATATAACATCCTCTTTCTGAGCATTGTCTTCCCCTTTGGACCACATAAAGCCTTCCCAACAATACACCAATTTTGTCGTTGCCACCTAGGGGTGTCAAAATCAGGTTACGGGCCAGGTTCCACTTGAATCCAACATTGACCTGCGACTATTTGACACGACATGAACCTGACACTGACCCGCAAACGGGTCAAGAATTTCAACCCCAATCCGACTCGTCGGATTTCCGAGTTGACCCAACCCTACATGAAACTATGACTTCGGTACTGAGCAACTGTCTGGTTGAGCGTCCGCAGTCTGCCTGCGGTAGTCTCGACGAAACCTCGCCTGTGGGAATACATAAGGGAGGAAAGCAAACAGTGAGGCCAGCGCCAGTGGCATGCGTGCGAGGCTGAGATGGCAGCTGTGAAAGCCATTTTTTCCTTGCAGGATCGTCCGGGACGATCAGTACATAATCTGTGGACAGAGAAGTTCGTCCCAGGACGAAATTTGGTTCGTCGGGACGAAATTTGTCCAGAGAGCAACTCGTCCAGGTACGATTACTGTTTAGCCTAAACGATTTTTGTCTAGAGGGCAAATCGTCCCGGGACGAAAATGGATCGTCCCGGACGATCTGCATGGATATATATTGGATGGAGATATTTTGGAATCATTTGAAGAGAGAGAAAAAGGCAAGAGAGAAAGAGAAGGAAAGGAAGGAAAAAAGGCTTGATTTCGGAGGCCGCGGAGCGATTTTCGTCCGTCGACGCAGTTAGAAGAATTGTTTGTCTCGAAGTAAGGACTCCGAATCCTATTTCTGATTTCAAATATTTCGTGTTTTGGTATCGTTCTGCTCAGTTTTGTGTTTCCGTTCCCGAAAAACTTGCATATCTTTGTACTGACGAAACTTTTACCGCGTAACTTTTTATATGTTATTGAAATGATGATTTTGCACGATTTAAGTATTTTCTGGAGAGTTTTTACCGGGTATTTTGTAGTCTGATGTGTTTTTATTGAATATAAAATTATTTGGCTGTTAAAAAATAGTGTTTCAGTACAAGTAAAGCTTTGAAATGTTGTTTTATTCGATTTCTGATAATTTGGTAATTTTCTGGAACTGTGCATTTTATAACGACTTATGTCTACTATACGATATTTTAAGGAGTTTTCTAAATTGGGCCAAATTATGTTTATTGATCACAATGCATTTATGATATGTATATAAATGTCAATATATGATTGAATTACTATTATTATTACTGAAAAACAAGTAAAAATTGGTTGAACCGTTGGTTGGAAATTGATTTGACCTGTACAGGATGGTGGGCCGACGGGCTTTCCTTTAAAAAGAATTTGGTGTTATCCTCTATTGATCATTGATATAATGATTGGGAGTCATAAGGAGATTATTATGCCAACGGGTGGCCGACGGGCAAAGAGTGACGACTCTATCATTGAGCCAACGGATATAACGACATAACGATACATTGATACCGAAAAATGCCTTAATAGCCAGTGATTGTACTTGTTCAGTAAGACTACTGTATTGAATGCATGTGTAAAGTATTGTTCTTATACTTTCTTTATGGATTTATCGATTAATTGATTTATTGATATGGAATTGATTTATTGCTATTGAATGGATTTTTGACGGATTTATGGGTTTACTGTTACTGTAAGATTTCATTGATATTGCATACTCATGTCATTGAATACTTATACTGATATGAATATTGTTATTACATTGATTCATTGATACTGCGAACACTGATATGATTGATTCATTGATACTATAGATTTATTGATACCATTGATTCATTGATACACTGAATATTGATCTTCTACATGTGATGCATTGACCACATGATATAGAATATGTTTTTACTGTATTGATTTGATTTCAATTGTTCTTACGATGTATTGATTGATTGTTTTATATGATTTCATACCGATTGATAGTACTGATTGGAGATGATTTCTTTATTAATGCTTTGATTGATTTTATCGATACGATATTGATTTAACTAATATTACTGATACGATATTTTCCTTATGGATTTGACCGATATTTCAGATATGATGAAATTGATTTATTGAGCGTATGGAATTTTTCTACTGTTTATTAATCCTTCTACTGATGATTTTGGGTTTCCACCGATCATGCATTGATTACTGATTTTCGTATATGCATAGATTCAATGATCATGTGTAAGTGATTATTATGGATTTGATTGATTGACATGCATATTGTTTAGTACCGTGTTTTGAATTCAGTGGTAGGTATTAGGTGACCTGCTGGGCTTTTTTAAGCTCATTATATGTGGTTAATATTTCAGGTCAGGGCAAGGGAGCAGGAGTGTGAAGCTGATCAAGATTGTTCAGGTTTATGTTCTTTTTGTTATAGTTATTCTTTTGTACTCAGGACTGGATGGATTATGATTTGGTAGAAGATCCTGAGTATTGTAAATGTACTTTTGGAAATGAATAGAAATGTTTACTTGATGTTTTGAGATATAGATTTTGTTAAATTGTTTAATACTGATTGATGAATATAGATAGCTCTGGTAGATTATAGTTTAAAGGATCAATTGAAAAAAATTCTTCCAAGTTAGATCTTGCGGCGTCACAGCAGCGCTAGCGGGCGTGCAGGCGAGGACGAGCCGAGATCCGCGATGACAGCAGCTAGCAGGCATGCGTGGGAGGCTGAGGCGAGAGACGTAAGATCAGCGCCAGCGGGCATGCATGCGAGGCTGAGGGCAGCGCCAGCAAGCGTGGGAGAAAATTTCGAGTTTGCCGGCAAAAGAAGGTCAAAATCGGAATTCTATGTTGACCTGAACCCAACCCAGAATTTGAAACGGGTCAAAAATCAGGAACTGAATCCGTCCCATTCTTAAAACAGGTTAACCCTAACCCGAAAAATTCGGGTCGGTTTCAAGTCGGATTTTCGGGTCGCGTCAATTTTTGACAACCCTATTCCCACCACCAAAGCTCATCATAAATCTAAGCTCGTCCAAATCTAATATGGATTCTGAAGGCCCTAAATAAATTAACTGTAACAACTAATTTCACACTCCGTGCAGCTTGCTCTGGATCGAATGCAAACTGTTTGGTTTGTGTTACCTTGTAAATGACCTTCAATACTATAGTGTCGTTGATTCCTGTGGAGTACCAATGTCCCTTCAACCATGTTTTTCATTGCAGAGCTGGACTGAGCCATTGTTCAATTGCTAGAATTAGAGGCTTAGTCTCACCTCTTAACAATATGCAAGGTTGCATACTTGCATGTCTGCCTTAATGCAGTATATGGGCTTTACTGATCTTCATAGTGAGAATGAATAAAAAAATATTATTATAGCTTCTATCAAAGATCTTGCAGGAAGAGCGATGAAGAAGTGAGAATTAATAAAAAAGATCCTTTTAAAACAGAATAAAAAAAAAAAGAGAACATTGCTTTGAGTACCTTAACAGCTCTCTGTTCTTTTTTCTATTTTTCCTCGTCAACTGTTAAAGATCAAGAGGTGGTATATCCCCTTCCTCCCACGACTATGCAGCACTTGATGAAGAAAGAATTGATTAATCCTGGGTCAGTTCATGTTAGCTTATAAGTCTCTTAAAATCTATAACAATATGAAGAGAAGTAACAAGAATTATAGAGTGCATGCAGAACGCTGAAAAAAAGTAGAGTATGAAAAAATAAAAAAGAAGAATGTTTTGATAAGCCATTAAGCTCTATGATTTGCGGTATAATCACCACAAATTCTAACTTACATTGAAGAAGGTTTTTCCATTAATCATGTTTTTATTAAAGATTTGTTTGGGATAGTTTTTTTACTGTTTTATTTTTCAAATAATATTCATAATTTCATTTGGGTACTGCTTTCTGTTTTACAGAAATATCTACGGTGAAAGCTACTTTCTGCAACCATAGTAGCGAAGTTGTTTTCTCTACAGCAACTTCACAACAAACTTTATAAAATATTGCAGCCGTCCCAAACAAACCCTAAGATTGAGTCAAACAATTCTCATCTGTATAAAAGTTGTGAGAATCCATGTTAGGCTCTAAAAATCCTTTACAAAGACCTCAGCTTTTTATTCAAGGTCCATTTGATTTCCTGTGATTGTATTGAAGTAATGAGATTTCTTAGATTTAATTATTTTATTGCATTTACTTATGTTGAAATCAACAAGAATTTCAAATTGCATAAATCACTCAAATACAATGAATTTATTTTGACAAATAAAATGAGTAATAATGAAATCATCACCAGTTGTAAGCAATTTAATGGGCAATGATAAAAAATAGATTAACAATTCTCACACCACTGTGGGTGTGATCCTAACGAGCATGTAAGTTGATATGTAATTGGTTGATGCAACAAATGGGATTCACAGCTCATATAACTCACCGCATGCATATGAGAAATCAGATACAAATCAGTAGATCCTCACAGATAGAGGCAGATCATTCCCACACATTGGTGAGGATTACTTTTTAAAGTTAGATGATAACTAACACATTCAATCACTACCCTACATGTGTAAAGTAACACAGCACATACACACTTATAAACATACACCTAAAGCTACAGTACCGTATGGACCTTTTTCACTAAAATGATACAGTGAACCTTACAACTGTCTTTCTTCCTGCACTCTTTCTCCTCTCAGCTTGCTGTACAGGAACCAGACACAGCCGGTATCCGTTTACATGGTATCAGAGCCTTTCGGCTAACTACCCCTGATCCTCTTCAAAATGGCAGCATCTTCCTCCACTCATAGAGACAAACAATCCTGTAATGGTGCATCTGAAAACCTCACCATCCCCTCCTCTCTGAAATTTCTCATCTCCAACATCCAAACCATTGTGCCCATTCAACGCTCTAATAATAACTATCCCACATGGAGATCACAAATCCTGAAGCTCTTTCGCGCCAATAGTTACTTCACCTTCCTTGACTGCACTACAACCCAGCCCACACGCATTGTTGTCGACTCTGATGGCATCTCCCGCCCGAACCAAGCATACAGTCAATGGACACTCATCGACCAAAACCTTGCCGCTACCATATGTTCCACTCTCTCTCCAAGCGTTCTACCCTACGTCCTCAATTTAGAGACTTGCGCCGACATCTGGTCAACACTTGAGCATCGTATGCAAGCCATCAAACGTTCTAGAGTCATATAGCTGAAGAATGAGCTTCATAACATCTCAATGGGCCAACTCCCTATGATTCAGTACCTCATAAACATCAAAACCCTTGTCAACAACATAGCCATTGTTGGCTCCACCATAGACAACGAGGAGATTCTACCGTACACACTAAACGGGCTTCCACCACAGTATCAAGCATTCAAAACCTCCATCTGAACCAAGCTAACCCCAATGAGCTTAGAGGAACTCTACTCTCTACTCATCAGTGAAGAAATCAACTTATTTGCAGAATCTGCCCGTGCTTCACCAGTACCAAACACCTATTCGGCATTGTACACCACCAGAGGCCGTGGCCGTGGTCGAGGCCGATTCAGTGCACCAAACTTCCATGGTCGCTCCGTCCAACAAGCCATTCCTCGACCACCCAACACCGCAACTCCCCTCTCTACCCAAATTACCGTTTGTCAAATCTACTGCAAATGGGGACATGCAGCCAATGTCTGTTGGCAGCGACTAAACACCAACTACATCACACCTATCTCCTCTCCCACAACATTGATTGCATCCTACCAGCATCTTGCACATGACTGGATTTTGAACTCCATAGCATCCTCACATTTAACCAACCACATCCACAACATCTCTCACCTAGAAGAATACCATCGCCCAGACAATGTCACCATCGGAGACGGCAGATCCATTCCCATAGCCCACGCCGGACCTGACATCCTTCCAACACCCACTCGTAAGCTCTTGCTCCACAATATCTTTCATCTTCCTCAACTCTCTCACAACCTTCTCTCTGTTTCTACTCTAACCAAAGACAACAACTTATTCATTTTATTCGATGCTTCTGGTTTTCACATTAAGGACCCGAAGGCCAACTCCATTCTTCTCTTGGGACCATGCTGTTAAGGGCTTGATGTAGAACGGGAGCGGCTTTGCTAGGGAGAGGTGGAGATCCTCCACTCGATGCCTTCAAAGTTTCTGGGTCCGCCATTCATGGGTGCTTGGCAACACATCTCCTTAGCACTTGGTAGGCCTCTTGAGTGGTGGCAAGGAGAAAGAAGTTTCTCTTGCACTTGAAGAGGAAACAAACTCCCAACTTCGTTCTCTCAAAATCTGAAAACAGTTTCAGACTTTTAACGAAAATCTGAGAGGAATTCTCATATTTTAGTGGACAAGGATCTAGAGACAGTTGAGGGAGAAGTATATCCTTAATGGAGAAGAGAAAGACTGAGAAGAAATTCCAATCCACGGGTCTTGACTAGAGAAGTTTGCTGGAGCAATTAGGAGAAGAGGGGGACGGCGGGACAACAGGGAGATTTAATGGATTTCAATTTCCCAAAATCAGTGAATTGATTTGGGGAATTAGAATAGGAATTAAAGCTGAGGAAAATGTACTGGGCTGTAGATTTGCCTTCTAAGTCAGCAGTTCAAAGGGCCTTCAGATGTTGAGGATGCAAGCCAATAGCAGAGAATTTCCGTTGCAGCTTTGGGGAGCAAGGGAGTTTATGATTTGTGGGCTGTTGGAGACATTAGTAGAGGAAAACCAACAAAGGAAACCTGGTGGAAATTCGGCCAGCAGGGAATACGGGAAGGAAATTCGGATTCTCAAGATTAAGGGCTGAGTTTAGGGAATAATTAAGAGGGGATTCCAGAAATTCAGCCAGGTTAAGGTGACGGGTTTTAATTTTTTTCAAGTGAGAGTAGCGGCTTTAGGAAATAAATCAAGAGGATTTATTAAGGGGGAGGGGCCGGTGGTTTCGAGCTGATGGTGAGGATTTGGGAATTGATTTTGGGTGTATTTAATAGGCTAGGGGGATTTAGGAAAGTAATTAACTAAATCCTATTTGAATTTGAAATTCAAATTGATTTAATTAAAGAACTTTCCTAAGATAGTTTTGATATTTTAGGAAAGTTTTTGAATTTCAAATGGAACAAATTTGAATTCAAAATTATGTCCCAAAATACTATGAAGATGTGGATGGAGGCCGATGACTAGAGGATTGGGCCGACGGTGTGGAGGGGTCGGGTGGGATGTTGGCCGTGGGTGTTGGACGGGGGAAAAAGAGGGGGTTTCGGGTGAAGGCTAGAATCTGACGGCCAAACGAAGATGGGGAGGAGGAAGAAGATGAAAATGACTACTAGGAGCAATAAGAAGGAACAAAAATAGAGAAACAAAATCAAAGATACAACCGCGAGCCCGGACACATCCTGCGGCTGACGGGTACTACGTTGCCCTTCTCCAAGGGACTTCACGCCACGAGCCCGGACCCATCCTGCAGCTGGTGGAAACTCCGACTCCCTCCCATAGGGATTTCACTAAAGTTCTTCCCAAAGAACACAAATGCAAAACACAAATTTTTTTATTAATCCATCATGCCAAATACAAGAGAAGGGGCCTCTATATATAGGCCTCAAAAGAAATTAAAAGACAGATTAGCCCATTGGGCTTACATAAGACAAAAGGGTAAAAAGAAAAATTGCAAAATTAAATCAAAATACACTTAATAAACTAAAATAAAATAAAGTGATCTCGGTCGTCGATCTTCAGCTCCTCGGATAAGCATGGACGGTTGGATGTCCGCATCAGGGCTCTACTCCATTCCCTCGTCCTCCCTCTCCAAACGCTCTCTTGGCATCAACATCTATCTCTCTCTGATGGCATCACAGGCTCAACCACCCCCAACATCAAGTTATCTCTACATTTTCAAAAGAAAACCGCAAGTTAGCTATACCCGTTTCCATTTTTTCCTATTCAGCTTGTAAGGCCTCAAAAGACCATAAACTACCCTTTTATAAGTCAAGTAATCATAGTTACAAACCCTTAGAACTAATCCACACAAATGTATGGGGTCCCTCCCCAATTGCTTCCACTCAAGGATTTAAATACTACATTTTATTTGTGGATGATTGCTCACATTTCTCTTGGGTTTTTCCCCTTATGTACAAATCCAATGTTCCATCTATATTCATGAAATTTCATGCATCTATTGAAAAACAATTCTCTTTCAAAATTAAAACTCTTCAAAGTGACGGTGGTAAAGAATTTGTGAATCATACCCTCCAATCCTAACTACAGCTTCATGGCATTTCCCACCAAATGAGCTGCCCATACACTCCAGAACAAAACGGCTTAGCTAAACGAAAACATCATCATATTGTGGAAACCACTAGAACGCTACTTCACACGGCCAGTCTTCCCTACCCTCTCTAGCTTGACACACTTCTAGCTGCTACGTATCTAATCAACATAATGCCCCCCTCCAACACCTCAAATAAATCCCCCAATCACATTCTCCACAAACAACAGCCAGCCTACATTCACCTAAGAGCCTTTGGCTGCTTGTGCTTTCCCCTTCTTCCACCTACAGCCCGTCAAAAACTCTCCATCACCTCCCCATCATCGGTATTCATTGGCTACGCATCCTCCTACAAAGGCTACAAATGCCTTAAACCCACCTCCGGTCACATCTACATCTCACGCCACGTCACCTTTGACAATCTACCTTCCCTTACTCCACCCTTACACCAACATTATCATCCCCGACAGTCTCCAATCACCCAAATCCCAACCTGCTCCTTCCAGCCTCTCTCCCAACCTCAATCATACATCAATCAGCCAACACTACAAAACAAACCTACATCACCTCTACCTTTACGCAATCACTCCCCTACAAACCTTACTCACCACTCTCCTCCATCCACCATCCCATCCCCTCAACAACTCCCTCACCAGCCACATCCAATGTTGACCCGATTCAAAACAGGATCACTCAAACCACGCCAAGTACTCAACCTCCACCACTACGTTTTCCCTACAACAGCAGATCCCACCACATATTTTGAAGCATCCAAACACCCTCACTGGCGTTCTGTCATGGCCACTGAATTCCATGCCTTACAAAAATAGGGCACCTGGACGCTTGTGTCCCCTCCCACCAATCAACCCATACTCGGATGTCGTTGGACATACAAAACTAAATTCAACTCCAACGGCTCAGTTGCTAGCCGCAAAGCTAGGCTTGTGGCCCAAGGACACATACAAGAATAGAGACATAATTACACCAAAGCCTTCAATCCCGTTACCAAATTCCCCTCCATCCGTATTTTCCTCACAATTGCATTCACCAACAACTAGCCTATTCATCAACTCGATGTCATTAATGCCTTTCTCCACGGATCAATTCACAAAACCATTCATAAGAAACAACCTCGCGGGTTCGAAGATCAGCAACATCCACACCACGTCTACCTTCTTCGAAAATCCTTATATGACCTTAAACAGGCTCCTTGCCGGTGATTTCACACCTTCTCTAAACACCTCTTTTCAATCGGGTTCACAAACAACAAGACAGATCCCTCTTTATTTACATTCTACAAACACACCGTCCAAGCCTACCTGTTCATATATGTTGATGACCTCCTACTTTTGACAATCATCCCCCCAGTCTACTCAACATAATCTCCTCCCTAAGTCACCACGTCTCCATTAAAAACCTTGGACCCCCTACCGATTTCCTCAGAATTCACATCTCACACCATCGTAATCATCTCCACCTCTCACAGTCATCCTATACCAAATATATACTTCACCAAGCTGCAATGTCAATCTACAGTTCCCTCTGCAATCCCTCATTCACCAAACCTCCCACAAACATCCCAACAGACTCTCTCAATTCAGACCCCCACACCTACCGCCAGCTCACTACCTCTCTCCAATACGTCACTACTTCTCTCCAATACCTCACCATCACTAGACCTCATTTGTTGTCAACACCCTATGTCAGCACATGCGCAATCCTACTCCCCACCACTTCTACCTTCTCAAATGCTTGGGTATTCCGATCTTCCGCTTCTCTCTACAGCTCAAAAGTTACTCGAATGCTGATTGGGCCAACGACATCACCACTGGCCGCTCCACCTCCAACTATTGCTCCTTCCTCAGTAACACTATCATGTTATGGACAATCAAGAAGCAGCAAACAATTGCAAGATCATCTACCGAGGCTGAGTACCGTGCGCTAGTCGGTGCCACCCCAAACATCATATGGCTTTATTGCCTCCTCGCAGACTTATGCATCAGCCAACCGCAACCTATTGAGCTTCACTGCGACAACACCTCTGCAATTGCGCTGGCAAACAACCCCATCTTCCACGCTAGGACGAAGCATATCAAAGTCAACTTCCACTTTATTCGCAACCACATTCAATCCAAAGAAATCGGCGTCATCCCCATCAGTACCAAAAATCAGATTGTTGACATTCTTACGAAGCCCTTACCCACACCACGGTTCCATCTTCTACACTCCAAACTCATTGTTCGCAACTCACCATTCATTTGCAGGGGCATAAAAGCATCCCTCACATGCGAAGAGCAGCAATCAAACAACAGTAAGCAAGTGGAGCAGCAACCCTGACACACCTTATTTTCAAATTGTTTGATGATAATTAACACATTCAATCACTACCCTACATGCGTAAAGCAACACATCACATACATAGTTATAAATATACACCTAAAGCTACAATACCATATGGTATGATGTACAATAAAAACCTTTTTCGCTAAAATGATACAGCAACCTTACAACTTCCTTTCTCCTTGTACTGTTTCTCCTCTCATCTTGTTGTAGAGGAACCAGACACAGCTAGTATCCGTTTACACATAGGATTGAAAAATAAGCGCCAATAGAAGTTACTGAATATATCAACCTCAGAAACTAAATTATGTCAATTAGCAAGTTAAGTTATGGATCATAGGTTGCGGCGTGATACTAATGTTTCTCAAAATCAATTTGGATTCATGCCGGGTAGGTCGACTATGGAAGCCATACATTTATTAAGAGGTTTGATGGAGAAATATAGAGAAAATAAGGAGGATCTTCATATGATATTTATTGATTTAGAAAAAGCATATGATAAAGTTCCAAGAGAAGTGCTATGGAGAGTTCTTGAAAAGAAAGGAGTCAATAATGCTTATATTCAAATCATTAAAGATATGTATGCAGGAGCTATTACTTGTGTTCAAACACAAGGTGGATTGATCAAGTATTTCCCTATTTCGGTTGGGTTACATCAAGGATCAGCCTTAAGCCCATATCTTTTTGCTTTAGTCTTGGATGTTCTCACTAGACATTTGCAAGAGGATGTACCTTGGTGTATGCTTTTTGCTGATGATATTCTTCTTGTTGATAAGACTAGAGAGGGAGTTGAAGGTAAACTTGAATTATGGAGGTCAACCTTAGAGTCTAAAGGTTTTCGCTTGAGTAGATCTAAAACGGAATATTTGGAGTGTAATTTTAGTAGTAATAGACCTAGTGAGAAGATTGTGACTTTGGGCGATCAAGTCATTAATAAGAGTACACGTTTTAGATATCTTGGATCAATTGTTCAGAGTGATGGTGAAATAGATGGGGATATTATTAGCAGAATCCAAGTTGGATGGTTGAAGTGGAGGAATGCATCGGGCTTGTTATGTGATAGAAATGTACCCCTCAAACTTAAGGGAAAATTCTATAAGATGGTAGTGAGGCCTGCAATGCTTTATGGTGCCGAATGTTGGCCATTAAAAGAGAAGCATACTACTACTTTAAGTGTGGTAGAGATGAGAATGCTCAGGTGGATGAGTGGCTTTACCCTTAGAGATAGGATACGAAATGAGAATATACGTGAAAAGGTTAGAGTAGCTCCAGTAGAAGATAAGATTAAAGAGAGTCGCCTTAGATGGTTTGGTCACATAAAACGGCGGTCTTTCGATGACCCGGTTAGGAGAGTAGAAGTATTAGATTTGACTTATGTTAAGAAAGGTAGGGGTAGACCTAAAAAGACTTGGTTAGAAAATATTAGGAATGACCTTTCTTTATTAGGTTTAAATGAGAATTTGACTTTTAATAGGACACAATGGAGAAAAAGGATTCATGTAGTCGACCCCACGTAGTGGGATAAAGGCTTGATGTTGTTGTTGTTGTTGTTTTGTAGCAAGTTAAGATATTTAAGAATTAAATGGTATAAGTGACAATATGTTAGTTTGTGTGGAATCTGATTGTGTAGATCAATCGGGTTGTACTGTTGCCTCATACGTCAGTTCAATTTATCGTGTTCACTAGGGGGGCAGTGTCGGGGGGGGGGGGGGGGGGGGGGGGGGGGGGGGTACCCCTGCTTGGGTCCGGGTGCAGGGGGTTTACATGAATTTTCCTTTTTTACTTCAGGCAACACCCTGGTGCTACAAAACAGAGAGCAGAGCGCTGCAACGCTATATAGTGCCGCAGTGCTACAGGTTTGAGCATCGCAGCACTGCGAGTTTGAGCACCACAGCATTGTCAGACAGACTGATGATAGAGTTTTGAGCGTCATAGCGCTCCAAACTGGCATCGCAATGTTGACTGGCATCGCAGTGTTGCAAGATAAATTGGATAGTTTTCTTTCTCGTTTTTATGAAGGGAGACATCCCTTGGTGTTATTAACTTAACTTTCTCTTGTATTGGAATAGTATGAGAATGGTGTAAGAGAGAAGACAAGCAAGGAGAGAGCGAGAAAGAAGATATATATATACTTATTTCTCCCCATTTTAATAGTGGATTTCTTGGTGTGGTGTGACTCCGTGATTTTTTCCCGATTTCAGGTTTTTCCACGTTAAATCCTGGTGTCATTTACTTTCTAATGCTTTTACTTTCTTGTTTGTCTCATTACTGTGTTTTATTTCCATCCCCAGCACAATATGCAATTCAAAGCTTGTATGTACATAGCCAAGTAAGCATAATATATCTACAAGATTTAAAAAATTGATGGCAATTATAATAGTATAGTTGCACATATTAATTTAAGACTAAAATTCCTTTCTGAGCTATCTTTATACAAACATAGAAGCATAGCTTTTCTATTAAAAAAGTTATAATAAACACAAAATACTCATTACATAAAGACAGCAAAGGATCATAGAAGAGCGCTAAATCGTAATGGAACTTTTACTCTACAATTACCTGAAGAGATGTGGAATACATAAGAAACGCTAGATGGAAAAACTCATCTAGCTTTTCCTTCCATTTCAGATAGAAGAGTCAATGCCTCTTTATCTAACTTCAAACCAGCCATCTCCACCTCCTTGCATATCTTCCTGCACTTAGCCAACCTCCCTGAAGAAGCATAGGCCTTGATCATGTCTTTAAATATATCGTAAGTAGGAGCAAAACCAGCCTCCTTTAATCTCAAAAAATATCGCACAGCCCTATCAAGATCATTCAAAGCAACACACAATCTGATAATGACACGATAAGCTGGAAGGTCTAAAAGAAAATCCAATCCTTCAATTTCCCAGACTAAGGCCAATCCTTCACTATATTTCTTGCTGCAATACCTGCTATATATCACTGTTGTGTACATAACAATGCTAGGACTCCTTCCTGAATTTCTGAACCAATTAAAGAGACTTTCCACTGTTTCAAATCTCCCAAGCTTAATACAAACCTTCATGATAGATGTAGTATCTTGTGGCTTCAGGTCCAAACTTTCTCTCTCACCAAGCTCATCAAGCAGTGCTAATACAAGCTTGTAGCCATTAGGTGTCTTCCCTGCTTCTAGAATAAGCTTGGCATGAAGACTTGGATCCAGTGTCCTCTTACTATCTCTGGCAAGCACTAAAAGGTGTCGAGCGCGGCTCAAATTTCCTCCTTTTATGAATCCCCTCACCATGGCTTCTACCACGCAACGGCTTGCAGAGTTCAAAAACATCTCAAGTTCAGACTCGATCTTCAGTTCTCCATTCCGAGCCAAAACTTCTATGGTGGAAGAAAGAGTGCGGTCATCAGGAAATAGAAATGGCCGCTGCTTCTGAACCCAGCATAAGGTCTCAAGAGCACGTTTTGGGAGACCCAAATGACCCAATTCTCGAATTGTCATAGACAAGGACCCCTTTCTCAGGAATGGAGACCATTCGTCGAGTACCTCGGAGGCATCTACTTCTGGTGGAAGAGAAGCAATCTGTCGAGATATATGAATGAGCGCCTCAGGGTTCTTGTACACTTGATCAGTGAAGGATGACCGCGGGGAGAGGGTTTCACGGGCGGCCAAGCGAATGTGACGCTTTGGAGTGGGAATTTGTTGTAAGCATTTTCGATAAGGTGAAGGAAGGGGAACTGACCTTTCTCTCGTACGCTTCCCAGCCTTTTCAGGCATTCTTCTTTGAAACAGGGCAGCAATGGCTTCGAGCTCGTCAGGGCTCCATTCTGATTCATTGGCCGTGGCATTGCCAACATTATAAAGATTGGATTTTTCCTCCGTTTCCTTGGGGTTCGAAACATGGGCATCACCAAGCTTTCTATTTTGTAGTGGAAAACGAGTGATACTAGGACCTAATGGCAATTCGGTGCGGCGAGGGTAGCGGTGATTCTCGGGAGGAAGTTTTGGCCTGGACGAAGAAGCTTGCGAAGCAGTGAGGATGGCAGATGCTTGGAACCTGTTCGTTGAAGCAGACAAGAATGTTGTTTTAGGGATTTGGTGCAATGGATTGAACAAAATTTGCTCCATTTTGTGACGGCCAGTGGATTTTCGGTAGAAAAAAAGATTCCGGGTTCCAGGGTTTGGTATGAACTACTGGTGCTGATTACGGATATATTGTAAGAATTTCTTAGCTTATTTTTGAAAAACTAAACAAAATTATAATATTTACATTAACTTTCAAAAATCTTGCCTAATTATTCTACAATAATTTCATCAATCTTATATAGCTGCCGCGGATCCTAAATAGAGCCCTGCGTTGGATACCCATACTCACATTCACCCATATTCCCACTCACACCCAATGAGTATGGGTGGATATGTAGGCTCATAATCTTCTGGGTGGGTATAAGTGAGAACATCGTGTGCCTCAAATTCTACTTATAATTTGAACTGATTCAATTAGCAAGAAGCTTGAATGGAATTGATGTAATGGAAAAAAAAAGGGATTAACTTGAATAGTTAAATTATGTTTCTTGCGTGGTTCATACTAGCGAAAAATTTTCCACCATAAAGCCGTCGTAAATTACGAAATTCATGGAAAAATCATGATTTTTGGTGGAAATTTCTGTAGATAATAGGCAATTTTTCTTTAGTGAATTATTAATAATAAACTTATTATTTATAATATAAGATATTAAAATATTAGTTTTTAAAATTTGAGCTTAATTGATTATTATTACCTATAAAATTTTATTTTTTATGAGTTATTAAAAATTTTGAAAGTTTATTTATTTTGAGTTAAATTCAAATTGGACTCAAGTCACACAAGAACAAACAAACCAAATAAGAACTTGTTATTCATAAATACCTTTGAAGTTGAGCCAAACTCTAACGAATAAATTTTCAAAAGAGCTAAACACTGAAAAGTCACGAGCTCACTAAAAATATTATCATTTACCATTAAAGCTTTTTGAATCCATTTTGTTATTTGTTGATGCTTAGAGATGTAAATGAACTAAATCAAATTGAGTATTACATCATACAAGCTCATTTACATATTTTCTTACCAAATTCAAGATGAGTTCAAATATTATCCAAGTTTTAGATCTTGTTCAAACATATTTATAGGTTTTACTAATATTTTAAACTTTGAACATAATTTATAATTATAAATTGAAAAATTAGCATAATTTATTAAATATTATTTAAATTGTTGGATAAAATTTAAATAATTAAAAATAGTTTAAATCTTCCCATCTAACTATTTGATATTTTCATTAGAAATATATATCAAAGAATATACATAATTTTTAATACTTAGAATTTATAAAAAATTTGTTACAATAGCATACATATTACAACTAAGTTGCTATATTTGATTTACTCATAATATAGTTTTATGTAGAATAAATCATTATATCAAAATCTACCAACCTTTAGATACCATTGTCTAATAATACAATATCATAATATATATCAGAAAATAACAACTAATTATTAAATTCCTTCCAATTAATCTCTGTTTTACTCTACTTCAGTCAACTACGAGGCAGCTTCGTCTTCTCTCTCAGTTAATCTCCGTTTACTTGACTTATGCTACACGTGACCATTTCCGCTGGGGTTCTTTCTCTTCCGAGCTCTGTTTCTCCTACTGTTCAGTTGTTATGCCCTCACAACATCGATCGTCGGTGCCATGGCGGAATTAGTTGTTGGTCCAATCATGGAGAAGATCATCAACGCTTGCTCTGAATACCTGGAAGATCAAATCGGATGGCAGAAGGGCATGAAGAAGGAACTGGAAAGCCTGCGAGAGAACCACCCCAAGATCCAAGCTGTCGTCTTTGCCGCTAACGAAGCACAAATCAGCGATCAGAACCCGGCTTTCAACAAATGGATGTGGCAGCTGCGAGATGCTATTGATGAGGCAGATGATGTGCTCGATATGAGTTTGAGTACACAAAGCATAAAGAACAGCTCACCCTAAACACGGAAGAAACAAAGGTGCGTTCGGCCACCAGGAGCTTCCTATTTGATTCTGCTCGCGAATATATTAACTTATTTATTTGATAATCTGTTTCAAACTAATATGATCAGAAAAGAAAGTTCCTTCCGAGCTTCATATATGAAAGTGCTCGTAAAATTCTCAAAATTGGCAAACGTGCTCTCAAAATTAATCCCAACTTGAAGCGACTGGAGGAGGCTGTGCAGAAACTTGATAAAATTTCGGCAGATGTCACTAATTTCCTTTATCTTTTAGACAGCGCGAAGCAGGAACAGAAGGAGCAGGAGGTTGATTTCTACAAAACACGTGAAACGGGATCATCGCCTAAAAATGATCTCATCGGTCGAGGCAAGGAGAAGGAGCTTGTTATGGAGTGGCTGAGGAATCCATCAAATGAGCCTCGGGGAACTGATTTGTACAGAAACATTTCTCTTCTATCTATAGTGGGCCATGGTGGTATGGGTGATGTGGCATATCATGGAATATACTCTCCGGCTATATCATTACCTTATTATGCTTCCACTCCCTTTTTCAGCTTTTAGGCGGTTATCCCTTTTCTGCCAATTAGTGGCCAACTCAGCATTTTTAGTTTTATCTTATTATTTTTCTTATAGCAACAGGAAGTATGTAATGCCCGGAGGGAGAGGAAAAAGGCAGATTATTGAATACAGAAAATTACAGTTTCCCAACCTTCCCTGTTCTTTTCCTTCCTGCTTTCTTCTTCTTTTCTTCTTTCCTCTGTTTTGCAGGTTTTTGCTCCAGTTTTCACACCAATTGGTATCAGAGCTTGGCTGTGAATCCCATGGCAGAAGGAAGCAAACGGAATGTGGAGGACGACCGAAGCCTGGAGGCCTTGTGGACGGCCCAGAATAGCATGGCTCGCCAGATGGAGGCGTTAACCACCGAGTTTTTCCGCTTTTCGGCGGAGATGAGGACTGAGATTCGATCCCTGCGGACGAATCAACCGAATGCAGCAATGGGGAGGCCAGTTGCGCCGGCAACCACACCGGTACTGCGCCCACCTCATGGTCGCAGATCACATACCGCCGTTCCTATAGTGTCTGATTCCGACGAGGATGAGGGCGTGCAACCGCAGATGGATGCATCGGATTCGGCCGAAGAAGATAGACCCCATTTTTATGAGCAGCCTCGCCGATATCCACCTCAGCAGCGACAAAATGGAGAGTTCCGCATTAAACTGGACATTCCCTTCTTCGATGGCCGCCTACACATTGAAGACTACCTGGATTGGGAGCGCGCCGTTGAAGCCTTCTTCGATTATATGGAGATTGCACCCGAAAAACAGGTCAAATACGTCGCCTGTCGTCTCAAGGGAGGGGCGGGGGCGTGGTGGATGCAACTTTTACAATCTCGCCGGCGAGAAGGAAAGGGCAATGCCGCCAGCTGGTACCGTATGAAACGATTGCTGAGAGGGCATTTCTTACCAACTGACTTCGAACAAATGTTGTACGTACAGTATCAACATTGCAATCAAGGAGCTCGGACGGTCAGTGAATACACGGAGGAATTCTATCGCTTGAGCGCGCGGAACAACTTAACGGAGTCGGAGACGCAGTTGGTAGCGCGTTATATTGGCGGCCTCAAGGAAGCTATACAAGACAAGCTGGAGATGAATTCTGTATGGACATTGTCACAAGCCGTCAATTATGCTCTTAAAGCTGAAATTCAGCTCAACCGGCCTCCACGAGGAACTGTTGGTCGGAAATACACTGCAGAACAGGGCGGAGATTCACTCAAATTGACTGCGGCTAGTGGGCACAAGACCACTCCACCTGTGTCAGGAGGTCCAGGTATCCTTGGAGCTGAGCCCAAACCTACGTTGTACAATCGCCAGAAGACTCCTGTGCGAGATGGAAACCCATATGCAAAGCCGGTGACATTGAAATGTTATCGTTGTTTTCAACTGGGGCACAAGTCCAACGACTGCCCCAACCGACAGCAAGTGCAATTGTTAGAAGGGGAGCAAGGTGATGAAGATCATGATGCCGAGCAGTTGAATGAGCAAGATTTCGAGGATCTTCAGGCAGATGACGGTGAGCCACTAGCCTGCGTTATGGAAAAATTGTTAATAGCACCTCGCCAAGCAGGTGCGTCACAAAGACACGCCATCTTCCGCACTCGTTGCACTATTAGCGGCAATGTCTGTGACTTGCTCATCGACAGTGGTTGCACCGAGAACATCATTTCTCGGTCGGTGGTGCAGAAACTTCATCTCAAGACGACGCGTAATCCCCACCCTTACAAAATAAGCTGGGTTAAGAAGGGTGTCGAAATCGCCGTCACCGAGATGTGTCGCGTTACATTCTCCATTGGCAAGAGCTATGTGTGTGAAGTGTTATGTGACGTGTTAGATATGGATATCTGTCACCTAATTTTAGGCCGGCCGTGGCAGTTTGACGCTGGCGCAATATACGACGGGCGTGCGAACACTTATAGCTTTGAATGGAAGCAGCACAAAATCAGACTGCTACCTCGATCTGCTGCCGATAATGAACGAGATGCACCAAATAAAGCCACTATGTTCGTGGTTAGCGGCTCAAGTCTTCTCAGCTCTTGGAGGGAATCCTCTTGGATGTTAGCCTTGGTAGCTTCCAATAGCCAGATAAATGGGGAAACCACTGAACTCCCAAAGGCCATACAAGATATCCTGCAGAAGTTTCAAGATGTCTGGCCAGCAATGTTACCTAACGAGCTTCCTCCATTACGTGATCTGCAACACCAAATTGACTTGCAACCAGGTGCCAACCTTCCAAATTTGCCGCATTATCGAATGAGCCCCCACGAACACGAAATCCTCCGAGGCATCATGGAAGAGTTACTTCAAAAACAGATGATTCAGCCCAGTCTCAGTCCGTGCGCTGTCCCTGCACTGCTGGTACCCAAGAAGGATGGGAGTTGGCGTATGTGTGTTGATAGCAGAGCCATCAATAAGATCACTACGAAATACCGTTTTCCGGTACCTCGTCTCGAAGATATGCTGGACAAACTCGCCGGTGCTACTCTATTCTCAAAGTTGGATCTACGGAGTGGATACCATCAGATCCGAATTCGTCCTGGGGACGAATGGAAGACAGCCTTCAAGACGAGAGACGGTTTGTTTGAATGGCGCGTCATGCCGTTCGACCTCTGCAATGCTCCGGCGACGTTCATGCGACTTATGAATGAGATTCTTCGGCCCGCTCTCGGAAGGTATTGTGTCGTTTATTTTGATGACATCCTCATTTTTAGTCGCTCGTTGGAAGATCATCGTGACCATCTCACACATATACTTGACATTTTAAGAGAGCATAAACTATATCTCAATATAACCAAGTGCGAGTTTGCCACAAGCACCGTACATTTCTTGGGTTTCATCATTTCTAGCCAGGGTTGTGCACATGGATCCTCAGAAAATCCGCGCTATAACAGATTGGCCTACTCCTCGCTCGGTGACGGAGGTTCGCAGTTTCGTTGGTCTCGCCAATTTCTACCGCCGCTTTATTCGGGGTTTCAGCATCATAATTGCCCCTATCACCGAATGCCTCAAGGAGAAGACTCTAACCTGGACGGCGGACCAAGAGCGGAGCTTCAGCACCTTAAAAACGGCTCTGACCACGGCTCCTGTACTGGCCATACCTGATTTCAACAAACCGTTCCAGGTGGATACTGATGCATCGTCGATCGGTGTTGGTGCTGTGCTTGCGCAAGACGACCGACCCCTTGAGTTTTTTAGTGAAAAACTCAGTCCAGCTCGCCGAAATTGGTCAGCATACGAACAAGAGTTTTACGCCGTCGTTCGAGCACTGAAACAGTGGGAACATTATCTGTTGCACCAGGATTTTGTTCTATGCAGTGACAATCATGCTCTCCAATTCATCAATAGTCAGAAGACTATGAATAAAATGCAAGCAAGATGGTTAACATTCTTACAACGTTTTAGTTTCGTACTAAAACACAAATCTGGAACACAAAACCGGGTGGCCGACGCTCTAAGTCGACAAACTACTTTGCTCACCACCATCCAAGTTGACACCCCAGGGTTGGAAGCTTTACAAGAGCTGTATGCACAGGATAAAGACTTCTCCGATGCTTGGAGAAACTTAACAAGCCAACCGCCAATCCCTTATGCTGATTTTTCTATCAGACACAACTTCTTATTCAAAGGGAACCAATTGTGTATTCCGGAGTTGTCCTGGCGGGAGCATTTAACGAAGGAATTACACAGTGGAGGCTTATCCGCCCACGTTGGCCGAACGAAGACACTTGAGCAAATGCAGAACCGGTTCTATTGGCCCCACATTCGTCGGGACGTTGCACGATTTGTAGAGCGGTGCCCAATCTGCCAAATGTATAAAGGTAATGCTCAAAACACCGGTTTCTACACGCCATTACCAGTCCCGAACTCAATTTGGGAAGACATCAGTATGGACTTCGTCTTGGGTCTGCCAAGGACCAAACGGGGAGCTGATTCGATTATGGTGGTAGTCGATCGCTTCTCTAAAATGGCCCACTTTCTAGCTTGTAAAAAAACCTTCGATGCCCTCAACGTCGCAATACTCTTCTTCAAAGAGATCGTCCGTCTCCATGGCATTCCCCGCAGCATCACGTCGGACCGCGATGTGAGGTTCGTCAGTCACTTTTGGCGAGAATTGTGGAAGAGGCTTCGCACTGAAATTAAGCTAAGCTCTGCGTACCACCCTCAGACGGACGGACAAACTGAAGTCGTGAATCGTGCATTGGGTAACATGCTTCGGTGTTTGGCTCATGAACATCCGAAGCAATGGAACGATTATCTTGGACAAGCTGAATTCGCATATAATGCTATGTCGAATAGATCTACCGGACAATGTCCGTTTAGCATCGTTTATACCAAGTGCCCAAATCATGTGGTGGACATAGCAGTCTTGCCAAACTGCAAGAGCAAGGTAGCAACTACTACTACCGAAACTTATACAAAAATGCTACAGGAAGTTAAGAGCAAGCTTGAAGACTCCAACAGCAATTACAAGCAGCAGGCCGATCTTAGCCGGCGGGAGAAGATTTTTCACCCTGGAGACCTTGTAATGGTGCGGCTGCGCAAAGAAAGATTCACGCCTGGCACGTACTCCAAACTTAGCCCCCGGAAGATAGGACCAGTTCCTATTGTGCGGCGAATTAACGACAATGCCTATGTTGTTGAGCTTCCACCCACGTTTCTCACTCCATCTACCTTCAATGTGTCTGACATTTTTGCTTACAAGCCACCGGACACAGGTATAATCCACTCTATTTCCTCAGGCGAGGAATCTCCCACAGCCGGGGAGACCTGATGTGGCATATCATGGAATATACTCTCCGGCTATATCATTACCTTATTATGCTTCCACTCCCTTTTTCAGCTTTTAGGCGGTTATCCCTTTTCTGCCAATTAGTGGCCAACGCAGCATTTTTAGTTTTATCTTATTATTTTTCTTATAGCAACAGGAAGTATGTAATGCCCGGAGGGAGAGGAAAAAGGCAGATTATTGAATACAGAAAATTACAGTTTCCCAACCTTCCCTGTTCTTTTCCTTCCTGCTTTCTTCTTCTTTTCTTCTTTCCTCTGTTTTGCAGGTTTTTGCTCCAGTTTTCACACCAATGGGGAAGACAACTCTCTTGCAACATGTTTATAAAGATGAAATTACAAAGGAATTTGATCTTAAAATGTGGGTTTGTGTTTCCAACAACTTTGATGTGAAAAAAGTCATTGCAGATATGTTGGAATGTCTTGAGAATGGGAGACCTCGTTTGGAGACACTTGTGGCACTTCAAAGGCGTCTGGAGGAGGAGGTGATGTCCAAAAAGTTCTTACTTGTGCTGGATGATATTTGGGAGGAGGAGGAGGAAGAGCGGGAACAAAGCAAATGGGAGAATGTGCTCGCCCCTCTAGCTTCTGGGGATTTTGGTAGTAAGATTCTGGTAACAACTCGAACGGACTCAGTTGCACTGATGATTGCAAAGGTAATTAAAAAGAAGAAGGAAATAGTTAAATTAGAGGGCTTAGAGGAAGATGAGTGTTTGCAGCTCCTCAACTCTCATGCATTTGCTGGTGTAGAGAGCCCTAATGATCATGAAAATTTACGAGGCATTGCTCGAGATATAGTTAAAAAGCTTTTAAGATCTCCGTTGGCAGCTAAGGTCATTGGTGGTGTTCTAAATTCTCTTGACTTGGATGAAAGGCGTTGGAGGGAAGTTCTGGAAAGCAATTTATTAGGTCGGAATTCTATCAATTTCATCTTAAGACTGAGCTATATAGTTCTGCCAAATCATCTACGGAATTGTTTTGCATTTTGTTGTATTTTCCGACAAGATCATCAGTTTGATAAAGATGATTTAGTTCGAATGTGGATTGCATTGGGTTTCATTCAGCCGTCTCCTGATCAAGAAGAGATTATGGAGGATATCGGAAGAAGGTATTTTGATGTTTTAGTCAAAAAAAAAATTTATTTGACAAGGTCGAAGATGACTACAAGTTCCGATATTACTACAAGATGCATGATTTAATACATGAGTCAGCATCTAATTTTTTTGCACATGAATGCGGTAAATTTGTGAATGATGAAGAGTCATCTCTCAAAATTCCTGAGACTTTTCGACACTTGTCTGTTCGAACTACAAATCCGGACATCTTAAGAAAGATTGAGAAGTTTAAACATTTGCGTTCTCTTTTCTTGTTCTATGAAGATTCTAATCAGGATGTTTGTAGTGCACTTATTGAAATATTCAAAACATCGAGATGCCTACGCTTATTATACATATGTATTGGTAAAGTTAAATTGAAAATGATATCTGAGGAGATTGAAAATTTGAGACATCTTCGATACTTAAAGATTGATGGTTATAATTTGACTATGCTGCCAAGATCTCTAAGTAATCTCTATCACTTGCAATACATAATCTATAAGTGGCCACAGAGCCTAAGCAATCCTAAAGGTGAAGATTGTTTACCAAGTGACATTAATAACCTTTTAAACTTGTGTTACGTGAAATTTCCCCAGAATTGTATTTCATCGATATGTGGGATTGGGAAGCTAATGTCTCTTCAAGAAGTGAATATGCTTGATCTTAGAGATGTGAGTGGTTATAGAATTGGGGAGCTGAAGAATATGAATGATCTTTGCAAATTAGGAATCAATTGTCTTGAAAATGTTAGGGAGGCCGAGGAGGCTTGTAGTGCCAAATTATGTGCCAAGAGAAGGCTCACAGATTTAACCTTACGTTGGAGTAACACTGATCCGAGAAACATCGATTTAGATGAGAATGTGCTCGACAACCTTCAGCCAGCAAATTGTCTAAGGAATCTGAGCATAAAGAATTACATGGGTGCAAGGTCTACAATATGGATGAACAATGTCAATCTGCTCTCCAATTTAAAGAAAATCGAGAAAATAGAATTGAGGGATTGCTTGGAGTGTGGAACTCTTCCACCTTTTGGGCAACTTCCCTTCCTCAAGTCACTGATACTTGTTAACATGCCGAAAGTACAGTGCCTCGAAAGTAAATTTAATAGGAATGATACATACCGTGCCTTTCCATTGCTAGATGAGTTATCTATTTACAGATTAGAAGCATTAGAGGATTGGTTTGAGGCAGGAGTAGCTGCTGAAGATGGATGTTTGTTTCCTTGCTTAATTGAACTGGAGCTAATTCTCTGCCCGAAGTTGAAAGAGTTGCCCTCTTTGCCTCCTAAGCTCAATATCTTGCGGATAGAAAAGACTGGGTGGACGACTTTGAATTTTTGTAGCAATTCAAATCCTATTCCCCTTCAATCATTAAAGGTCTCTGACTGTCCAAACATTACATCTCTTCATCTGGCTGATGAAATAGCAAGACTTGCAGCACTAAGATACTTGACAATTGAAAATTGCCCCAATCTGATCTCTCTCGGAGAAATGCAAACCATTAATAATTGGCAACTCATGCTCAGCAGTCTCTGTATAAGTGATCCATAATTAATGAGTTTTCTTTTCAATTCAAATCATAATTAAATATTTATGAGAAATCAAAAATCAAATATATGGAGTGTAATTTTACTAGTAATAGGTCTGGTGGGGGATTGTGATTTTAGGCAATCAAGTCATTAATAAGAGTACACGTTTTAGATATCGTGGGTCTATTGTTCTATTAACCTCTGTACCAAGACAAAAAGGAGAAATCCCACGTGCATAACTCAAAACCATCGGATCCTCGAATCCCACCTAGGTTGCGCCGATTCGGCGCCGTCCAAGATCGCTTCCGAGGAATCTCACAATTCCACAGCACCTCGATTCCGCTCCTCTCAGCATCCATAAATAGAGGTCGAAGGGGCTTCGACTCCCCACTGCTCTCCATACGCGAAGTCCCATTCGCTCCCCCTCTCCAAGCCGCTCGTTCCTCTGTCCGACATCTTCCCACAGCCGACCATTCGGTCCTCTCGAACCCTTCGCTCAGAGAGAGAGAGAGAGAGAGAGAGAGAGAGAGAGAGAGAGAGAGAGAGAGAGAGAGAGAGAGAGAGAGACCTCCATACCTTATCTCCTCATTGCCGCAAATCCACGATCTTCTCCCGTCGACCGAACTACACCAAGCCAACCTCCACCTCTGCCCTAACCCGACGCTAGCTCCGACTCCCTTGCCTCCTCCTTCGACGCTCTCCCTTCCTGTTGGACTGGAAGTTGCGACATTTTGATCGAAGTAACCACGGGAGCTCCCTTGTTGTGAAGGTAACTCTCCCCTTACACGCGCTTCCTCGGCTTGATCCCGTGAATCCCCAAACCAAGAGCAATAGGGGAGGAGAGGGATTTTTGTTTATAATAATAATAATTATTATTATTAAAATTAGTTATAATTAAATATTTAATTATATTTAATCATGGTTAATAATGATTATTTTTAATTAAAATAAATTTTAATTAATTTTTAATGTTATTATAGTTAATTATTTTTATTAATAATTAACTATAATTATTTAAACTTAATTAAAAATCAATTATTTTAATTTAAATTAATTATAATTAATTGTTAATTATAATTGATTATCTTTAAATCGTAATTTATTATTATCAAACATAATTAATTATAATGATAAAAAAGGAATAAAAGTAAATGCTTCTCTCCCTCGATCCCCGAGCCTCCACTATCGGCAAACCCCGCGAAGGTACGAACTTCTTAAACTCAGATTCTCGCCCTCGGAGTTGGCGGAGGACCGAAAAACCGCCTATACACACCTTTATTGCGCGTGGTGGGATGGGACCCCGGTCCGACGCCTACACGAGGCGGGCAATCACCTAAACTCTACTTCGGCGTTTGTGGCGCACCGAAAAACCGCTTATACACGTCTTTATTGCGCGTGGTGAGATGGGACCCCGGTGTGGCACCTACGGCGAGGCGGGGTCACTTATAAGTACCCCCGAGCAGGGGCAAAGCAAATTGTGTCTTTTAAACAGGTATCGTCAAAGACCCCTTACATGCCTTTATTGCGCATGGTGGGAAGAAATATCACGGCCGCGGTGTCCTCGTCCGAGGACACCTACCATACACGCCTTTATTGAGCGTGGTGGGAAAGGCCCAGTTTTCTCGTAGTTTTCCCCTAAACAGGGGAGACGCCGGGAGGCTGCCGAAATTTCGGATGAATGTGAGACTTGACATGGACCTGATTTTAACTCAAAAGAACAGTGGACTCGGACTTGTAACTTTGACGCATTAAATTCAATTCTAAATGAATCCAAACTTAAATAAATCATAAGAATTAGAATGGAAGGAAGACTCAGAACTTGAATCAAATGAACATGATCTTGAACTCAAGCAAGGACTTGAACTTTGCATGACAGTAGGGGACTATGAATAGAACTTGGGCTTGCAACAAATGACTTAAGTGAATTCAAACTCAAATGAACTAAGTACAGTGAACAAAGTGAACTTTGACATGGAACTCAAACTTGTGAATAAAGAACTTGATTCAAATTTGACTTGAGTAGTTGAACTCAAGTGAGGACTTGAAGCACATACACAGAACATAACTTAAATTATTTGCAAGAAGAGCTTGGTTTGAACCAAGTGAAGGGGACATAGGACTTGAGCTTGCTACTTGAACTCAAGCAAGAACTTGATTTAGACAACAAGGCTTGAACTTTCAGGACCCCATGGAATTGAAATTTAGAATCAACAAATATAAGATCAAAATGAAAGTTCTAAAATCAAAGTGATAATGTTGATCAACTATAAGCAAGCAAATACATAGAATCTTCAATGAACATTGCAAGTCATCTCATGGGTAACATGCAAGTGATGAGCTCATAATTGATTACAAGTAAATAAACATAGAATTTGTATTGAATGACAAAGGATTTTCAATATGGCATGCTCACAATCAACATGGCAAAATCTTCAATCAACATCAAGATGCTAGCATACCAACAAAGGTCCAAACTAAATACAAAGTAATACATATGAAATTTTTGATGAAAAGGAAGGCTTGCAATGACTATAGAATCTACAAACATCATTCACTCACAAATGATGATGGAGACTCATGCAATCAAATGTACCCAATATTTAAAATTGAGTATTAAGGTATTGAGGCGTTTTTCATTCGTGAGGCGAGGCGTAAGCCTCAAGGCGTTTTGAGGCGTAAGCCTCAAAATCAAAAGATTGCGTAAACATAAGATGATAAATTTTTTATATACTAATGAATGAATAATATAAAACATAAAAAAGCATAAGATATGAAGTGAAATCAAAATATCCCAATAATAAGACAACATGAAATATAGTTCAACTCAAATTTATATCTTTCCCAAATCCCAGTATTCTTTTCATTAACATATAATTCTAATTTCCAAAAATAAATAGAATTGACATATCACATAAAAACTCATAAGTCATCAGCACTGTCATTCTTCATTTGAATCATCATTATGATGAACTGCTCTCTCCCCTTCCTCCTCTCCTATAGAGTCCATGTCGGGCATTTACTTCAAGATTTATGAAAGTTTTAATATATATAGCGTGAGGCATAAGCTTCATGCCAGTGAGGCGAGGCGGGTCTCAAGGCGGGCTTCAACCAAGTTGAGGCGCAAGCCTCATAAAAAAACTCGAGGAGTAAGCATTGAGGCTTTTTTTACTGGAATTGCGCAAAGGCGGGCCTCAAGGCGAGCCTCATATTGTGTAATTTTAAACCAAAGCTTGCAAGCAATGAAATTGATAAGAGCATGTAAGAAGATTGTAGTAATCTTTTCTACGTCCACCTAGGGACACTAACGAAGAGATATAAATAGTATAAGACAATACAATTTGTCCACGAATGAGTATAGAAGACATGTCTACAATCAAGTACATAAAGAATGGTGAAAGAGACATCATGTTCGTAGCACATTCAACTTGCCTACCAATTGTTATGATAAAGACACTATAACATTTCCATGGTCAACAATTGTCCAACATCAGTCAAATGCACCAGCCCTCTATAAGCAAGAATAATAAGATCTGCAATACATATGAGTCCTCTATGAATACAAATGTATGTACAACATTTGTCCATGGGTAGATGCATAAAGTCTACGATAAATGTAGTATCATGTAGTCAACTTCAATCTAAGGATGAATACATCTACCTCCAGCAGTAGCGGTTGTATTGTAAAGACAAAAAATCACAGCAGAATGCATAAAGAATACAAGTTCCAACGAGCTTCTACAACCCAAAGCAGGAGATTAGTTAGTGCACTACAACCTACCTACGTAAATCATGCAAGCAGTGCACGACAGTCTACCTGTACAAAGCAACGAACAAGTCTATTCAGAAGCTGCTGCGCCACACCATCGGATCCGCAATTTCTATACAAGCAGATAGAAGGCATCTACAAATACTTTCAAAGTACCCCCGCACATGCACCATAGTTTGTATACACATAGGTACACTAAAAGGGGTAAAAGCAATCATAAAACCCGCATAAGCCCCTACGAGCGTGTTATTGGTACACACGTGATGTCTATAGATGCTGTGCGGGTTATTAAATTTAAATCTGATCCTCCTAAGTAGGTAGGTAGGAGTTGACAAGGTTCAACAAATAATCATAAAAAACCCCCAAACACCCGTATGGGCCCCGGTGAGCGTGTTATTGGTACACACGTGACGTCTAGGGATGCTACACAGGTCAAGAAGTGAATTCAAGTTTGAATTTGATCCTTCTATGTGGATCAATAGCAGTCGACATGATTCAAACCATCAAACAAATATATGATCACGATGACCGATATACTTGTTTTAATACATTAATATTAGGCATTCAAGGCCTATAACAATATGAATTCACTAATAAATGCACAAAGCCTACGGAACTCAATCCTCTATCGATAGATCGAAAGATTTGATAAGGTTCAATCAACAAATGAAATGACACCTCACACCCCGATGATGACCGTGTTGAATTTTTATCTCAATCGGAGGAGTTCACAAATATTTTCAAATGCCACCCAAAATCCAAATTCCACAAAAATCAAAAAATTATAAAATTCAATGATATTTTAAAATAGAAATCAATCCGTCAATCACTTAAAGCAAAAATCCCCCCACCATCCGCAACAGTTTGCCGAGGTGGACAAATTGAAATTTACTTTAGTTCACATAGAGCTAACGCCTGATCGTTTATATCACTAGGATCTATTCTCAAACAATCTACTGCCAGTAAGGACGTGGTACGTGTCCTCTAACCGATAGTTTTGCCGCCAAATGGCACTGCAGGATAAATGGTTAAGACTCGGGGCCCTCTGAACCAAGTGGTTTTACCGCCAAATAGCACCACGAAATACCTGTTATGGCCAGCGCCGATACGCTCCTATTTGGCATCAAATCCTTGAGATATGAATCAATAGAATATGATCGATAGGGCACAAAGCCCTTTGTTAGCTAAGGTGGATTCAAATTTGTCCCCTTAGAAAAACATTCACCCCGGGTCTACAAGGTACCCTTGGACGAAGCAACCCATGGCTGCCGACAAGGATCTTTCTGTCAGGTTGGGTCGACTACCTCTTCTGACTAAGTAGACCAGGGACCACGATGGTCCGGGATGACGGAACCATGGGATCTTGATCAGGTCCATCATCTATTCTCCCACCATCCGCTTTAAGTAAAAGATGGTGAAATTTCTATTTTAAATATCAAATTTTCCAAACATTTAAACCCTTCAAATTTTCCAATTTCTAAATCCAAACTCATTGCTGCTATTATATGTCAGATAATACGTATTCTTTACGTATCTGATTGACGACTAGTCTTAATTGAAAGTTCTCTCTCGTTATCGGGAGGGGTAATTAATTAACTATAGGGGCTTGCGCCTATAGGAAACCAAAACTCATATAATAAAGTCCTCACAAAATGAGGGCAAAATCACTGGGTAGTGTCTTATGTACAAACTCATCTGCCTTCCAAAATTTACCCCGAAACTTATTCCGTTAAAACTCCCTCGCCGAACATAAAAACAAACAACAATGCACGGCGGGGAGGCCGGGGACAAATTTTCGGAGCCCACATGTTCAGAGTGATGATGAAATAGATGGGGATATTATTAGTTGAATTATAGTTGGATGGTTGGTGTGGAGGAATGAATTGAGCTTGTTGTGTGAGAAAAGCATTCCTCAAAGTTAAGGGAAAATTCATTAAGATGGTGGTGAGATCTGCAATGCTTTATGGCGTAGAATGTTGGCCATTAAAAGAGAAACATAATATTAAGCTATGTGTTGCAGAGATGAGGATGCTTGGGTGGATTAATGGCTTTACTCTTAAAGACATGATATGAAACAAACATATTAGTGAAAAGGTTGGAGTAGCTCCAGTGGTAGATACGATTAGAGAGGGTCGCCTTAGATGGTTCGGTCACATAAAACGGAGGCCTTTCGATAATACACTTATGAGAGTAAATGTATTAGATTTGGCTTATGTTAAGAAAGGTAGAGGTATACCTAAAAGACTTGATTATAAAATATTAGAACTAACATTTCTTTATTAAATTTAAATGAGAATTTGACTCTTAACATAATACAATGGAGAAAAATGATTCATGCAGCTAACCCCACATGGTGGGATAAAGGCTTGATGTTGTTGTTGTTGTTGTTGTTGGTCTCAGAAGTTTGCTGTTAGACCGGTCCATTGAACTCGTCCAGCTGGTCCTCTCAAATAGATGATCAATTGAATCTTGGTATTTTCCGTTTCCCTTTCATCGAATAATACAAGTTATCTTCAATTTTCCTAGTTGTGTGAATTTTTGTGGAGTATACTCGTTGTTTTCTAAAGATTGATAGGAATTACTTGAGATCTACTAGTGCTTCCTATCAATTGTCTGGCATGGTTTTATTTGGCATAAGTTATATGCCATTCGTTATTCATGTTTTGTTGGATGGCCATTATCATGGGCTTAAAGACTATTGATCTCCTCATTATGCAGAATATACCTTCCCCTTCCTCCTGCTCATGTTATTCCTACCCGGAAACACACTTTTACTTTTTCTTTGAATTTGATTTTTTGTTCCAAATTCTATCTTCTTTCCTTCCTTGAGTGGAGGGATTTTATTGAGAACAAAACTTGCAACAGTTAATAGAATACATGATTGACAGTTCATGTTCCATCAACCTCCCTCTCTTTAGCCTCTACTGCCTTCTTAACTTGCTGTTCTATATACTTTATTTTGAAAGAATGGAATGCTAGGAGATTTGCTTCTGATTTTAATAGCTGGACCTCTGTGAAATTGTGCATCAAACAAGCTGTTTTGAAGAAGATTTCATGATTGAAACATTTCAATGGCACCAAGCAATTCATCTCTTAACTAGATAGTTGTTGGCCTGCTGCTTTTGGTGGTTTATATTGGCTTGCCTGTTTTGACTTTTTTTGGGAGTATGGCTGGAATTTCAGGATTTATGGACTAGGACTAAGATGAATATGAATTTTAACCAGCATCTTTCTTTTGCTCGCTCCTTGGAAGGTCTTTCTTTTGGCAACCAGGGGCATTTCCTCCCCTTGGAAGGCCCCCTTGGCAACTAGGGAACCGACATCCACATGATGATATTGATATCTAATTTTTGGGTTAATTTCATTTTGGACATTATGAGTCCTTTGAGCTTTGATGTTATTTGTTCCCCATATCTCTTATGTCTCCTGTTTCTTTCCTTTCAAGTTTCAGTTCTTTTTAAGTTTTGGATAGCTTCTATGTGCTCTTTGGGATTTTGAGCTCATATTTTTTTGGTAGCTTAGGTTACAGGTTTCATTTGTTTTTTTTTTCCTTTGAGCCTTTGCTCTTCGTAAATTTTCTTTGTACTTAAAACTACTTTGTACGGCAACATTTCTCTAGTATGAATAGTGGGCCATGGTGGTTATGGGGAAGACAAATCTCTTGCAGCATGTCTATAAAGATGAAATTACGAAGGAATTTGATTATAAAATGTGGGTTTGTGTTTCCAAAAACTTTGATGTGAAAAAAATCAAAAAATTCATTGCAGATATCTGCAAGCTCTTGAGCTTAGAAGGCAAAGAGGGCAACTCTTTCAACTCCGGGCAGTCATTTAGCACGAAACAAACATCCATCTTCAGCAGCTACTCCTGCCTCCAACCAATCTTCTAATGCTCCTAATCCGCAAATATAGAACACCTCTAGCTCTGGCAATGGAAAGGCACGGTATTTATCATTCCCAGGAAATTTATTTAAGAGCCATTTTACGTTCGGCATGTAAGAAAGTTTTAGACTTGAGGAAGGGAAGTTGCGTGAAAGGTGGAAGAGTCTACCACGTCATGCACTTTTTCAATTCAATTCTCTCTAGATTGGAGATCAGATTGACATCATTCATCCATATTGCAGATCTTGCACCCACCCATGTAATACCATATGCTAAGATTCTTTAGATAGTTGCAGTTTAGTGGTTAAAGGTTGTCGAGCACCTTCTCATATAAATCATTGTTCCTCGAAATAAGTGCAACTCCAATGTAAGGTCAAATCTGTGAGTCTCCTCTTGTCATATAATTTGGTACTACAAGCCTCCTCGACATCCTTAACATTTTCAAGACAATAGATTCCTAATTTGCAAAGATCATTCATAGACTTTAGCTCCCCAATTCTATTACCAATCTTATTTTCAAGATCAAACCATTCGAGTTCTTGAAGAGAGTTTAGCTTTCCAACCCCATGTATCGAAGAATTATATTTTTTGAGCCATATCAGACACAAGTTTAAAAGGTTGATTATGTCACTTGGTAAAATATGATCAAGTTTAGTTCCGCTTGCATTCCATGAATCATAAATTATGTATTGCAAGTGAGATAGATTACTTAGAAATCTTGACAGCTAGTGACCTTATATCCATCAATCTGTTAAGTATAAAAAATGTATCAATATTTAATCTACTCATGTATCGTTTTCAATGACGGATGTGGGTAAAGAAGCTAGTCCATGAAACTAAAATTAGGATATGAACTTGAAATATAGGCTCCCTTATAGGAAAATTAATGGAATTAATAGATATTATGATTCATAAGAAGATAAATATTCTGTGCATTTAGGAATCTAAATTGGTTGGAGAGAAAGCTAAAGAGATTAATAATTTAGGATATAAACTATGATATTCGGGTAGGAGTCGTACTAGAAATGGTGTATGTGTGATTATAGATAAGATTTTGAAAGATAATGTTATAAAAATTAAGAGAATTAGAGATATAATTATAGCATTAAAGATTATTGTTGATGTTAAGATTGTTAATATTATAAGTGCTTATGCTCCTCAAGTAGGTTTGGATATAAGTTCAAAATTAAAATTTTGGAATGACTTAGAATAATTAATACAAAATATACCTCTTGAAAAAAGAGTTTTTATTGGAGGATATTTAAATGGACATGTTGGTAGCTAGAGAGGTAGATGATTTTAAAAGCATCCATGGTGGCCATGGGTTTGGAACGACATATGAAGGTGGTAAGACTATATTTGATTTTTCTTTAGCTTATGACTTCTTAATAGCTAATACCTTATTTAATAAAAGAGATGAGCATCTTATTACTTATAAAAATGGATTTAGTAAAATGCAGATTGATTATTTTCTTATAAGAAAATTAGATCGTTTAGATTGTAAAGATTATAAAATTATTCCGAGTGAAAATTTATATACCCAACATCGATTATTAGTTTTGGACCTTAATATAAAGGATCAAAAAATAAAAAATAAAGTACAACGATTTTCTAGGATTAGATGGGGGCATTTAAAGAATATTAAAAAAAGTATTTTTCAGAGTAAGATTTTAGATCTTAAGATTCTATCTGTGCATGAGAATGCCAATATTATGTGAGAAAAAATGACTTGTGATATTAAGAATGTTACAAAAGATGTGCTTAGAATTTCGGAGGGAAAAGCTCATAATAGTAAAAATAGTTTGTGGTGGAATTCAAATATGCAAGAAAAGATAAAAAAAAATTTTTTGTTATAAAAACTGGTTTAGATGTAAAAATTTTGATAATTGAGAAAGCTATAAAGAGGCTGAGGCTCGTAAGGAATCTAAGAAAGTTATTTGAGATACAAAGAGCTTAGCTTTTAATGATTTATATAATAGATTAGATACTAAGGAGGGATAAAGATATACGTATAAGTTAGTCAAACAAAGAGATATGAGTAGTAAGGATTTAGTTCAAGTGAAGTGTATTAAGGATGAATATCAAAAAAATACTTTTCTTAGAAGATGATATTCAACAAAGGTGGATGAGGTATTTTTCTAAACTTTTTAATGAAGAATATGAAAATATGATTGACTTTATTTACTTTATCACTCTAAATGAAAATAATTTTTTTTGTTTTTATCAGCGTATAAGTAAAACCGAAGTTAGAGAGGCTTTAAAGAAAATGAAGTGTGAAAAAGCTGTTGGACTTGATGATATTTTATAGAGATGTGGAAATGCTTAGGAGATGAAGGAATTTCTTGGCTTACTAAACTTTTTAATACTATTTTGATGACTAAAAAGATGTCAGATCAATGGAGAATGAGTGTGTTAATTCCTATTTTTAAGAATAAAGGTGATGCACATGAGTGTGCGAATTATAGAGGAATTAAGTTAATGTGTCATACTTTAAAACTATGGGAGCGAGTTATGGAGCGTAGGTTGTGATGTGATACTAATGTTTCTCAAAATCAATTTGGATTCATGCCGGGTAGGTCTACTATGGAAGCCATACATTTATTGAGAGGTTTGATGGAGAAATATATAGAGAATAAGGAGGATTTACATATGATATTTATTGATTTAGAGAAAACATATGATAAAGTTCCAAAAGAAGTGCTATGGAGAGTTCTTGAAAAGAAAGGAGTTAATAATTCTTATATTTAAATCATTAAAGATATGTATGATGGAGCAATTACTTGTGTTCAAACACAAGGTGGTTTGATCAAGTATTTTCCTATTTCGGTTGGATTATATCAAGGATCAGCCTTAAGTCCATATCTTTTTGCTTTAGTCATGGATGTTCTTACTAGACATTTGCAAGAGGATGTACCTTGGTGTATGCTTTTTGCTGATGATATTCTTCTTGTTGATAAGACTAGAGAGGGAGTTGAAGGTAAACTCGAATTATGGAGGTCAACTTTAGAGTCTAAAGGTTTTCGCTTGAGTAGATCTAAAATTGAATATATAGAGGGTAATTTTACTAGCAATAGAACTAGTGATGGGATTGTGACCTTTGACGATCAAGTCATTAATAAGAGTACACGTTTTAGATATCTTGGATATATTCTTCAGAGTGATGGTGAAATTGATGGAGATATTATCAGCATAATTCAAGTTGGATGGTTGAAGTAGCGGAATGCATCAGGCTTATTGTGCGATAGAAAAGTCCCCCTCAAACTTAAGGGAAAATTCTATAAGATGGTGGTGAGACGTACAATGCTTTATGGTGCCGAATGTTGGCCATTAAAAGAGAAGCATATTACTAAATTAAATGTTGCAGAGATGAGAATGCTTAGGTGGATGAGTGGCTTGACCCTTAGAGATAGGATACAAAATGAGCATATACGTGAAAAGGTTGGAGTAGCTCCAGTGGAAGATAAGATTAGAGAGAGTCGCCTTAAATTGTTTGGTCACATTAAACGGAGGCCTTTCGATGACTCAGTTAGGAAAGTTGAGGTAGACCTAAAAAGAGAGAGTCGCCTTAGATTTGACTTATGTTAAGAAATGTAGAGGTAGACCTAAAAAAACTTGGTTAGAAAATATTAGAAATGATCTTTCTTTATTAGATTTAAATGAGAATTTGACTTTTAAGCGAACACAATGACGAAAAAGAATTCATGTAGCCGACCCCACGTAGTGGGACAAAGGCTTGATGTTGTTGTTGATGTATCATTTTCAAGTCTGGAGCACATATGTATAATAAAAGAAGGCTTCTTGATGTTTTGAATATTTCAGTAAATACATTGCAAATATCCCAATTAGAAGTTTCATAGTACTAGAACAAGAAAACATAATACAAGTATTTAAACATCCCAATGTTTCTTAAGTAGTTTGAACAGATAAGTGTTGAAGAGTCCCAGGAATTACAAGATGCAACTCTTCATCACCCATAACTTTGAGGCATTCTTGTGCAAAAATATTTTGTCCCAACATTGTTTAAAATTGCGCAAAATGAGGCTCGCCTTGAGGTCCGCATTTGCGCAATTCTAGTGAAAAACGCCTCATGGCTTACGCCTCGAGTTTCTTTTATGAGGCTTGTGCCTCAACTTTGCTCGCCTTGCTCTCTCTCTCTCTCTCTCTCTCTCTCTCTCTCTCTCTCTATATATATATATATAAACTTACATAAATCATAAAGTAAAGCCCCGAACAAAGCACACTTCGTGCACCCGCAAGTCATAACAATTTCCTCTCAACCTCTAGCCCGTCGCCTTCACCACAACCACCACCGTCATAGCCATCGTCAAGATCACTTGAAAGCCGCACACCACCACCATCTCTAAAAATTTGGGAGTATTAATCTCATCTTTATGTTTATGAAATACATTTATGAAAGAGTAAGATGTCTGAAATAAATGAAGAAGAAACATATTGGAAGGCATTGGACTCCGCATAATGAGATATTGGAGAAATCAATTTGTTATAATAACGACTTAAATAAATACCCTCAGTGATGACAATACAGATGATTTTTTAGTTGTTGCTAACTTTTCAACCTTTTTTAAAAATTAAATGTAGATAAATAGAGAGCTAAGAAAGAAAGAATTTGAAGTTGAACTTAATATTATATGATAATTTTATGCAATCTATATTTAATAATTTTTTGCTCATGTAATATTTGTATTTCAATTATATTTCATGCAATTTATTTAGTGCATTTTTTATTTCATATGTTATTGTGTTACTTCACAGTTCAATAGAAAAATAAAATATCATATTTTAACATATTATTTGGGTACTATATAAAAATTTATTTTTAACATTTATTTGCACTTAACGCAATATTTTATTTTGAAGCTTATGTCTCACCTCATGAACAAAAAATACCTCAATACCTATTTGTGCAATTTTAAACATTAGTCCCAACTCATGTAGTAAATCATGCATCTTTTAGTATTCTAAATTTTTCTAGTATCCTAAATCTTTGAACTTGTCGAAGAAAGATTTTTTAACTAAAATATCTAAATACCTTCCTCTGATATCCTCCATAGTCTCTCCTTGAATATGAGATGCTGAATGAAAACCAATGCAATCCAGATTTGGACTAAATCATCGTCATTGAACACATGATTTTGTGGAAATATAAAACAAAATAAAAAACAAATTTGTAGAGATCTGGCAGATCTATATAATTCAGTCTTAAGATCGAAAAGATATAATTCTAGCCCATTGTTTTTAGTACTTAAATTACTTTCTAGAACTATCATCACTTGCCTTTCATCCAAGTTAGAATTTAGAACACAACAAATGACCTTTGCCGCCAATGGTGATCCTGAAAGTTTTTTTTATTACCTCTCCTGCAATGGCTCTTAATTTTTTAAGATCATTAGGGTTCTCTACATCATCAAATGCATGAGTTGAGAAGTTGCAAACACTCATCCTTCTCCAGACCCTCTAATCTAAATATTGTCTTCTTTTTATTACTTTGAATTGTTGTAGCATTTCAAATTATATTCCTGTTGAAATATTAGAGGTCTTTGGCTGTCAAAACATTACCTCTCTTCCTCTAGCTGATGAAATAGCAAGACTTGCAGCACTAAGATACTTTACAGCACTAAGAATAATGGAGAATGATGAGCTGGTTTCAGTTCCAAATGAGGCGGAGTGGTTTCTGAAAGTTTGTTCATTTCTTTGTAAGCTGAAATTTAATTGATCTCGCGTCCTTAGAGTCTCTCCCTTCTTCTTTGGAAAGCTTATCTTCACTTCAGAATCTATCTATTTATGAAGATCCTAAACTTCGTGAATTACCAATTCTTTCTCCCTCTTTGAAATTTCTAGCAATCGAGAACTGTCATCAGAGTTTTGGTTGAAGGCTCCGTTTGGTACAAGATTGCTCACATTCCTTATGTTGATATTTCTACCGTTTTGGACCAACTATTTCAATTAATTTTCAAAGTTTGTAGGAGAAATAAAAAAATAGAAGCGAACTTCTTTCTTCTTATGCTATTTTCAAAGTTTTTCATGTTCTCTTGTTCGAGTCATGTAACTCAAATATATTATTCAATATTCTCTTACTGTTGTGAATCTCTATGATTTAAGTGGAGTTTTTGTTTCAGCTAAATCTCTTGTTTGTGTGGAATTTTTGTTTCGGTTTAGTGAATGTCTCAAATTTTTTTTTCTATGGCACTATCGGCTAACCAACTTATCTCCGGGAACATTTCTGCTCACCCTGTCTTTTTGATTATTCTTTGAGTGTGATTTCTATTTTAGAATTCTGAATGTTTTTTTTCTTGGGCTGCTATTTTCTTTGCTTAGACTTAACATTATACAAGTTTTTAACGGCATCAATGATAATTCCCTACTTTTTATGGATACAATTTTTTTTTTCTATTTGGTTATCTGTGCTTCTATTTATTATGTTTGGTGTGAAAAAAGGGGAGAAGGGCTGGCTCTATCTACTCTCTAAATATTATTTTAGTTTTGATTAAAAAGGCCATCAAGGCTAAAATTAGCTGTTGGAAGAATTATTATAAATTTCTAACTTATCTATGCTAATTTTCTTTATCCTTATATTTCTTTGGACTTTGGGACTGGACATCTATATTTGTTTATTGTAATTGGGACTTCTTCCTGCTTGACTCTTTTGTGTTTATCCTCTGTATGGTTTTTGGGCTGCTCCCTCCCATGGATGATTCTTACTTGGCAATCGGGTGACAAACTTTTCTATTGGTTTTGCAGGAAGCCTCCTGCCATATATATCTCCCGAGTCCGGCAAGCCTCTCCTGAGTCTGGCAGACCTCATGGCCTTCTTAACTGGTTTTTTGGTTATTTTTGCTGCCTACATAATGACTAAATTTTGGGTTATTTTGTCATTTTGAGTTTGCTTTGCAACCTGTGGTTTATTTTGGTGATTAAAGCTTTGGGATCTTAGTTTTGGCCTCCTTTTGGGCCTATGTTTATAAATCATGTTTTTTATTTAATGAAATTTGTAGCGGTGGTAATGGATTTGTTATGAGATATTGGAGAAATCAATTTGTTATAATAATGACTTAAATAAATATCCTTAGTGATGATACAGATGATTTTTTAGTTGTTGCTAACTTTTCAACCTTTTTTTAAAATTAAATGTAGATAAATAGAGAGCTAAGAAAGAAAGAATTTGAAGTTGAACTTAATATTATATGATAATTTTATGCAATTTCTATATTTAATAATTTTTTGCTCATATAATATTTGTATTTCAATTATATTTCATGCAATTTATCACTAAACACTTTGTGTTTAGTGCATTTTTTATTTCATATGTTATTGTGTTACTTCACAGTTCAATAGAAAAATAAAATATCATATTTTAACATATTATTTGAGTACTATATAAAAATTTATTTTTAACATTTATTTGCACTTAACGCAATATTTTATTTTGAAGCTTATGTCTCACCTCATGAACAAAAAATACCTCAATACCTATTTGTGCAATTTTAAACATTAGTCCCAACTCATGTAGTAAATCATGCATCTTTTAGTATTCTAAAATTTTTCTAGTATCCTAAATCTTTGAACTTGTCGAAGAAAGATTTTTTAACTAAAATATCTAAATACCTTCCTCTGATATCCTCCATAGTCTCTCCTTGAATATGAGACGCTGAATGAAAACCAATGCAATCCAGATTTGGACTAAATCATCGTCATTGAACACATGATTTTGTGGAAATATAAAACAAAATAAAAAACAAATTTGTAGAGATCTGGCAGATCTATATAATTCAGTCTTAAGATCGAAAAGATATAATTCTAGCCCATTGTTTTTAGTACTTAAATTGCTTTCTAGAACTATCATCACTTGCCTTTCATCCAAGTTAGAATTTAGAACACAACAAATGACCTTTGCCGCCAATGGTGATCCTGAAAGCTTTTTTTATTACCTCTCCAGCAATGGCTCTTAATTTTTTAAGATCATTAGGGTTCTCTACATCATCAAATGCATGAGTTGAGAAGCTGCAAACACTCATCCTTCTCCAGACCCTCTAATCTAAATATTGTCTTCTTTTTAATGACCTTTGAGATTCGTCCTTAAATATTAATTCAAGTTTTAACCAAAATCCTAATTTAGATGAGTAAGACAATAATTTCTTTTTCATTATCATAAAATTTATCTTCTTATAATTAAAAAAGAAAATTAAAACTATAATGTTAATTTCAAGCTAAAATGAAAAAGCTTGAGATCATTTTTAAAGACAAAATTTTGTGCCACTGCAGATAAAAAATCTTGGCTCCTCCACTGTTTTATCCTGCTCATCATTCTCCCAAATGTCATCCAGCACAAGTAAGAACTTTTTGGACAACACCTCAGTCCCAAGATGAGAAATTATTGTGTGTACGCAATCCGAACGTGTTCGGATGCTGCGTACACAACGCTTATTTCATTGCGTATTTTTTGATATATAATTTTTTCGTGTCAAATAAATATGAAATAAATAATACTCATTAAATACGCAAAAAATACGCAAAAAAAAACTTAGAAAACATAAATTATCAAAAAATACGCAATGAAATAAGCAGTGTGTACGCAGCATCCGAACACAATTCTGCGTTCGGATTGCGTACACAATAATTTCTCATCTTGTAGGGCCTTAAGTGCCTCCAAACGAGGCATCGCCTTAAGAGATTACAACATAGGTGGCATTGGATGAAAGACTTTGAATTGTTGTAGCTTTTCAAATTATATTCCTGTTGAAATATTAGAGGTCTTTGGCTGTCAAAACATTACCTCTCTTCCTCTAGCTGATGAAATAGCAAGACTTGCAGCACTAAGATACTTTACAGCACTAAGAATTATGGATAATGATGAGCTGGTTTCAGTTCCAAATGAGGCGGAGTGGTTTCTGAAAGTTTGTTCATTTCTTTGTAAGCTGAAATTTAATTGATCTCGCGTCCTTAGAGTCACTCCCTTCCTCCTTGGAAAGCTTATCTTCACTTCAGAATCTATCTATTTATGAAGATCCTAAACTTCGTGAATTACCAATTCTTTCTCCCTCTTTGAAATTTCTAGCAATCGAGAAATGTCATCAGAGTTTGGTTGAAGGCTCGGTTTGGTTCAACATTGCTCACATTCCTTATGTTGATATTTCTACAGATTTGGACCAACTACTTCAATTAATTTTCAAAGTTTGTAGGAGAAATAAAAAACTAGAAGCGAACTTCTTTCTTCTTATGCTATTTTCAAAGTTTTTCATGTTCTCTTGCTCTAGTCACATAACTCAAATATATTGTTCAATATTCTCTTACTATTGTGAATCTCTATGATTTAAGTGGAGTTTTTGTTTCAGCTAAATCTCTTGTTTGTGTGGAATTTTTGTTTCGGTTTAGTGAATGTCTCAAATTTTTTTTTCTGTGGCACTATCGGCTAACCAACTTATCTCCAGGAACATTTCTGCTCACCCAGTCTTTTTGATTATTCTTTGAGTGTGATTTCTATTTTAGCATTCTGAAGGTTCTTTTTTCTTGGGCTGCTATTTTCTTTGCTTAGACTTAACATTATAAAGGTTTTCAACGGCATCAATGATAATTCCCATGCAACTTTTTATGAATACAATTTTTTTTTTCTATTTGGTTATCTGTGCTTCTATTTATTATGTTTGCTGTGAAAAAAGGGGAGAAGGTATGCTGGCTCTATCTACTCTCTAAATATTATTTTAGTTTTGATTAAAAAGGCCATCAAGGCTAAAATTAGCTGTTGGAAGAATTATTATAAATTTCTAACTTATCTATGCTAATTTTCTTTATCCTTATATTTCTTTGGACTTTGGGACTGGACATCTATATTTATTTATTGTAATTGGGACTTCTTATTACTTGACTCTTTTGTGGTTATCCTCTGTATGGTTTTTGGGCTGCTCCCTCCCATGGATGATTCTTACTTGGCAATCGGGTGACAAACTTTTCTATTGGTTTTGCAGGAAGCCTCCTGCCATATATATCTCCCGAGTCCGACAGGCCTCTCCTGAGTCTGGCAGACCTCATGGCCTTCTTAACTAGTTTTTGGTTATTTTTGCTGCCTACATAATGACTAAATTTTGGGTTATTTTGTCATTTTGAGTTTGCTTTGCAACATGTGGTTTATTTTGGTGATTAAAGCTTTGGGATCTTAGTTTTGGCCTCCTTTTGGGCCTATGTTTATAAATTCTGTTTTTTTATTTAATGAAATTTAAAGTCGTGGTAATGGATTTGTTATAAATGCTTTTTCCCCTATAACTTTTTCAAAAAAAAAAAAACAACCTTGATTGCAACTCATAGTAATGGAGTTCAAACTAGTGGAGGGCATGTTCTTTTGGAATTTATTCTGCTAGATGTTTGCTTGGTTAGTTTTTTTTCGTAGATACTTTGATTAAATATGTGATTATTACTGCTACAGAAGATTGTAAAATTGAAATTAGTGTTGCAGTTACCTTAGTTCTCTAGTTTATATTTATGCTAAAAAAATGTTTTCTTCAACTGATTTGTTGTTTTATCTACACATAATGATCTTGCTCAAATTACGCTCTCATTGAATTTATTTTATCATTAGTGGATGCTTTAAGGCTATAAATAATATAAATTAAACTGAATGTTATCCTGATCAAGTTCATTTATTTATTTTCTTATCAAATTTGGATCAAATTTAAAGATTACCATATTTTAAATCTTATTAAAACTTATTTTTAAGTCTTTTTTTTTTCAAATGTTTAAATTTTTTAAATAATTAAATTACAAAATGATCATAATATTTCTAATTTTTATTTCAATTGTAGTGAGGCTTAAAATGGGCTAATTGATTTATGGTCTTAAATTAGATTGAAGGGTCTTAATCAGTGCCATTAAAGTCAAATGAATTGAAGGCATTAAGTAAAAAATAATAATATTTACAGTACGTATGCTTCATTAATTATTATTAAGCATAATTAAGCAAACTTTCAAGCCACTATCAATTAGAAAGAGAATATTCACACTTTCTTGTAAAGCTCCAAAAGCACTTCACATGCAGAAAGGCGACATTGTCTGCTACTACTTAGGCTTCGTTTGGAACAACTTTCATATTATTTTTTAAAATGATTTTCTAGTATAAAATTTTCTAATTCACAAAATTTTTATAATAGAAAGCTGTTTTAGAAAGAAACAAAAAAGCTGTCTAAAAAAAAACCTTAGTATTGTAGATAAAAAACTTTAATTTGGCTGAAATTTTGTTACATTCTCTTATTTAATTTAATTTTATTTCTATGTTTTTTAATTTCAAGATAAAAAAATTGCTTGTATTAATTCGACTTATGGATACGTCATCAAAAATTGCCTTGATCGAGCACAAATCTCAAAGAATGTCTAATTTGAAAATTTTCAAAATTATATTTGGGATCATCCTAACTTTTATTTAAGCAAGCTTATAGTCAAACTGAACGTCATCAATTCATTAGAAGATAGGGAAGCTTGCCAGCAAAAGTAAAAAAATATTGAATAAAACTTTATTATTATTATTTTTATGTACTTGCTTGATGCTACCTAAATTATCATGGTCTTGTAAAAAACCAAGAATATTAAGTAGCAGAGAACTATATCTTTCTCCATGTGACGTTCTTTGGACTTCATGCAACTTTCACATGATTACTTGAATGGGGGGATGACAGATCCTTTAGATTGCTTAAATGGGGGGAATGGCAGATTCTTTATTTGCAACCGGATTGCTTGAATTGGGGGATGAAAGATCCTTTAGATTGCTTGAATGGGGGGATGACAAATCCGGACCCTCCAAGCAAACATTATTCCTTTTTGTTTTCTTTAAATGGCAGCCGGCTTGCCTTGAGAGCACAAGCTTTTGCAAGGTGTGAGGAATACAAAGTGAGAATTGAGAAATAGACAAGGAAAGTAAAGTTTCTGTCATCTTTAAGGTTAGTTCTGAAGAATTCTAGAATGTTGTTGATTTATTTAATATGTTGTTTAAAATTTTTTGTTGCGAGTAGTAAATGTTTCTGAAGAAAAGTATTAATTTGTTTTGTTTGCGTAAGAATTATATTAAATATCTATGAGTTAATATTACGAAAAGTAGTGTCTATGAAATAATTGTTTTTAATATGTTAGTGTTTCTGAAGAAAAATAACAACAAAATTATGCAGAAAAAATTAATTAATTGCACGTATACATTATAAAGTGTAACTTTATTTACATTATATTTAATATTTTTTCTGTTAACATAATAAATTGGAAAAAAATTAAAACTGCAGAGAATGTGTTTGAGAAAAAAAATTTAGAAATATGTTTTTAAGAAAACAATTTTAGAGAAAATGAAATTTTAAAATAAGAAATTGATAAAATTCAAAAACTTAATATTTACAAAACTAAATGCAAGAAGAGAGAGAGAGATAGAGAGGCGGAGAGGGAGAAATAGGTAGATTTTAAATATTAAAACTTTTATATATTTAGTCAAATTTGAATTAACTTTCAGTTATATTTAATATTATGTTAAAATTATTATATTTAATATTTAACATAATGTGAAAATAAATATTAGTATGTGAAAATTAATATTTAATATTATGTTTAACTTATTAACATTCAACTAAATTTAATATTATGTGAAAATTAAAATTATTATATTTAATAGTATTTGAAAATTATTAAAATTTAATTAACTTTCAGTCATATTAATGTTATGAGAAACATAGGAATAATAAATTACGTTCCTGCTACATTTAATATTTTGTGAAAATTATTAAATAATTTTAATTTTAAATATTATATATATATATATATATATATATATATATATATATATCAATTTGGAATTAATTAAATATTATTAAATTATAGCAATTTTAATATTAAATTAAATATTATTATGTTATACCAAATTTAATAATATTTAAAAGCATATTAATTAGTAAAGTATATTACATGTATATTAATTTATATTTAAGTTGATTAAAATTACATCATTTAAAATTTATATTAATTATTTAATTAATTACATTTAAGTTATATTTTTATATAAGTATATTAATTTGAAGTTATAAATTAATTTTAAGTTAAAATTTTATAATATTTAAATGTATATTAATTAATAAAAGAATTTTTAAGTTATTTTTATATTTAAGTTAATTAAATACATCATTTAAAATAAATATAATAGTTAGAATATTCATCATGTTAAATTTTTTATTATCTTACATTAATTTTATTAAATATTTAAAATATAATGAATTACATTAATTTTATCTTACATTACTTGGAGATTTTAACAGAAAACACAATCCGCTTTTGCTATTATGATGGAAAACTAAAAAAAAAAAAAGAAATTAAAAGAAAAAGCAATTACTATCAATTATCTTATTTAAATAATCATTTTTTCTATAAATTTCTTCTTAAAAATATATTTAAGTGATTTATTTTACATTTACAGAAAAAAAAAATCAAATAGAGGTAAATAAAAGTTACCATTATAAACGTATATGTGCAAAAAACGCAAGAATGCGGTTCAGACAAAAATTTATGTTTTAAGCAAAAAAATGCAAATTTGACAGTGCGTTTTGTACAAATTGTGACACATAATTATATTTTCACAAAAACATTTTATGTAAAGATTAATTACGCTTTGAAAAGAAAACGTGTATTAGGTATGCATTTTCTTCTCAAAATGGTTACATACTTTGCATTTTTTCCTTAAAAACAATTTTATTTTTTTCGCGAAGCACACCCGACCTCTCTTCATGCAACTTTCACATGATTACTTATGAATTGTGTTAAATATCTATGAATGAGGAAGCAAACAAGATGAAGAATGAAGGCTCATTTAACTGCTAGTTTGGTTAAATCCATCGCAATCAACTATGCAAATATGCGTATCTAAATATTAAACTGAATATTTCATTTGAATAAGAAGAATTTAGTCTCATGATGAAAAATATTCAATCTTGAAGTTTCAAGGCATCCCAAAAATTAGATTTTCTATAACGATTTTTTAATAAATAAAACATTTTTATTTCAAAAAAGTTTTATATTTAAAGACTGATTTAAAAAAATTAGTTAACTAATAATTATCCGGCAGCTTAGACTTTATTTGACACTGTTTTTTTACGATTTTTAAAATTAATTTTTTCAATAAACGAATTTAATAGGATTCGAGCCTTGGGTGAGAGGGAGGAATTCACTTGCTTCCTTCCTTCCTTCCTTCCTTCCTTCATCCATTGCGCCACACACTCGATCCCGATATCGTCGTGTGCCTGTAGACTATCTAATCGTCATCTCTTCCAATCTCCTCTTTTTTTTCTTACTGTTCAGTTGTTCTGCTCTAGGTCGATCGTAGTTGCCATGGCGGATATGTTTCTTGATCCAATTATCGAGAAGCTCATCAGCGCTGGCTTGCGTTACCTGAAAGATCAAATCGCATGGCAGAAACGCACGAAGGAGGAGCTGGAAAAGCTGAAAGAGATTCTCCCCCAAATCCAAGCTGTCGTCCACTTTGCTTCCAGCCAAGAGCAGATCACAGACCAAAATCCGGCTCTTACCAATGGCTATGGCAAATACGAGATGCCATTGATGATGCGGATGACGTGTTGGACGATCTGGAGTACATGGAACTGGAAAAACAGGTGACCAAAAACATGAAGCTGAGAAGGGTGCGTTCCATCATGAAATACATGAAGAAAAGGCTTGTCAAAATTATCAAACGTGCTCTCAAAATTGATCCCAACTTGAAGCGACTGGATGAGGCTGTGCAGAAACTTTATAGAGTTTCAACTAATGTTGCTTCTTTCCTTTATCTTGTAAAAGGCGCAAAGCAGGAGCAGCAACTTGAGCTGTACAGAGCGCGTGAAACGGGATCCTCGCCTAAAAATGATCTCATCGGTCGAGGCAAGGAGAAGGAGCTTGTTATGGAGTGGCTGAGGAATCCATCAAATGAGCCTCGGGAAACTGATTTGTACACAAAACATTTCTCTTCTATCTATAGTGGGCCATGGTGGTATGGGGAAGACAACTCTATTGCAACATGTTTATAAAGATGAAATTACAAAGGAATTTGATCTTAAAATGTGGGTTTGTGTTTCCAACAACTTTGATGTGAAAAAAGTCGTTGCAGATATGTTGGAATCTCTGAAGAAGGAGAGGCCTCGTTTGGAGACACTTGAGGCACTTCAAGGGCGTCTCGAGGAGGAGGTGATGTCCAAAAAGTTCTTACTTGTGCTGGATGATATTTGGGAGGAGGATGAGGAGAACCGCGATATCAGATGGGAGGATGTGCTCGCCCCTCTAGCTTCTGGGGGTTTTGGTAGTAAGATTTTGATAACAACTCGAACGGAGTCGGTTGCTTTGATGTTTGCAAAAGTATTAAAAAAGGAGGAGAAAATAGTTAAATTAGAGGGCCTAGAGGAAGATGAGTGTTTGAAGCTCCTCAACTCTCATGCATTTGCTGGTGTAAAGAACCCCTCTGATGATGATCATAAAAAATTAAGAGCCATTGCTGGAGAGATAGTTAAAAAGCTTTCAAGATCTCCGTTGGCAGCTAAGGTCATTGGTGGTGTTCTGAATGACCACTTGGATGAAAGGCATTGGAGGACTGTTCTAGAAAGCAATTTATTGGATCAGAATTCTATCCAATCCATCTTAAGACTGAGCTATATAGTTCTGCCAAATCATCTACAAAATTGCTTTGCAGTTTGTTGTATGTTCCCAGAAGATCATGAGTATGATAAAGATGATTTAGTCCGAATGTGGATTGCATTGGGTTTCATTCAGCCGACTCAAGGAATGACTATGGAGGATATCGGAGGAAGGTATTTTGATGTTTTAGTCAAAAAAGCTTTATTTGATAAGGTCGAGATGACTACAAGATGCATGATTTAATACATGAGTCGGCATCTAGATTTTTTGCACATGTATGCGGCAAACTTGTGGATGATGAAGAGTCATCTTCCAAAATTCCTGAGACTCTTCGACACTTTCGTACTGTCTGGATAATAAGGATTGACAATCCCTTCTTCACCTGAATCAGCGGTTGTAGCTTCTGTAAGATTGAATTTCTTCATCTGAATTCAAAATTTCCTGTAACAAGTCATGGATGATGCCGCCATTACCGTTCGGTGGCTATTCCTCTTCCGGACTGGTCCTATTGGGACTGTCGACAGCTCGTCGCGTGATTTCGCTGTGGAATGTTGTCTCGCCCTAATGAGAATGAACTCGCGGCGCATTTCTATCGTCAGTCACTGCACTTCGGCGGTGAGATCGTCGATTCGACGATTGACGCTCTCCTGGTTTGCCCACAGTGAATCGAGAGTCCGCGATTCTTCAGATACCGATGCCTTGCCGCGATCTGTCATCTCTCCGTCGCTCACGCAAGCTCTGATACCAATCTGATGGCACGAAGGACTCTGCATAGAGCTGGAGACAAGAATCGCAAGCACAAAACACAAGAACAGGAAGGAGCTGTATGCTCAGGAACTGTAATATTGATAAGTGTTGTATGAAAAATTGTCTACAAGTTTTTGTTTGCTTTTTCTATATGTATCTTCTATTAAAATTGAAAATGCTATAAAAGAAAATGCAGAATTAAAACAAATTATTGCAGCAGGTACTAAAATAGCATGTGAGGGAGTGAGGTAGTGGGAGGCGTATCGGCAGTTAGGGAACCGGTTATAGTGCGTTGCTGGTATAGCTTTAGGTACTACTAGGTAAAATTTCAAGTTTCATCCTCCTCAAAAGCTGGCGTGACCTAACTTGAATTACAAAATGAATCCCAAATCTTATGAAAATACAAGTGACTTTAAAGCCACTCGATGATGACCTGTTGACAGAAAAATCTTAACGGATGGGTCAAATCTCAAATCAAGCAAAAGTCTAATTCTTGAAATAAAATCAATCGCCTAAAAAATTAAAACTAAAAATCATCCACTCCTACAACCGTTTGTCGGGGTGATAAATTTGAAATTAACCGCCACTCACAAGAGCAAATGCATATTGGGTGTATCACTTTGATTCATCCTCAAACACTCTCTTTCCAGCATGGACGTGGCACGTGCCCTCTGATCGGATGGTTTTGCCGCAAAATGACATCATTATATTACGATCCCGGCCAAGCCCGTATGTTCCCTAAAGGCGTCAACCCTTGAGTTATGAATCATAGGGTATATTTGATAGGCCTAAAGCCCTCTGTGAGCTAAGGTGGATTCCGATATATCGCCTTAGACAAACATCAACCCAAGTCTACAAGGTATTCTTGGACGAAACAACCCATGGTTGCGCCGACAAGATGTCTTCTGTCAGGTTGGGTCGACTCTACTCCTATAACTAAGTAGATCAGGGAATATGAAAGCCCAGGACGACAGAACAATGGATCTTGATCGTGCTCGTTTCATTCCCCCCCACCACCAGTTTTAGATTTATGATGATAAACTTCAAATTCCAAATTTTAAAATTCAAAATTTAAACTCTCTCTAGATTGTATTGGTTTGATCTTAGAAATGAGAAGGGCTATAGAATTGATGAGTTGAAGTATTTGAATGATCTTTGCAATTAGGAATCAACCGCCTTAAAAATGTGAAGGACGCCCAGGAGTGTAAAAATTTTGTTCTTAAAAATCCATTAATCATTACAAGAAAGACGAGGCTATAATAGCCCAAAAATACATAACAAAATACAAAAGTGCCCCCTGGGGTTACAAGCACCTACTGCTTCAAGTGAGGGTCAAAACGAAAAATGCATAAATAAATAAAATACAAAAAATAACTTAAAATAAAATGGTGAGATCGTGGCTAATTCAATTATTTTAGAAATTAACGACATTAATATTATTTGATAATGTTCGACTCTTCTTAGCATTACATGGTAGGTTGAAAAGATTAGGTTTAAAAGAAACTAACTCAAGGCATACACTCAATTGTTTTTTCAAATTAAACTTGGACTTTATATGGGTCATATAGTGTAATTTGCTAAATATACTGATTGCTCATTTTTCTGAGAAATTTGTCTAAATTATTTTGAAAAAGTATGCCTCCACTTAAACAATAGAGAGAAAGAGAGACATAATCAGCACAAGCACACTAGAGATGCATTCATTACTCAAAGCATTTCAAGAAGATCATCATTTAGTATAGTTTTTTCACTAATTTTAAAGCAGCTTTGGAGTACAAAATTTTTTTGACAATAGCAAAAAAATCTGTGCCAATATTTTGAAATGGAAGTTGAAAGGATAATTCAATCTTGGGAAGAAAATTTGTGTTTTTGAGTGTAATTTTTAAATGCATAAAAATATTTTCTCTTTATTATTGAAAATTAAAATGTCTAAAATATATCTTCTTTGATATTTAATATTATTTGTATATATAAAAAAAACTTACTAAATCAACACATAAGACAAAATAATTAAAATAAGCAAATTTATTTATTTAAAATATGTATTAAATTTTTTTTATTAATAAGGATTGTCATCACTCAAAAAATCGAGCCCAACCTTGCAGGTGACCATTTCCCGCTGGAGTTCTTTCTCTTCCGAGCTCTGTTTCTCTTGCCGTTCAGTTGTTCTGCCCTCACAACTCGATCGTCGGTGCCATGGCGAAATTTGTTGTAGGTCCACATGGAGAAGATCATCAACGCTTGCTTGCTTATTACCTGGAAGATCAAATTGGATGGCAGAAGGGCATGAAGAAGGAGCTGGAAAGGCTGCGAGAGAACCACCGAAGATCCAAGCTGTCGTCTTTGCAGCTAACCAAGCACAAATCAGAGATCGAACCCGGCTTTCACAAATGGTATATGGCAGCTGCGATGCTATTGATTAGGGCAGATGCTGCTCGATGATTTTGAGTACATGCAAGCATCAACAAGAGCTCTGCAAAAACACGAAAGAAACAAAGGTGTGTTCCGCGCGAATATTTTTATTTATTTATTTATTTGATAATCTATTAGAAAAGAAGCTCATGAGCTTACTATTTGAATTCCTATTTGAAAACAAGCTGACCAAAAACAAGAAGCTGAGAAAGGTGCGTTCCTGATGAAATCCAATAAGAAAAGACTTTTCAAAATTGATCCCAACTTGAAGCGACTGGAGGAGGCTGTGCAGAAACTTGATAAAGTTTCGGCTGAAGTCACTAATTTCCTTTATCTTTAGACAGCGCGAGCAGGAACAGAAGGAGCAGGAGGTTGATTTCTACAAAGCACGAGAAAGGATCCTTGCCTACTACAAATGATCTTATTGGGCGGGGGCAAGTGGATAAGGAGTTGTTGTTGCAGTGGTGAGGAAGCCATCAATGAGCATAGGGAACTGATTTGTACAGAAAACATTTCTCTTCTATCTATAGGGGTCATGGTGGTATGGGGAAGACAACTCTCTTGCAACATGTTTTAAAGATGAAATTACAAAGGAGTTTGATCTTAAAATGTGGGTTTGTGTTTCAACCAACTTTGATGTGAAAAAAGTCATTGCAGATATGTTGGAATGTCTTAGAAGAAGAGGCCTCGTTTTGAGACACTGTAGCACTTCAAGGCGTCTGTCGAGAGAGGTGATGTCCAAAAGTTCTTACTTGTGCTGGATGATATTTGGGAGGAGGATGATGAGAAGGATAAAAAAAATGGGAGGATATGCTCGCCCCTCTAGCTTCGGTGGTTTTGGTAGTAAGATTGGTAACAACTCGAACGGACTCGGTTGCACTGATGTTGCAAAGTAATTAAAAAGAAAGGAAATAGTTTAATTGGAGGGCCTAGAGGAAGATAAGTGTTTGCAGCTCCTCACTTCATGCTTTGCTGGTGTGAGGACCCCCATGATGTCATCAAAGATTAAGATCCATTGCTAGAGAGATGGTTAAAAAGCTTTTAGGATCTCCATTGGCTGCATAAGTTATTGTGGTGTTTTGAAGACAACTTGGATGAAAGGCATTGGAGGACAGTTCTAGAAAGCAATTTATTGGATCAGAATTCTATCAATTCATCTTAAGACTGAGCTATATAGTTCTGCAAATCCTTTAAAAGTGTTTCGCATTTTGCGGCATGTTCGCACAAGATCATGAGTTGATAAACATGTTTTATACGAATGTGGATTGCATGGGTTTCATTCAGCATCTCTTGATCAAGAAGAGACTATGGAGGATATCGGGGAAAGTATTTGATGTTTTGGTTACAAAATCTTTCTTTGACAAGTTATACAAGTATGGAGGCTACAAAAATTGTCATACTACAAGATCATGATTTACTACATAAATTGACACAGCAATTTTCGTACAAGAATGTTTAAGAGTTGAGGATGATACAAAGTTGCCTTCTAAAATTCCTGAGACTCTTCGACACTTATCGTTCAAACTACAAATCTAAACGTTTTAAGAAAGATGAGAAATTTAAAACATTTGCATTCTCTTTCTTGTTCGACGAAGATTCTAATCAGGATCTTTGCAGTGCACTCATTGAATATTCAAAGCATCAAGATGCCTACGCTTATTATACTACTACGTTATGATCGATTGAAAAATGATACCTAAGGAGATTAGATATTTGAAACATCTTCGATATTTGAAGATCGAAAAAGCTTATGTCACTATGCTACCAGATCTCTAAGTTCTCTTCACTTGCAATTTTTATCTTTAATGGGGATGTCAAGCTGACCTGTAGTTGATTTTTTACCCAGTAACATTAATAACTCTTTAACTTGCATTACTTGGAATTGTCTGGGAATTATATGCTCGATATGTGGGATTGGGAAGCTAAACTCTCTTCAAAATGGATATGTTTCGTCTTAGAAATGGATGGGTTATAGAATTGATGAGTTGAAGCATTTAAATGATCTTTGCAAATTAGGAATCAAGTGCCTTGAAAATTTGAAGGAGCCGAGGAGGCTCGTAATGCCCAATTTGTGAAAGAAGAGGCTCATGATTTAACCTTATGGAGTACACTTATTCGAGGAACATCAATTTAGTGAGAACGTGCTCGACAACCTTCATCACCAAAATTTCTTTAGAAACTGAAGATAGAGAGATCATGGGTGCAAGGTCTGCAATATGGATGAACAATGTCAATCTGCTCTCCAATATACAGAAAATTGAGAAATCGAATGTTAGATTGCAAGGGAATGGGAAACTCTTCCACTTTGGGCGACTTCCCTTTTCTCAAGATACTGATACTTTATAACCTGCCGAAAGTAAAATGGCTCGAAAGTAAATTTAATGGGAATGATAAATACCGTGCCTTTCCTCATTGCGAGGGTGTTACCTATTGGAGGATTAGAGCATTAGAGGATTGGTTTGAGGAGGAGTAGCTGCTGAAGATGGATGTTTATTTCCTTGCTTAATTAATCTGGTGCTAGATAGTGCCGAAGTTGAAAGAGTTGCCCTCTTTGCCTCCTAAGCTCAAGAGCTTGTGCATAGGAATGATAGGGTGGAGGACTTTGAACATTGGTTGCAATTCAAATCCTATTCCCTTGAAAATTAGCGGTCTTTTACTCCAAACATTACATCTCTTCCACTGGCTGAAGAATAGCAAGACTTGCAGCACTAAGATCTTGACAATTACAAACTGCCCCAATTTGATCTCTCTCGGAAGATATCGAGAAGTGGAGACCCATAATAAATGTCATCTCATACTCTAAATCTCTGGTAAGTGATCCATCGGTAATGTATAATGGGCCATTGAGAAGTATACCTCTTAAAAGAGCTGAGAATTGAGCATATATGATGAAGCTGGTTTCATTTCCAAATGAGCTGAGCAGTGGTTTCTGAAAGTTAGGTCTTCTCTTCTGAGCTGCAATTTTCATCTCTCAAATCCTTACAGTCTCTACCTACCTCCTTGGAAGCTTATCTTCACTTCAGAAACTATAGTTATTGGGCTCCTATGCTTCGGGAATTACCGAATCTTCCCCCTCTTTGGAACGTCTAACAAATTCGGGATGTCATCCAGAATTAAGGAGAAACTTATGGAGAGGATATGGAGAGGATGGAGGCTCCGATCGGCACAAGATTGCCTCGCTTCTCATATCTCTATTCATCCCTGTAATAGGTCCAATTGGTGCTTGGCTTTGTAGAAAAGCAATAGCAGCTCAAGAGTGGGGAAGAAGGCGTGAAAGCTGTAAAGAGAAAGTTTTATTATTTCTTTCTTAAGCCTTACGGTACATTTACATTAATATATATAGCTAGTCTAGGTAGCCTATGAGTACGTGTCAGTTCTGATAGGATAATAGAATAGCTTTACACGGTTTGTTCAAAGGTCCTTAACATGCCCCTCAAGCTGAGTTATATGGGTCCAATAGTCAGTTTGTTGCGGAAAACTTGAACTGTGGAGTGTGCAAACGGTTGGTGGAGGATATCTTCAGTTTGATCCACGGTACTGATAGGAAGAAGACGAATATTATTGTTCTGAAATGATCACGTACAAATCGTTGATCTATTTCAATGTGCTTGGTGCGAGCATGAAAAAAAACGGTTGTGTGGCCAATGCAATAGTGATGTGTGTTGATGCGAATATATCCACCGGTTTGAGTGGTGAGAGATGTGTGAAAATCAGCAAGTGTCGTTTTAATCCAGTTGTATCCGCATTGGCCGAGGCAAGTGCCCTGTACTCTGATTCTGTAGAGGATCGAGAACAGTTGTTGCTTCTTGACCGTCCAAGATATTAAAGGTATCTCCAAGAAACGTGCAGAACCCGAGGTTAGAAACGGCGAGTAAGAGTGTCGGATGCCCAGTCGGCGTTCCAGAGTAGGTGCGGAGAGAATAGATTGTTTCGGGAGATTGGTAAGCCAAAGTCCGTGGTTTCCTTGGATGTACCGGATGAGCTTTTTGAGCATGACGGAATGTATAGGTTCAGGATTATGCATGTGTAGAGACAATGCTTGACGACGTTATGATAGATGGGCCTTGTTAAGGTAAGATACTGCAGGGATCCAATCAGCCGGCGGTAGAGGACTACATCGAACGCCTGCTGTGTGGAAGGGGGCAACGCTGCAGGTTTTTGTATAAGATGGGTTAGCGACCGAGTTACATTTAGGTAGCTCGGCCATTTGAAGAATGATTTGGCGTAGAGACTTTGAGACGAAAATACTTATCTGATGAGTGATCAATTTGATGCCCAGAAAATGGTTCGCCAACCGAGATGTTTCATTGTGAATTTGACTTTAGTTGATCTACAAGATCACTCATAGCTTGCAAATTGTTGCCGGTGAGGAGATGTCGTCTACGTAGACGAGGAGGTAGAGATGAATACTTTGTCGGTTTAGAATCATTAGAGAGGGATCGGCCTGACTTTGAATGACCAGCCGAGATGGATGAGTAAGCGGTGAAGTTAGTGAACCATTGCCTAGGCGCTTGGCGTAGTCCATATATGGCTTTTTGTAGTTTTACAACATGAGAGGGTAGGATGAGTCTTCGAACCCTTTAGGTTGACGCATGTAGATTGTTTCTTGAATATCGCCATGGAGAAAAGCGTTGGCAAACAAAGTTGAATGAATCTGCCATTTGGGAACAGGCTAAAGTGAAGAGGGACTGATGGTGGGTAGCTTGGCACCGGACTGAACGTGCGTGTGTCAAGGCCTATTCTTGTTGATTTCCCAGGGCAACGAGTCGAGCTTTAAATCTTGCAACCGAACGTCGGGTTGAATTGGTCCGATACGTCCATTTGGATCCTAGTACCGAGCGTGTGTGATGTGGTGGAACGAGCGTCCAGGTACCCTGTTTTGTAATGCGAAGAATTCTTGAGCCATGGTTGACGCCATTCTGCTTCTTGCAGGCTTCGCCGTAGGTAGTGGATCAGCATGAATGAGACTTGATGAAGCAGATTGAGCCGTGTCACTGGTTTAGAGAGCCCGTTTTGATGCGGAGTGGTTATTGGATGTTTATAGCATGGTGTGTACGCGGACTCGGAGCGAGAGGGGAGTGGAATTGGCGCGGGAGACATGATGAGGTGAACTTTGAACATAGGTCGTGGCTTGGACAGTGGAGGTCTCAGCGAGATACGCGATCTTGGCTTGTTGGTAGCTTGAGAAGGTATCGTGGATGCGGGAACAAGAAGAGAAGGCGGTGGTGGAGAAGGGATGAGATGAGTAGGAGTGTGACTGTCTTGAAAGGAAAAACACATTCATTAAACGTAACATGTCGTATAGTGTAATATTTATTAGTTACCATATTTAAACATTTATAGCCTTTAAAATCGGAATAGCCCAGAAAGACACTTGGTGAAGAGGTGGCAGTGAGTTTTGTCCGAAGAGTCTTGGGAAGTAACGGGTAACATTCACACCCAAATATGCGTAAATGCGCGTAGGAAGGTTTGAATATTGAACATCGTGAGAGAGGAGCTGTGTTCGAAGTAGTAGTAAGGAGGAGCCGGTTGATTAATAGACTGCCGTAAAAGCCGTGTCAACAGTATTCCGGCGGTAGACCTGCCGTGTGTAATAGGTTCTGCTGTGGAAATAAATGTGACGATGCTTACGCTCTGCTGTCCCGTTTTGTTCGGGAGTATGAGGACACGAGATTGGTGCATGATACCTGCGGTATTAGTGAAATGTTTGAACGAGTGTTCATAAACTCGCCTCCGCCATCTGTTCTAATAGTTTTAATCTTATAATTTGTTTGACGTTCGATGAATGTTATGAATTGATAAATGATTAGTAACATCCGATTTATGCATAATGGGAAACAGCCAGACGTAACGGAGAAATCGTCAACGAAGATAACGTAATAACTTGAAACTTGAATTGAGGCAACGGCGACGGACCCCAGACATCAGAGTGGATAAGCTCAAGAGGAGAGCTACGTGTATAAGGACATTTGAATAAGCTTGGCGATTTGAGTGCTCCGATAGGAAAGTTGTCGCGGTTAGAGCGTGAGGCACTAAGGTTTGAGATTGAAATCACAAACTTTAGTGAAGGAGAAATGCCAGAACCGGCAGTCGTTTCTGCGGTGGAGTGCCGCCGGAGGAGGCGGTCGAGGGCTGAGTCGCCATGAAGAATCCTCAAGATCTTGAGGCTCTGATTCCATGTAGAAAAGCATAGCAGATCAAGAGCAGGGAAGAAGGCGTGAAAGCTGTAAAGAGAGTTTTATTATTTCTTTCTTAGCCTTACGGTCATTTACATTAAATATATATAGCTAGTCTAGGTAGCCTAATGAGTACGTGTCAGTTCCTGATAGGATAATAGAATAGCTTTACACGGTTTGTTCAAAGGTCCTTAACAGGCTTTAGTTTGGGTGGATGTGCTGCTTGGGGTTGGGTCTTAGCGGCTTCTTTTGATCCTTTTATGGGAATATGATGTGGCGAGTTTTGCTCACCACCAGACTGCCGAGACTTATTGTCAACCACTGATGGTGTTTCTGCTGTTTTGTTGGTGTCTTGTTTGGGTTGTTGTCCTTTTTTCATTTACTTCTTGGTAGGTCGTTGCAGGTTTCTGCCTATGGATGTTCCTTGCCTGGAGTTTGGGTGGTTGCAGGAAACTTTGAGCCTTTTTCTGAACACATTTGGCTATTTGTCATTTCTATTTTTGTTGTGTAATCTTTTTTTTTTTTTTAAGCTGGTTGTATCCTCTTTCACTACCGGAATAAAATCTCTTTTTAAAAAAAAAAAAAAACTACTTTAATCTATCTCAGCAGACAATTTGTTTTTATTCACTTGATCGATGTACTCAATTTTAATTTAGTATCAGTATACTGGTGGTCCTTTATATATAAATACATTCTTCTTTTAATATTTTTGTTATATATGTTGTGAAAGTATTAATGATGCACTCATTTATTTATTTATGTATCACATGGGTATATATATTCTTCTTTGAAATCTAAATAGTTGTGTCAAAATTCATTTCTTTGGTTTTTTTTTTTCTTATTGATTTGTCCAATGAAGCAACAGAATCATGAATATGTTTTATTTTGATTTTTATTTTTGAGTTTTGCAAAAATAAAATGAATTTTGAATGATCAATCAATTTAATCTATTTTTATTACTTTTTGGGTGATCTATATTTATAATATTTCACTACGCCACTGTGTCGGATTTATTATTCTGCTACAGAAGTTTGTGAAATTGCCATTATTCTGATTGATATTTACTGATGTTGCTTGTTAATAAGATTTGTTGGGACTAAACACTATCTACTACAGATCTTAAAAAGTGTTGGCTAACTGGCTAAGCTAATAAGCTAATCAAACTATGTACGTTGATAGATAACTTCCATTTTTTTTGTAAATTTAACTTTTTTATTTGCTTAAAACTTCTTTTATTATTGTCTATAGATAAAATTGCAATCATTACCTTTGTTGTTGTAGTACAACACGGAGAAGATATTGAAGTTATTGATGCGAATTTTTTTATAAATATTAATAAAAAAAATTATTTATCCATCCAACTATTTATTTGATATTTCATTTCATATATAAATATCAAAAATATAAATAATTTAATATATATTATATAATTATATATATATATATATATATATATAAAGGTTATAGACTATAAACATTTTAATATAATAACATAAAATAATCATCAAATAAATTATCAATTATCATTCAATTATCATTTTATAATTTTATTATTAAACTATTTATTAAATATCAAACAAGCATACTCGTGAATATAAATAATCAAGCTTAAATTTCTTTATTATAGCAACTTTTTAAAATTTTTTTATTCAATTTATTTAATTTTATTAATAAAAAAATATTCTATGAACGAACATCAAATTATTCATAAATACGTATTTACACAGCCCTATAACTATATCTTTATCATTCATAGTCTAAAATGCTAACTTACAAACTTGGAAGTTTTTATTATGTTTCTCAATCCCATAAGAATTTCATAGTTTCAACATTATATATACAAAAAAAACATAATTCTGACAACAATACAATCAAGTTGTTAGTAAAAAACACCAAAGTACTAAAAAAAACCACTAACCATGCTATTTTTTATTCAATATCATCTTACTCAATATAATTTTATCTAGAACAAATCATTTATCAAAATCTAAACAATATTTAGATATCATATGCTCATATACAAAATAATAAGATATCATAGAAACAAACAACGACTAAACTAATAGATTCCATAAATACAACACACAAAAGATCACATAAAATATTAAGACTAATACTACCATTTCCCCTACATTACATACTATTTTATCAAAAAATAAAAACAACAACAAAGCCTTATGCAGTGTTTATAAATGTTCCGATTTTATAGACAGATTTATAAAGATATTGTTTACGTCTTCTGCAAACTAAAAAATTTGCTATGAATTGTTGCCTGTTGTATGTATCCTCATGCACAAGACTGGATTTCTGTCCGAGGAGGGATATGGGGTTGTCCTAAAGCAATCCCCTGATTATGTGGGAGGACCCATGACTGGAACTTTTAGGTTTTTGAAGTGCCAAAATAGTAAATTTAATTCCTAAAAAACACTTGCAAGCGATAAAAATGCACCTCCAGAGAAGACCCCAGGTTTCAAAAAATAGCAGTAATCGCCCAAGTACATCTTTTGCATACTTTTGATCATTTAGTGCGGAACCAGCAATATAGAAGAAATGCTATGAAAAGTAACCCTGCAAAATGCTAAACTAAAAAAGAAAATAGTTAGTTCAAGAAAATGAAAATTCCAAATGAATAAAAGATGATGATTGGTTAATATTTATCCTTCCAAATAAAAAAGAAGACCAACATGACGTGTTTACTTAAATAAAGGCGTATGTTTAGTGATAGGTTTGTATGAGTTTATGATGTGAATCAACTGAAGGACCGCCTAATACAATTATAAACAATCCAATTAAATATTTGATATCAAATATATATCCTAACTCCACACCAGCACAATGATCATGAAAACCAACAAATATCTCATTAAAAAGAATGAACTTGTATTTTATTACAGGTTGAAAAATTATGCAATTATTATGCTCATATTCTGTCCAATAAATGATACATGAATCCAAGTAAACAGCATAAGTACCACATATATAAGGAAAAAGTTCAATTATAATGTCACAAAATGCTGAAAAAAAATTAAGAATGTTACAACCTAATAAAAAATTAAAACCTCAAACAACAAAACATCCTTCTAAAATCTTTGAATCATTTTCCAATCTACCAATTTGTTGTTATTTTCAAGTTCTTTCTACATTAGCACACTAAAGGAGCCAAATCACAATGTCTCTACCCATTATTATGCATAAAAAAGCTAAAATATCGCGCTCACATGTCACATCCTCTAGAATTAACCTTCACAACCCATAATCATTAATTTTACAGAAGGAGTAGAGAAAATTAATAAAGCAATAGATAACAAACTCTCTTAAAGATAACAAAGTGAGATAACTTGACTTCAAGTCCATTTAGGTGCATGGTTTTATGAGAAAAAAAAATTCCAATTTTAGGATGTGATCCCGGGGGAATTTTCAGAAGGCAGATTAGGTTTGTAGATAAACACTACCCAAAGATTTCGCCCTCATTTGGTGAGGACTTTTTGATCTGAGTTCTAGTTCTTATAGGCGCAGGCGCAAGCCCCTATAGTTAATTACCCCTCCAATAATAGGAGAGAACTTTCGATTAAGGTAGTCGTATAAAAAAGGTCTCAAATAGGTTATAAAAACCTATCGTATAATAGCAATAATTTTAGGATTTGAATTTTGATTTGAAAGTTTGAAATTTTGGAATTTATCACCACAACTTAAAACTAGTGGTGAGGGAGAATGGAGACGAGCCCGATCAAGATCCAATGGTTCGTCGTCCCGGGCTGTCATGATCCCTGGTCTACTTAGTCAGAGGAGGTAGTCGACCCAACCTGACAGAAGACACCTTGTTGGCAGCCATGGGTTGCTTCGTCCAAGAATATCTTATAGACCTGGGTTGGTATTTGTCCAAGAAGATATATATGAATCCACCTAGCGACAGAGGGCTTTATGCCTTAACGAGTATAACCCTATGATTCATTGCTTAAGGGTTTGACGCCTTTAGGGAATATACGGGCTTTGCCGTGTGATGTAATATAATGGTGCCATTTTGCGGCAAAATCACCCGTCAAAGGGCATGCCACGTCCCTGTTGGCAAGAGACTGTTTGAGGATGAATCAAAAGTGATACACCGATACACATCGCTCTTTGTGAGCTGAGGTTAATTTCAAAATTTTCACCCCGACAAACTGTGCGGGAGGTGGATGATTTTTTAGTTTTGACTTTTAGGTGATTGAATTTTATTTCAGTTATTTGATTGGATTTGAGATTTGACCCCTCCGGTTAAGATTTTTGATCAACACGGTCATCATCGGGGTGACATTAAAGGTCACTAGTATTTTCGTAAGATTTTGGGATTCATTTGTTTATTCAAGTCGTGTCGACTCCAGTCCTTTAGAGAGGAGGATGAAAACTTAATATTTAACCCCGCGAGCATTCTCGGATCGTTGGATTTGACATTTATATTTGATGATCGGAATACATGTGGGTTGTAGCATTTGACCCTGCGCAGCATCCTCGGACATTGGATTTAGAAATTTATTGCATTTGTCGGAGCACATGCAAGGATTTCAGTTTAAAGAATCATATTTAATATCTAAGGAGCATTTTTAGATATTTAAATATGATCTATTATGTGAGAGTGATTTTATTTAGGAAATGCCCAAAATTTCTTTTAAGGGCGAACGCCTTCTGTCCGCTTGCACCCATGTTGCGGATCGGTGGCGTTATTCTAATTTAGGTTTCATTTGTAGCACATAAAGGATAATTCCTTACATAACTTGCAAGGAATGCCTTGTTCAACAGGCATTAGGAGATCGTGCTAATATTCGTAGGAGAATTATCTTGTCTGCTATAAGTTCTCTTATTCTTTCTGTAGGAGATAGTGTCTTTGCTTGTAGGCTTGTAGTTTTGGGCACTACTAATTCCCTATTCCAACTAATATATGAATTGTAGTATACTTGTAGTGCGCACTATAATCCTTTGCCCCCCATTTAAGGTGAAATATAGTGTGTTGTATTTGCCTTTGGATGAAGGAAATGGCTTGAAGTACTAATTACTATAGATTTTGATAAATAGAACCCTTTTGTCAAATAGCGTGCATCATCTTTGAAATTAAAAGTCACATATATAAAACTGATATTAGTGGTTATCAATTCATAAGGATGTTGTTAAATAACATTTTAGAGAGCATGTATTTGAGAGCTGCCACTTGTTGGAGAGCAATTTCAAAGTTGTGTGGGTGTTTTTCCTGCTCAAAGCATGACTTAGGTCTAAATCCCTTTATTGATTGTTCATTTGTTAAAATTTTGGTTTTATTACGAGCTCAAGTCCTTTTAAGTTCAAGTGTAAGTCTCGTTCGAGTTTGAGTTCAAATTCAACATTACTTGATCAATTTGTATTAAAATTGATTTTAAATTTGAATTATATTCAATTCAATTTTCAATTTTATAGTCCAAGTCCTTAATGTTCACTGAAAAATTTCGGCAACCTCCCGGCGTCTCCCCACAGAGGGAGAAATCGGGACGGCACGACCCGTAATTCTTCCTACCGGACCTAAGTCAAGGCGGCGTAGGGGTTCGATGCAAACCATCTCACCATGATCTAAGATCGACTGCGTGAGGTCTTCAATTTGGAACCATCCGGCCGGACCTAAGGTACGACGGCCGGGGGGGTCTTCGGCACCTGTTGAAATCCTTTTTTTTCTTTTTTTTTTTACATATTCATTATATAATAATAATAATAAAATTATTACTATTATTATAATTATTATTATAATATTATACAACAGATATATAATATTATATATAATAATATTATAATTAATATAATATATATAATATATATACTGAAAGAGGGAGAGAGAGCCGATCGGCGGGCTAGGTCACGCACGGCGGGATGAATGGGCTTGACGGCGATCGGGCAGAGACGGGCTCGACAGCGGCTAGGGCGGGCAAGCTTCGGTCCGGTGAGCAGGGATTCGACGAGTCCTTGGTCGGCGACGAAAGCAGAGGCGGCGGAAGTTGGCGCGCAGAAGATCAGAGGGATTCGGCCGACGATTAACTCTCTATTTATGGCGTAGTTTTTTGGCAGTGTAGAAGGCACGACAGGTTTTGACGGAGACGCGGTGAAGGTTGACGACAGTGACTAGGGGCAGGATTGCGGGATCGACGTCGGAGCAGGGGGGTAAGAGCCAAATCCCTTTTTTTTTTTTTGTTCTCTTCGGTTCTGAGAGCCTGAGTGTGTGTATACGTGCTTGAGTGAGAAACCGAATGAGAGGGACAGTTTTATTGTCGTAGAGGTGACGGTTTGCGATTTTTAAATGAATAGTTGCGTCGTTTGTGTATGCGGTGGGGATGGGCTGTTACAGTCAACACGTTTCACGTGAACTAGATAGTATTTAGTTAATAATTAATATTATTTATAAGGATGAATTAATAAATTTTTTTATTACATAAAAATAAAAAATTAAAAATATATATAGGAAATTTTCTAATTTATTAAGATTATGAATTATCAGGTTGTATTCAAGCTTTCAGGAATGTTTATTGAATTTACTAATTTAATATATATTTTTTTATTTCATTCTTAATTTTTATTATATATTTTTAATTTTTATTATTTTTTAATTTATATTTTATATATATACGTATAAGTGATTTTATATAGTGAATTAAGAGTATTCATATTATCATTAAAGTCAAAATGAATTGATTACATTGAAGTAAAATATATTTAGGAGAATAGCCATTTTTTTTATGAAACATTAGGAAGTGACAGAAAAAGTTATCTTTGTGCATGTGACTTGTTTTTGGGCTTTATGAAAAAGCAAGAATGTTAAGTGGTTAGGTAGCTAAGGCTTTGCATGTGAAGTCCATTGGGCTTTTAATGTCATCAATTTATTGAAGATAGAGAGCTTTTGCTTGACAAAAAAATTTTTTAATTTTTTATGCTAAAATTTAGTTTTAAGAAGCAATAAAAAAGCCCTCTCAAATGAAACCTTAATCTAGGATATGTGAAAATTATTCACATTCCTTCCGAATCTAATTTTAAATAAAAAAATTTTTATTTTTAAAACTTTTATATTTAAAGTCTGATTTAAAAGTAGCAAACTAATACTTATCCGGCAGATTAGGTTTTGTTTCGTACCGTTTTTTTTATTTTTTTTAAAAAAATTTTTAAAAATTTTTTTTTCACCCAAAAGTAAAAATTCCTGTAAGGTAGGAAGTAGTAAAAAAATTGTCCAAAATTATACCTTAGTGTGCGTTTGTTTGACTTGACGTTACGTTTTATCGTTTATGTGACACCATATTTTACCATTTTCAGCTGGTATTTCTTGGTGCTATTGACATCCCTGCTATTTGGTCGAATTTGAAAGGAACGGTTGAGATGAAGGATTTCTATAGCGATTTTTTAATAAAATAAAACATTTTTTTTTCAAAAAATTTATTTAAAGACTGATCTAGAAAGTAATAAACTAACAACTATTTGACATATGAGGTTATATTTGAGTTTTTAAATAGTCATTTTTAGTGCAAGAATTTTTTTTTTTTTTTTTTTTTTTTTTTTTTGCTAAAAAGTAAGAACTTCTTAAGGTAAAAATAGGAAGCACTACAAAAAAAAAAACTGTCCAAATTTTGCGTTTGTTGACTTGAAGTTAAGTTTTATCATTGGCGTCACATTTGACCATTTCCAGCCGAATTTTTTGGCGCTGTTTATTTCTCTCCTAACTGTTGGATTTCAAAGGAACGATTGAGATGAAAGATGTAATGATTTCTCTTATCTTAACCCGGATTTCCGCTTATGTAAGAATGCTCACATTCCTCATATCCTACTTTTACCAAAAATTAGATCCAACTACTTTCTTCTTATTTTTTTTGTTTGTTATACTTCATTAACCAATTTATATGTACTCAATTTTATTTATGTTATCACTTCATGGTCCTTATATATATATATATATATATATATATATTATATATATATATATATATATTCTTTTAATATTTCATTATATATGGCGTTAAAAAAAAACAATCAACTTTCGGTTTTTTTTTTTCTTATTGTAATTTAGTTCTTAGGGAATTTTAAATTTCTAATTTGCTGATTTTTTACACTCTTATTTAATTAATTTTATTGCTAATTATTAGTAATGAACTTGTTTATTTATAATATAAGATATCTTATATTAATAATTTTATAGCCCCTTGAATCCATTTTATTATTGATTGATGCTTAGAGCTGCAAATTAACTAAATCAAGTTGTATTACTTATTCAAGCTCATTTATAAGTATATATTTTCTAACCAAATTTAAGTCGAGTTCAAATATTACCCGAATTTTATATCTTATTCAAAAATATTTATAAGTGTTTTTTTTTTTCTTTTTTCGAATTCAATCGAAGTCGAGCTTAAATAAAACTAAACTAATTATAGAAACTAATATTTAAGGCGAAATTTGGAAACAAGCTCGTTTAAACTGACCTTTAAGGGAAGGAGCAGGTTTTTTAAATATTTTAAAGAATCAAATACGCTGGTGGTTTAGCGTATTCATTGAATGCGCATTATAGTCGGGCGATTCAAAGATTGGCGCATTTGTTAGGCGCATTCTTCATTTTCACAACACAATACGCGCTCTAAATCCGGCGACTTCTTTGATTTATTAATTTTCGTTATATGCAATTCATTTTTCCGTTTTCAATGCACCCGGCTAATGATTGTGCTGAAAAACATGGTATGGAATAGTTTTCTTTTTGTTTTTCAGTGCCATGATAATATCAGTTTGTATTTTTTTTTTTTTGAATATATTCCTCTGTTTTTTTTTAAGTACTGCCGGATGACTTCTCTATTTTTAGCCTTTATTTGTTTATCAAGTGCTATTTAGTTAGAGAGAGACAGAGTTATGGAATAAACTCACATATGTTTGGTTTTTTGTAAAAATTTATCAAATTATTTATAAAAAATTATAGCATTAAGACTTAAAATATTTTTTTTATAGTTATGTTACAAATAATTTGAATGAATGAATAATGAAGGTATATAATCATTTTGTAAGAAAAATTTTTTAATGTTAGTGAAAATTTTTTAGTAGAGAGAATTTGTTAGTAGAGGAATTTTTTTATTGTAGAGGTAATTTTAATGTTTAGAGAATTTTTTTTTGAATATTTATATTTATAAGATAATAGTAATATTAAATGCAATATAATTTAACGAGAGTATACAAAGTTAATTACACAAAATAAAAATAAAGTTAATAAAGTTTATAAATATTTATGCAAAAACTAACAACTATTGGGAAGTACCAAAAATTCTGGGTGGAATCGTTAGGATATGTCGAATATATTTTTTTAGGTAGTGTGGGGGGGAATGATGATTGACAAATAAATTAAATAAATAGATGGAGAAAAACATCAAAAATGATTTTTCAAAAAATTTCTATGATTGAGTATTATTATGTGAAAGAAAATTATGGATGTTGTAAAGGATTGGAAAATAATTTTTTAGAGAATTTGTAATTGAATTAGGGCGAGAAATTGTTACCACACATTCATGAAACTACGGTAAGTTCAGTAATAAAAAGGAAGACATATGATAAGAAGAATTGAGCAAAGGTAAACAAATTATATTACATTTGGCTCAGAACTATGGGCTAACGCGCTTGGAGTTGGGTGAGAGTTGGACAGCATAAGAATTTTGCTGTGAACTGCTGTTGGATGTATTGCCAACTCTTATGTTTAGGAACTCCTTCTTTTTACCATCTATATATCAGCTGTTTGATTATTATGATAGAAATGCATCTTGAGTAGTATGCCACCTTTTATAAAGAATCACTGTTGCACATCGGTTATTGGATTCTCAGCGTTAACCACAACAGAACCATCTTTTTTCTGTGTGATTTCATTAATTTGTACTAAGAATAGTTATGGAGCAAAATGACCAATATGATCCGTAAACCTTTGTCGTACAAATTTTCAGCCCATATCAGTAATTGTTTTCTCCATCCACATACAGAGATGACGACTTTTGATAACTTCGTGATATGTCTCCATAAACAATCGTCTTCATACTATGACCATTCATGTAAACAACATCGAAAAATTTATTTGATCTTGCTTTTCCCTCAGAATTCATCCATGGGTACGAAATTGTTCTGTCAATCGAATTATTCCATCATATATCAATTTCTTTCTTGGAATAATATGAAGGAAATCCTCGATGGTGAGCGCTTTATTGATGGGTCATTGATGATGATGAATGACATTATGTGCTGAAATTTAACGAAATGTGAAATTAGTTAATATTTAGCAAATAATAGAAGTACTTATTTAAAGGCCAATTTTACCAAAAGTAAAGAAAACAAGTAATTTAGTTACTTTGCACCATAATCTTTAACATAAATATTTAATTATCTTACATTTGAGAACACATCCTAGTCATTCGTAGCAAATGCATTCACGAGTTTGAATGTGTTTGTGTTGAAACAACATTTGAAGTGGTACATAAATCCGTGTTGCCGGTGGTTCCAATCTTCGCCATCTAAAATATTTTATCCTTTCCACCCTGAGAACAATGCATAGCATTTTGTTGTTATTTAAGAGCCAATTTATTTCTTTATGCGACCAATGCTGTATAGAATACAGTGATCCATATCAATCATTGAAATTCCTATCCCCGGCCAACTGTCATTGTTTATCGCAACCATTTCGTATACGATCCTTTAAAAATTTAATGATACTAGGGGTGCCGTCATATCGCAAAATTCTCTTGTAGCAACTTCCAACACACTCGTTCGAAGTTATAAGCCAGACCTATATTGCTTAATTTCATAATTCATCATTTTCAGCCACATGACAACATCCTCGTCTTTCCCCACCAAGTGTTTAGAAGACAATCTAAAAATTTCATTTGTAGCTGTTTTTGCTTCTAGGATTCATCTGTGCTATAAGCCAAACTTTTGTATACGGGTACTTCCTTCTTTATTAGTTGGTTGTTGTTGCCTCTCATATTTTCATTGACCTCCGAGAAATTTTGTAATAATAATTCTTCTTCTTCACATGTGGATTCCTATGAACAAAAGAGCGAAAAATGTAGTGAAATGACTTGGAATAATATATTCAACTCAAGTATGAAGAACGAAACTATATAATTCTATTTTTGTATGCTGAATATAAATAAGAGAGCATAAATAGGAGGTCACTACAGTTGTCTTACAGATCATCGAACATCACATACAAAAAATAGTAAGAAAGTAAGATAAAATTTTAACACAAGACCATCTATCGATGCGAGGAAGAGCCTATACCAGGAGTTATATCTATCTGGAGCTCTTCTTCTGCGTCGTTGTAGCTGTTGCTCTTCCTCAATAAATTCCTCATCTTGTGGTGGAAGTTAGGTCGATGTTGCCTTACATCAGTATATTGTTCAGAAGTTTGTCCCCTCATTAATAATAAATCTTGCTGCGAGGGGAGGATGGTAACCCAACCCTTGACATCCACTCTGGTATTGCTATGGGTATAAATGTTTGTGTTGGCGGGATGTTGTGATGGTGTATCATAAAGATTTCATGTGCACTGCTCTCTTGTGCTGCCAATAGGGCTCCAATGCTGTGTGGGGGGTCTTGCCCCGGACATGTATAGGCGCTCGATGGAAATGTGCATTGAATGTCTTGGTGGTTCTCGTTCAGTATGCTTCTGTCGTCGACTTCTCCTGGATCTAGATGGAGCATCAGAAGTTGATCGTCTTGGCCTTGAGAGCCATGAGCACTATTCCTGTGCCTTGTTTGACTCATCTAGGTACTGTGGTGTCAAAAAGTAGTATATAGTCGATATAAAACTGAACGCTGCACTTCTCGGCGGAAGCTCGGAAACCTGGTAACTGCTAACTGTATGAATGGCATTTTGTCCTTGACCCCCGCCAATGGCTCAAGAATTGCACTTGAACGTTATGTAGTGTAGCCTATGCGACTATAAAATTATTATCAAAATATGCTTTATAAACAATTTTTTAAAAATATATATTATTGTGACGTACCACTAATCGCTCGCCTGGGGAGCGAGGAAAGAAGTTTCTGGCGGTTCTGTTTGAGGCTGACCAAATAGATTGAAGCCCATGACCTATACCACCGTAGGTAAGTACCTAACTCATGATTACTGTTCCTTCTGGGCGGGTTATTGCTACTATATGCTCTCCTATCTTCCAATTTCTAGGTAATCTATACTATGAAAGTCCAATCCAGATCAGCTCTACCTCTTCTTACAATCTTCTAAAATTTAATCTTCCATTGGTGGAACATCTGTGAATGTATTCCCCCAAATTGTCGCATAACACGATCAGGTAGATGCCACTCGGTACGCTTCCAGCTAATGAGGGGCACTCTAGCACGCCGTATTTTCGATCCACCTCCAACATTCGGCATGCAAAGTTGCTAGGAATATCATCGTGTATGAGTCATGCTCACCTACTTTATACAAGTCAAGGATTTCTATTGACTCCATATATCGAAAAAAATTGATTAGGGGTATAGTCCAAAATTTTCTCTTATACTGTAGATAGTCGTAAACCGTCAAACTCATCACGATATGTCAACGTGTTTGCCAGAGGGGCTCAGTATCGATCTTCAGCCCCCCCTACATTAAATATGGAATATCATAAGTAAATGTTTTGAAGGTTAAAGCTCTTGCATAAATTAAAATAATAATACATGCAACTAAGAGGTCTACCACCTAAATCATGTATTTGTGGGTACACGCAGTGGTGGGTCTGCAATGTACAATCTCTCCACGACCAAACCTGTAGTAATGCAAACACTCGGCACTATAAGTAGTGGGGGCCTGGTCGCATTACATAGTCTCTGTATAGATGCGCAGCAAGAACATCACACTTCCAATAGACAATTGACCGATGAGTCCACTCCATAAGCAAGGCAACCACTGCAAAGGAACACTGTGACCCGATGTGTCCGGGATCAAAAACAGCCAATCATGACAGGATGTAAGCCCGGACATGATGAAGAAATGCGACAGGAGCTAGCTGTTCATATGAATCTCTGGAAAAGTCCAGCGAAGCCAACGTAAGGGGAGCGACTGACTGAACTGCGAACTACCCATTCTAAAAGTGGCCGTGTCATCTTCAATTGCCTGGTGCATGGTACACAGTTTCTCTACCTGGATGTGTACCAAGTAGTTCATCACAGCATTCTGGCCATGACTCCCAACGACGACCTCAATACAACAACATTTGGTCCCAGACAGCTGGCCATCAATGCGCAGTCTAGTATAACTGCACATCTTGCAGCGTATTGTCATCTCTCCAACCGTGAAGTGAAAAGTGTTCGTAAGCGGAACACCATCTCTCGACAGTGCGATAATGAGATTATGATCCAACGTATGAACTGTAGATGCCGAATGTTATGTAGTCCGATGTTTCGTAGAACATAAATCATGCGTGGGCATTCAACCGGGCCACTCACGGGCTGTACGTAAATGGGTCGAAGCAACCAAAGGGATGCATGTGGGCAACGATATAAGAAGATCCAATTAAAAGAAAAATAAAGATGTGTGCACTTCAGAATATTACATGAATACAATTGATAAAATTAAAACCTGATCTGGATCATGCGCCCTATGAGATGCCCCCAGTGATGCTATGTCCATTTCTCGTAAATAGCTCGTCCACGTTCTCGTCAGGGAGTGCTACGAAGCCCACCACGTCGCCTGCCTAGTTCTTTCACATAGCTATATTTCCAAAAATTTAGAGATTTGTTCAAGTTGTCAACTAAATAACACAAAAAAACATTCAAAGAAGCATTTTAAAAAAACAACCCATTTCGTCACTTTCTTTTTTTTTTTCAGCAATTACTTTTTTTCTAAATTTTATGGTTTTGTGCAAGTTGTTAATTAAACAACACAACCAACAAATAACATAAGGCAAATAAAGATGCACACAACTTCGCTTGGTGGTTCTTTCTAAATAGCTCCCGTCGTAGTTACAAAATTTTAGATACTTGGAGCACTTCTACTAAATAACACATCGTACAAAAGAATTTATAAAAATAGAAATACACATAAAGACTTGAAATTGTCGACATCATCACATCGTAGCAACGTCGACCTTCGAACAGCCTTGCAAGCTATAAAACATCCCGAGGTGGGTAATGCATCGAAATGTTCCCTTTGTTTGCGGACGAAAAAACAATATAGCGGATCTATCGATTGTATCCTTTAATGCAACAAGATATTTAAATGAATTTTTTTTAGTTGATTATTATAAGAATAGATGTTAATAATATAATAAAAAAAGGAATTATCTATAGTACCTCGATGATTGGGTGGATTATACGGACACGTTAGACCCTATTATGCCATTTCTCTTACAATGTCCACCCGTTTATTGAGCTTTGATTGTGCATCATCTCATGTATTACGAATCTAGTGCTCGCGGTTTCTACCGGTACGTCTCCGAAAAGCTGGTGGAAGTAAAGGTATGATTCTGTTAGTCGTTAAAATTTGCTAAACATCTTTAGCGGAACACACATGAAAAGCCAGGAGTATGTTGCCTTTATGAGTTTAGTGTGAAGTATTGAGAACGAAAGTATTGTGATTCCATCGCTATATCCTGCGACCGCAACCACATTGAAGATCGGACAAAGATGTAATTGTGGTTTGTTACATGTGCAAGCACACTTGTTGGGTTGTAAAGGACTCAATTTTATGTGTTTTGGAAGCCATATCCACAACTTCAATTCACCTCTAATTAATGGCAATAGGTTTTTATGGAACCGTCGTGCTTCGCGTTCAGTTCTATGTGTGAATGGCGCCTCTGTACCTCCTCCGCCAGAACCGTAGAGAAGAGAACCCACATTCATTTCTGCAGCTCATCATCCACTATCAAACTTCTGTTAGTATCGCACTCAGAGATTAAAGGTACGAGATATAGTATATGAACATCACTACGGCCTGAAATCGGAAGTCTCGAGCACGGTTTAAGAAACTCTCATTAAAACATTCTGACTCGCATTTGTTTACATGATGCTGTCATCGACATTCCAATGTCAAAATAATATTGGGGGGAACCCCCCCCCACTTACTAACATCACGCTGGATCAACCAATCATATGCCTCTTGCTGCATTTTTTAATGTGCCATATACGAGTGAAGCTGAACTTGTCCTCTGTTACTACCCGCAAAATACATTTGTGTGTCAGCGCTCGTCAACATCAACAATACCTTGGCGACCGTAAAACTTTTTAAAGTTTTCACGCAAGTGACCGAAGACAGTTGTTTATGGACAGTGAGGAAAATTTCTGGCCCCTTCACTAGTCCTGCATGTTTATATGAGATGATGCATAAATATTTAGGACGTTTCTTTCACTACTTACTTTGACCCCAAAGTTCGCATGGTAGGTTACGAAGGAACAAACCCATGAAACATGCTCCTTCGAGCGCATCTAACTATTGCAAAAGCAACGCGGAATAATCACCATTAGCGTAATTCCAACAGCAGCAAGAAGAGGCCACGATATATTTCAAGCAAGAAAGTTTTCGTCAGGCTAAGGACTGGCGCGAAAATGGTTCCAGCCATAATAGGCAATCAGGGCCAAAGCACCAAAAAATTGCCTTGATGTGAACCTCCAATAAGTCAACATTATATACTGTACCAGGTTGGGAACATACGTAGCACTTCCATAAAACGTAGGAGAGAACGTATATGATTCCTCATGATCCAAATCTTGCTTCGATGGATTCTTTTTCGTGCATCCATGCCTTCATGTACGAATCTTCATTTCAAACTTCGACTCCATTCTTTGCAATTATCTATTCGGTTTCATTCAAGTTGTTGTTCTTATATGGCATGATATGCCTACATATAAAATTTTGAAGTGCAATTGTGATGTCCACCAGATATAAAATGTTGAGTGCAAGTATGAGGAGGACCCCGCACATGATAATTCCAAAAACCACATAATTTTTCTACTTCGTTGATGCATGTATTCGCAATAGCAGGGCCTATGCAAATTTAATTATGTTGCCTAATAAAAATAGTTGAGCCGAGTTAGTTAGAGTTTTAAAAAAAAGTTGCAGAACTTATGTACTGAAATTTGTGAGATGACCAACCATTAATTCAAGCTTGTAAGTCTTCTTTGTTATGAAAGATTTGCTCCTTCTAAACTTCCGATGGAATGGTCTCGCTTCTGTTGAGCTAACAATATTGATGATAGGAGGATCACAGTGATCATTACCATCATTCTTCAGTTGTTCTAAAGGTTTCCTTGAATTATTAATTGCATCCATAGATTGTATCCAGCGGCGGTTCGTTGTGCCATGGTTCTTGAATGAACTCATCCTACCAATAGTTTTATTGTTCTTTTATTGTAATTATACATTGGCTCATGTATTTCAGTATCAGGTTGTAGACTAGAAACTATCTCTTTATCGAACTACCACTAACCATAGTCTTGTAGGGGGGGGGGGGGGGGGAAAATCCTCTACGTTGTTATCAATTGTCATCTCCGTGACAAGGAAATATTTGCGTTTTGTTCTGGATTTGAGGGTAGCATGAGGAAACGAGACTAAGTTTCTCTAACAAATATTATTACTAGGTGTTTTATTGAAGGTTCAGTTACAGTAGGTGTGGGACAGCCGTTGCCGTTGCAAATAGTTTGACGCTCTGACAAACTCATGTAGACCATAAAAAAATTATTCTGCATTTCAATCGTACTTCATCCTCCACCAAACCCGTTGAGTGGACCTACCTTAAAAAAAAAGTTTTTATGCTTAAGTTTTAAACTAAGTAAAGTTATCACTACAAATGCTGAAGATAAAGTTTTGCATTGCTACATTTGTATCATTCGTTGAAGGCCAGCAAGTCACATGGAATGTTTGGTTTTCGCTCAAACGTACACAAGTACCATGATCAATTCTTGCTTTCCAACAACATGACCTCACAAACCTCTTACGTTTACAGGTGTTGCGCAGTGTCATACCATTATGCCGTAGTCGAAAGTTAGAGCTGACAGTAGTTGTTGAAGGATTAAATCCTGAGCACACCATAAACTATTTCTAGCATCGCAAGTGAATATCGTGATCAACAAATGATTGGTATCGATTTTTGTCCCACAATATATGTCGCTGTAAACTCAGCCCCCATGCATAGCTATCACCAAAAATAACATTAATCGTGACATTCTATCATAAATTACACAAATTTAAGGGGTTAATGCGAAATAATGCCACTTTTCTGAAGTTTTGTATTAACATACTCTTAAACATAACGAGTGTAAATGCAGTTTTAGCTTCCATATATACTTCCTCGATGAGTAATGCAGTTTTAGGCTTCTATATATACTTCAATCGCTCTTCCGACCATTGCCGGTTAAACTAAAATTTTTCTAATCAATCTCAAATATGTTTTCAGTTCTTACTCTAATATTGTATCACTTTAATTTTGTTTTTTTGAATATAGTATAGTAGGGCAAATATTCTCTTTTTATTATTACTGTTGGAACTGAGACTTTGTGTCTGCCTATTTTTTTTAAGATAACCCATAATATTTATGTTTTGGGTATCTTTGCTTATTCAAGACCTTCTTGAAATAATTATTGGTTTGGTGGAAATGAAAATATATACTTCAACCAATTAAAAAATTCATTATAGTTTGGATACTTGTTAGAAAGGAGTTCTTCGACTCTCTATAAATAGGTATTATGCTACATTGACTAAAACATATACAGTATAACTTTTTTTTGGAGGTTGTCTACCATTTATTTTTCTATTTTATATTTCCAAAAGACAAAATCATATGTTTGAACTATTCTCTTTTATATTGATCCAAACAAAACAACTCATTGAAATTAAACAAATTGCACTATATTTTAATTATAAAAGTATAAATAAATCAAACAGCTTTACAACTATCATGTTTCTGATAATTTTTAATAGAGTTAAATATTTATTTTTATATTTGCAATTTAAAAAATATGAAATTGAAAAAATATCTTTAAAGTTTATAATATTTTTTCCAATCCTTTTTAGATGCTTTCTAACTTATAAAGTGAAATTTTTTATAAAAAAAATTTAACCCAAAGTCATTTTCTATATTTTACTTTTCTTAATTTTTAAATATTTTCCAAGATTCAAATAATTTTAAAAAAATATATCTATTCAAAAAAATTAAAACTTTAAATTTACAAAATGATTGGCATCTAACACTTTAATAGTTGAATCTAACAGCCTGTATTCTTTAGAATTTCAGTGTGGGAGGATGCTCATTTGATATTGTTGTAGCAAATGATATGTATAATAGGACAATAATCCTTAATTTTACACAGGAAAATAACGTTACTGAGTCGGCTTTGTTATCATATTCGCAACAATATATATAATTATTAAATTACTTAAATTCTATTCCCTTACCTTCCTGCCAATTGAAAAAGTAATATAAAAAATATAACAAATAAACAATTCTAAAATATTTTTCATTTTTATGACACTTTTTTAAATGTTTTTATTATATATTTTAAAGTAAAAATCTACAATTGTCACACATTCATAGACAAATAAACAAATAACTTAAAATTTATTTTTCAAGAGAAAAAATAAATAAATTTGCTAGAGCGGACTATACATAAACTAATCCCCTTACGAGAGTGAGAGCCATGTGAATGCTAAGATATAATCTCAATTTTGAGTAGAGTTTGGCTTTTCCTTCGGTCAAAGTGGGTGGAAAAACATCAGCACTCAAAGAATTTAGAAAACAACAGCAGCAACCAATGGTTGTGTATGATTCTTCAAAAACTTAGTACGATCAAAATGATAGCAGATATTTCGCAGTAAGTTTCACTTAAACAAAATAATCCATTTGCTAGATTATTCATACAGAGGCATCGATGAATGATTCAATGCATCCCGATCGCGTCAAAACTATTACATTACACTATAACTTGAATAAGTAAACATTAACAAAAGTATTATCTAAATCATTGGCACCACAATAGCACAAAATACATAAAAAATCAAAAATAAGTCTAACTACCTTACTCCATATTACATGTTTTTCCTAAACAAAATAAATTGAAAAAAAATCTAATCTCTCGGGTGATCATGCATTCAATGAGATATACATTTTGTGGCATTTGTTTTATTGATTCAAAAATGAAAAAACTAATTTAACAAAATAAAACTAATTTGACAGAATAAATTGTGACAGCAAACAAAAAAAAAAAACATTAGGCATAACTCACCTCTTAGCTCTCGTGGTGAACAGAAAAGGGAGGAGAGAAGATCAGGAAAGTTGCGAAGAGGTGGAATTGCTTTGTGCGATGGTAATCTAATTGTATAAACATTAATTTCCTTCTCTCTGATCAACGTCAATCCGTCCCCAATAATGGCCTTATCATCGTCGAACAGTCTGCGGTTTCGCGGTGAATCAAACACCTCAATCAACTGAAGCCAGCTAATACTATGCGAAAAATTGCGCTAATAACTTGGCACATTCAGAAGGAATGCGTCCGAAGCCAGTAAGAATGCGATTAATTCTTGGCGCATTCATCTGAATGCGCGAAACAGCTGCAGCATTCTTAGACTGAGCTAATTCACTTTGGCGTATTGGCTTCATTTAAATATTTCCAAAAAACACTGATCTCATTTCGCAAAATTATCTACTTTCACGGCTGTTTCCGAAATTTCGCCTAATTTAAACATATCCATAATTATAATCATAAGTTTAACAAAATTAGCATAATTTATTAAACTATTATTTACAATTGTTGGATATAATATAAAATTTAATTAATAAAAAAAGTTTAAATCTCTCCCATCTCGATATTAAATATATATAGTAAAAATCATAAAAAATGGTTACAATACAATAAAACACATAATAAAAAAAGCAATCAAATACATATTTGTACGGCCCTACATGTACTAAACGGTTTTACTTAGTCAGAAGTAAAAATCCCAAATCACAACCTCAATGTTCTCTTATGACTCTCGCATCTCTATCTTGTTCTGTATGTGTGTTGGAGATTTGTTTAATGTTAAGATATTAAACTTTTTATCTCTCCACTCATCGTAAATGTTTCATTATGTATCAACAATCAATCAATCAATCCTATGCATTAGCAAACATACATTAAGATCATTCAAATCTTATTGAATCTCACAAATAATTATTTGTATTATCATCCAAAAATACATATATAATTTGAGGTACTTATAATTTGCATTGTTATAAATACAATAAAAAATAAAAATCAGCCTGTAAAAATAAAATCAATTAATCTGGAAAGGCATACCTACCAACACATTTGAATATGATATCTAAAATTTATTAGTTCGCTCCTCAATGTTTTTCGTGTCTTGAAATGAAAGTAAAAGCAATAATGCGGCTAACAGAACATTGTATACTCATACTTAAAATAAAAATAATTAATTGAAATTTAAAATAACCAAAAATATTATGATTAATTAATAAACTGAAGTAGTTATACATAAAACTAAAATTGACAGCTAAAAATTGAATTTCATAACAACATTGAAAAATATATAAAAAATTATGTAAGAGAATTACAATCTATTGAATTAGAATCAATATACTTCCATAGTGATTGAAGAAGCACTCTCAAATTAAAATTTGTACATATCAATCTCGGTTTTAAAATAGAAACCCATCTTGGCAGCCATCAAACCCAACAAGATTTTACATCACATCATATTTTTTTCCATTATTGTATAATTTTATAAAATAGAATATAAAATAAATTATTAAAAAATTATCAAAAAATCCAACCCCGTAGTAAAAAAAAAACTAATTTATTCTACCATACTAAGTTCTCAAAAGAATTAAAGAGTCATCATGAGTGATATTAAAGTTAAATGAATGGATGACATTAAAGTAAAATAAAATAAATTAGAAGATTAGGAATTATGAATTTCCTACAGTAGTAAGTGCCAGACAAGCTATCTGCATTGATGTTTTGACGCTTTTCCCCCTGAAAAAACAAGAATATTAAGTGGCAAACAAAGCAATGAATTATTTTTTTTTTTTTCACTAAAAACTTCTTTGGTAGGAAGCTGTAAAAACACTGTCCAAAGGAAACCTTAGAGGCTTAACTTGACGATAAGTTTTATCGTTTATTGAACGCCACATTTCATCATTTCCGGCTGGAAATTCTTGGCGCTATCGGGGATTTCCCTTGTCTTATACCAGCACTGTAATGCCAGAACAGGGGCCGAACTGAGAATGTTCTTGATAGCTCGAAAGCTTTCCTATTGTTCACATTCCATTTGAAGATCTTGGCTTTAGACATTCAGTAATCGGAGCCGTGATGATGCTAAAATTTCGGATAAATTTGCGGTAGAAGTTAACCAATCCATAGAAGTAACGAACCTCAAAGAAAGACCGCGGAGTAGGCCATTCAGTGATGGCCATATGACCTTCTAAGCATCCATTTGCACGCCTTCTGCAGAGAATTACTAACCCAAGGAAATGAACTGTAGCGACACCCAACTCGCATTTTACGGTATTAATGACAAGCTTCTGCACTTGTAAAGTCTCAAAACAAGGTGGTTATGTGCTTCAAATGCAGCTGCCAAGTGGTGTTATACACCAAGATATCGTCGAAATAGACGATGCAAAACTTCCCCAAAAAAGGTTTCAACACCTCGTTCATCATTCGACTGAAAGTAGAGGGTGTGTTACACAAGCCCAAACGGCATGACCTTCCACTCAAACAATCTTTGGGGAGTTTTGAAAGCCGTCTTCCACTCATCTCCGAGAAGAATTCGAATTTGATGGTATCCACTACGCAAGTCTAGCTTCGAGAAAAAGGAAGCCCCGGATAACTGATCAAGTAACTCATCCACACGGGGAACCGGAAAACGATATTTAATCGTTATTTTTATTTATAGCCTTGTTGTCTATGCACATGCGCCAACTGTCGTCCTTTTTGGGTACTAATAGTGCGGGAACTGCACAAGGACTTACACTAGCTTGAATCATCTGTTTCTCCAGTAATTGATCCACCAACTCCTGCAAAATCTGTTGCTCCGTAGGTTTGAGATGGTAATGTGGTAAATTCGGTAAGCTCGAGCCTGGTATAAAGTCAATCCGGTGCTGAATATTACTTAAGGGCGGAAGTTCATATGGTAAGTCATTTGGCATGATACTAGAATATTGCAGCAGAAGCCTCTCAATGTCTTCTGGCCAATGATGATGCATAGCAGGAGCAATAGCTATTTTCGTGATTAGCAATGCATATATTGGAGCAGCTTCCTTCCAGCATTGCACTAAGACCGACCCGGATACGAAATGTAAGGCTGTCTGTCCTGATGGTACCGGCCCTGTCTTATGGTCATTTGAGCTAGGCAGCAGTCTCAGTTTTCTCCCTTTCCACTCGAGCGTGTAGACATTCGCTCGATAGTCATACATGGCCCCTGCGTCAAATTTTCATGGGCGTCCCAGTATAAGGTGGCAAACGTCCATTTTGACGATGTCGCACACCACTTCGCATATGTAATTTTTCCCTATGGAGAAGGTCAGACGGTATGAATCTGTGACTGCGATTTCGACGCCCTTTTTGACTCAACTTATTTTGTAAGAATTCATCTTCTTTGACGTCTTCAACTATAAACTTTGGACGACCGAGCGGGATACGACGTTCTCAGTACAGCCGCTATCAACAAGAAGGCCGCACACTTTCCCGCAATGGTACATCGGGTTCGGAAGAGAGCATGCCTTTGAGATTTAAAGTGACTCCTGGGGGCCAATAATAACCTTTCTAGCACGGTGATCATAGGCTCACCATCGTCCCCATAGACGTCCTCAGTATCGCCTTCTCCATCTCAGAATCAATCCCCACTGATCCTCCACCTTCATCTTGCTCCGCGAAATGTGCTTGTTGCCGTTGGGGGCATTCATTTGATTTATGACCTTGCTGAAAATAGCGAAAACATTTGATAGTGGATGGTTTAGCATAGGATTATCTTTACCTAGAATTCTCGGCTTCTGTTGTATATTGGGATCTCCAGTAACGTTCGGGGGCTTGTGATGTTGTTAGCTGTAGCAGGTAACTGGGAAGATTTCCCATAGGAGGTGAGTTCTTGTTATGACCGGATCCTTGTTCTTGCCACAGTTTTTGGTTGTAACTATGCCTTGGCTGTCGGTTTTGTTGTAGTTCAGCTTTCATAGCGAAATTCACGGCCTAAGCAAGGGGACCAAACCGAATTCAGTTCTAGTTTTTCCTGGATGCTGTCTTTAAGACCTCTGATGTAACGTGCTACCAATTGGTTCGCCGATTCGCTCAGGTTGTTTCTAGCACTTAACCTGTTGAACTCTTCGGTATACTCACTTACCGATCTCATTCCTTGGACACAATGTTGGTATCGCATATAAAGAATTTGTTCGAAATCCGTAGGTAAAAATTGGGTTCGCAATAATTGCTTCATACGATTCCAATTGTGAACCGGTCCTTTACCTTCACGTTGACGCAACTGCAACGTTTGCGCCCACCAAGCGCTAGCTCCTCCTTTCAATCTACAAGCGACATATTTCACTTGCTTGCTAGGTTCGATCTCCATGTAGTCAAAAAAATTCTCGACAGCCTTTTCCTAATCGAGATAATCTTCAATATGTAAATGACCATAAAAAAGGATATCTAATTTCACCTTGAATTAGTTTTGGCGGTACGCAGGCATCGGTCGATTTCGCCTCGTAATGTCTGGATAATAAGGATTGACAATCCCTTCTTCACCTGAATCAGCGGTTGTAGCTTCTCTGTAAGATTGAATTTCTTCATCTGAATTCAAAATTTCCTGTAACAGCTATGGATGATGCCGCCATTACCGTTCGGTGGCTATTCCTCTTCTCCGGACTGGTCCTATTGGGACTGTCGACAGCTCGTCGCGGTGATTTCGCTGTGGATGTTGTCTCGCCCTAATGAGATTGAACTCGCGGCGCATTTCTATCGTCAGTCACTGCACTTCGGCGGTGAGATCGTCGATTCGACGATTGACGCTCTCCTGGTTTGCCCACAGTGAATCGAGAGTCCGCGATTCTTCAGATACCGATGCCTTGCCGCGATCTGTCATCTCTCCGTCGCTCACGCAAGCTCTGATACCAATCTGATGGCACCGAAGGATCTGCATAGAGCTGGAGACAAGAATCGCAAGCACAAACACAAGAACAGGAAAGGAGCTGTATGCTCAGGAACTGTAATATTGATAAGTGTTGTATGAAAAATTGTCTACAAGTTTTTGTTTCGCTTTTCCTATATGTATTCCTTCTATTAAAATTGAAAATGCTATAAAAGAAAATGCAGAATTAAAACAAATTATTGCAGCAGGTACTAAAATAGCATGTGAGGGAGTGAGGTAGTGGGAGGCGTATCTGGCAGTTAGGGAACCGGTATAGTGCGTTGCTGGTATAGCTTTAGGTACTACATCAGGTAAAATATTCAAGTTTCATCCTCCTCAAAAAGGCTGGAGTCGACCTAACTTGAATTACAAAATGAATCCCAAAATCTTATGAAAATACAAGTGACTTTAAAGCCACTCGATGATGACCGTGTTGACAGAAAAATCTTAACCGGATGGGTCAAATCTCAAATCAAGCAAAAGTCTAAATTCTTGAAATAAAATCAATCGCCTAAAAAAATTAAAACTAAAAATCATCCACCTCCTACAACCGTTTGTCGGGGGTGATAAATTTGAAATTAACCGCAACTCACAAAGAGCAAATGCATATTGGGTGTATCACTTTGATTCATCCTCAAACACTCTCTTTCCAGCATGGACGTGGCACGTGCCCTCTGATCGGATGGTTTTGCCGCAAAATGACATCATTATATTACGATCACGGCCAAAGCCCGTATGTTCCCTAAAGGCGTCAAACCCTTGAGTTATGAATCATAGGGTATATTTGATAGGCATAAAGCCCTCTGTGAGCTAAGGTGGATTCAGATATATCGCCTTAGACAAACATCAACCCAAGTCTACAAGGTATTCTTGGACGAAACAACCCATGGTTGCCGACAAGATGTCTTCTGTCAGGTTGGGTCGACTACCTCCTATAACTAAGTAGATCAGGGAATATGATAGCCCAGGACGACAGAACAATGGGATCTTGATCGTGCTCGTTTTCATTCCCCCCACCACCAGTTTTAAGTTTATGATGATAAACTTCAAATTCCAAATTTTAAAATTCAAAATTTAAACTCTCTTCTAGAATTGTATTGGTTTGATCTTAGAAATGAGATGGGCTATAGAATTGATGAGTTGAAGTATTTGAATGATCTTTGCAAATTAGGAATCAACCGCCTTAAAAATGTGAAGGACGCCAAGGAGTGTAAAAATTTTGTTCTTAATAATCCATTAATCATTACAAGAAAGGACGAGGCTATAAATAGCCCAAAATACATAACAAAATACAAAAGTGCCCCCTGGGGTTACAAGCACCTACTGCTTCAAGTGAGGGTCAAAACGAAAAATGCATAAATAAATAAAAATACAAATAATAACTTAAAATAAAATGGTGAGATCGTGGCTAATTCATTTATTCTTAGAAATTAACGACATTAATATTATTTGAATAATGTTCGACATCTTCTAGCATTACATGGTAGGTTGAAATGATTAGGTTTAAAAGAAACTAACTCAAGGCATACACTCAATTGTTTTTTCAAATTAACTTGGACTTTATATGGATCATAATAGTCGTAATTTGCTAAATATACTGATTGCTCATTTTTCAGAGAAATTTGTCTAAATTTATTTTGAAAAAGTATGCCTCCACTTAACAATAGAGAGAAAGAGAGACATAATCATGCACAAGCACACTAGAGATGCATTCATTACTCAAAGCATTTTCAAGAAGATCATCAATTTAGTATAGTTTTTCACTAATTTTAAAGCAGCTTTCGAGTACAAAATTTTTTTTGACAATAGCAAAAAATCTGATGCCAATATTTTTGAATTGGAAGTTGAAAGGATATTTCATCTTGGGAAGAAAATTTGTGTTATTTGATGTTAAATTTTAAAATGCATAAAAAATATTTCTCTTTATTATTGAAAATTAAAATGTCTAAAAATATTATTCTTTGATATTAAAATATTATTTGTATATTAAAAAAAACTTTACTAAATCAACACATAAGACAAAATAAATTAAAATAAGCAAATTTATTTATTTAAAATATGTATTAAATTTTTTTTTATAATATAGGTATTGTCATCACTCAAAAATCAGAGCCCAACCTTGCAGGTGACCATTTCCCGCTGGAGTTCTTTCTCTTCCGAGCTCTGTTTCTCTTGCCGTTCAGTTGTTCTGCCCTCACAACCTCGATCGTCGGTGCCATGGCGAAATTTGTTGTAGGTCCAATCATGGAGAAGATCATCAACGCTTGCTCTGATTACCTGGAAGATCAAATTGGATGGCAGAAGGGCATGAAGAAGGAGCTGGAAAGGCTGCGAGAGAACCACCCGAAGATCCAAGCTGTCGTCTTTGCAGCTAACCAAGCACAAATCAGAGATCAGAACCCGGCTTTCAACAAATGGATATGGCAGCTGCGAGATGCTATTGATGAGGCAGATGATCTGCTCGATGATTTTGAGTACATGAAGCATCAACAAGAGCTCTGCAAAAACACGAAAGAAACAAAGGTGTGTTCCGCTCGCGAATATTTTTATTTATTTATTTATTTGATAATCTATTAGAAAAAGAAAGCTCATGAGCTTACTATTTGAAATTCCTATTTGAAAAACAGCTGACCAAAAACAAGAAGCTGAGAAAGGTGCGTTCCTTGATGAAATCCATTAAGAAAAGACTTGTCAAAATTGATCCCAACTTGAAGCGACTGGAGGAGGCTGTGCAGAAACTTGATAAAGTTTCGGCTGATGTCACTAATTTCCTTTATCTTTTAGACAGCGCGAAGCAGGAACAGAAGGAGCAGGAGGTTGATTTCTACAAAGCACGTGAAACAGGATCCTTGCCTACTACAAATGATCTTATTGGGCGGGGCAAGGATAAGGAGTATGTTGTGCAGTGGTTGAGGAAGCCATCAAATGAGCATCAGGGAACTGATTTGTACAGAAACATTTCTCTTCTATCTATAGTGGGTCATGGTGGTATGGGGAAGACAACTCTCTTGCAACATGTTTATAAAGATGAAATTACAAAGGAGTTTGATCTTAAAATGTGGGTTTGTGTTTCAACCAACTTTGATGTGAAAAAAGTCATTGCAGATATGTTGGAATGTCTTAAGAAGAAGAGGCCTCGTTTGGAGACACTTGTAGCACTTCAAAGGCGTGTCGAAGAGGAGGTGATGTCCAAAAAGTTCTTACTTGTGCTGGATGATATTTGGGAGGAGGATGATGAGAAGGATAAAAAAAAATGGGAGGATATGCTCGCCCCTCTAGCTTCTGGTGGTTTTGGTAGTAAGATTCTGGTAACAACTCGAACGGACTCGGTTGCACTGATGTTTGCAAACGTAATTAAAAAGAACAAGGAAATAGTTAAATTGGAGGGCCTAGAGGAAGATAAGTGTTTGCAGCTCCTCAACTCTCATGCGTTTGCTGGTGTAGAGGACCCCATGATGATCATCAAAGATTAAGATCCATTGCTAGAGAGATGGTTAAAAAGCTTTTAGGATCTCCATTGGCTGCTAAAGTTATTGGTGGTGTTTTGAAGGACAACTTGGATGAAAGGCATTGGAGGACAGTTCTAGAAAGCAATTTATTGGATCAGAATTCTATCAATTCCATCTTAAGACTGAGCTATATAGTTCTGTCAAATCCTTTAAAAAGTTGTTTCGCATTTTGCGGCATGTTCGCACAAGATCATGAGTTTGATAAACATGATTTAATACGAATGTGGATTGCATTGGGTTTCATTCAGCCATCTCTTGATCAAGAAGAGACTATGGAGGATATCGGGGAAAGGTATTTTGATGTTTTGGTTACAAAATCTTTCTTTGACAAGTTATACAAGTATGGAGGCTACAAAAATTTGTCATACTACAAGATGCATGATTTACTACATAAATTGACACAGTCAATTTTCGTACAAGAATGTTTAAGAGTTGAGGATGATACAAAGTTGCCTTCTAAAATTCCTGAGACTCTTCGACACTTATCTGTTCAAACTACAAATCTAAACGTTTTAAGAAAGATTGAGAAATTTAAACATTTGCATTCTCTTTTCTTGTTCGACGAAGATTCTAATCAGGATCTTTGCAGTGCACTCATTGAAATATTCAAAGCATCAAGATGCCTACGCTTATTATACATACGTATTGATCGATTGAAAATGATACCTAAGGAGATTAGATATTTGAAACATCTTCGATATTTGAAGATCGAAAAAGCTTATGTCACTATGCTACCAAGATCTCTAAGTAATCTCTATCACTTGCAATTCTTTATCTTTAATGGATGGATGTCAAGCTGACCTGTAGTTGATTTTTTACCCAGTAACATTAATAACCTCTTTAACTTGCATTACTTGGAATTGTCTGGGAATTATATGTCCTCGATATGTGGGATTGGGAAGCTAAACTCTCTTCAAGAATTGGATATGTTTCGTCTTAGAAATGAGATGGGTTATAGAATTGATGAGTTGAAGCATTTAAATGATCTTTGCAAATTAGGAATCAAGTGCCTTGAAAATTTGAAGGATGCCGAGGAGGCTCGTAATGCCCAATTATGTGAAAAGAAGAGGCTCACTGATTTAACCTTATGTTGGAGTAACACTTATTCGAGGAACATCAATTTAGATGAGAACGTGCTCGACAACCTTCATCCACCAAAATTTCTTAAGAATCTGAAGATAGAGAGATACATGGGTGCAAGGTCTGCAATATGGATGAACAATGTCAATCTGCTCTCCAATATACAGAAAATTGAGGAAATCGAATTGTTAGATTGCAAGGAATGGGAAACTCTTCCACCTTTTGGGCGACTTCCCTTTCTCAAGATACTGATACTTTATAACCTGCCGAAAGTAAAATGGCTCGAAAGTAAATTTAATGGGAATGATAAATACCGTGCCTTTCCATTGCTAGAGGTGTTACATATTGGAGGATTAGAAGCATTAGAGGATTGGTTTGAGGCAGGAGTAGCTGCTGAAGATGGATGTTTATTTCCTTGCTTAATTAATCTGGTGCTAGATAGGTGCCCGAAGTTGAAAGAGTTGCCCTCTTTGCCTCCTAAGCTCAAGAGCTTGTGCATAGGAATGATAGGGTGGAGGACTTTGAACATTGGTTGCAATTCAAATCCTATTCCCCTTGAAAAATTAGCGGTCTTTGACTGCCCAAACATTACATCTCTTCCACTGGCTGATGAAATAGCAAGACTTGCAGCACTAAGATTCTTGACAATTACAAACTGCCCCAATTTGATCTCTCTCGGAAGATATCGAGAAGTGGAGACCACTAATAATTGTCATCTCATACTCAATAATCTCTGGATAAGTGATCCATCGGTATTGCTAATGGAGCCATTGAGAAGTATCACCTCCTTAAAAGAGCTGAGAATTGAGCATAATGATGAGCTGGTTTCATTTCCAAATGAGGCTGAGCAGTGGTTTCTGAAAGTTAGGTCTTCTCTTTCTGAGCTGCAATTTTCATCTCTCAAATCCTTACAGTCTCTACCTTCCTCCTTGGAAAGCTTATCTTCACTTCAGAAACTATATGTTTATTGGGCTCCTATGCTTCGGGAATTACCGAATCTTCCCCCTCTTTGGAACGTCTAACAATTTCGGGATGTCATCCAGAATTAAAGGAGAACTATGGAGAGGATATGGAGAGGATGGAGGCTCCGATCGGCACAAGATTGCTCGCATTCCTCATATCTCTATTCATCCCTGATAATAGGTCCAATTGGTGCTTGGCTTTGTAGAAAAGCATAGCAGATCAAGAGTAGGGAAGAAGGCGTGAAAGCTGTAAAGAGAAAGTTTTATTATTTCTTTCTTAAGCCTTACGGTACATTTACATTAATATATATAGCTAGTCTAGGTAGCCTATGAGTACGTGTCAGTTCCTGATAGGATAATAGAATAGCTTTACACGGTTTGTTCAAAGGTCCTTAACATGCCCCCTCAAGCTGAGTATTGGGTCCAATAGTCAGTTTGTTGCGGAGAAACTTGAACTGTGGAGTGTGCAACGGTTTGGTGAGAATATCTGCAGTTTGATCCACGGTACTGATAGGAAGAAGACGAATATTATTGTTCTGAATATGATCACGTACAAATCGTTGATCTATTTCAATGTGCTTGGTGCGAGCATGAAAAACCGGGTTGTTGGCCAATGCAATAGTTGATGTGTTGTTGCAGAATATATCCACCGGTTGAGGGTGAGAGATGTGAAAATCAGCAAGTAGTCGTTTAATCCAGATTGTATCCGCAGTGGCCGAGGCAAGTGCCCTGTACTCTGATTCTGTAGAGGATCGAGATACAGTTGTTTGCTTCTTGACCGTCCAAGATATTAAGGTATCTCCAAGAAACGTGCAGAACCCCGAGGTAGAACGGCGAGTAAGAGTGTCGGATGCCCAGTCGGCGTCCGAGTAGGTGCGGAGAGATAGATTTGTTCGGGAGATTGGTAAGCCAAAGTCCGTGGTTCCTTGGATGTACCGGATGAGCTTTTTGAGCATGACGGAATGTATAGGTTCTGGATTATGCATGTGTTGAGACAATGCATTGACGACGTATGATAGATCGGGCCTTGTTAAGGTAAGATACTGCAGGGATCCAATCAGCCGGCGGTAGAGGACTACATCGAACGCCTGCTGTGTGGAAGGGGGCAACGCTGCAGGTTTTGTTATAGATGGGTTAGCGACCGAGTTACATTTAGGTAGCTCGGCCATTTGAAGAATTGATTTGGCGTAGAGACTTTGAGACAGAAAATACTTATCTGATGAGTGATCAATTTTGATGCCCAGAAAATGGTTCGCCAACCCGAGATGTTTCATTGTGAATTTGATCTTTAGTTGATCTACAAGATCACTCATAGCTTGCAAATTGTTGCCGGTGAGGAGGATGTCGTCTACGTAGACGAGGAGGTAGAGATGAATACTTTGTCGGTTTAGAATCATTAGAGAGGGATCGGCCTGACTTTGAATGAAGCCGAGATGGATGAGATATGCGGTGAAGTTAGTGAACCATTGCCTAGGCGCTTGGCGTAGTCCATAGATTGCTTTTTGTAGTTTACAAACATGAGACGGGTAGGATGAGTCTTCGAACCCTTTAGGTTGACGCATGTAGATTGTTTCTTGAATATCGCCATGGAGAAAAGCGTTGGCAACATCAAGTTGATGAATCTGCCATTTGTGGAACAGGGCTAAAGTGAAGAGGACCCTGATGGTGGGTAGCTTGGCAACCGGACTGAACGTGTCGTGGTAATCAAGGCCGTATTCTTGTTGATTTCCCAGGGCAACGAGTCGAGCTTTAAATCTTGCAACCGAACCGTCGGAGTTGAATTTGGTCCGATACGTCCATTTGGATCCTAGTACCGAGCTGTGTGATGGTGGTGGAACGAGCGTCCAGGTACCCTGTTTCTGTAATGCGAAGAATTCTTGAGCCATGGCTTGACGCCATTCTAGCTTCTTGCAGGCTTCGCCGTAGGTAGTAGGATCAGCATGAATGAGATCTTGATGAAGCAGATTGAGCCTGTTCACTGGTTTAAGAGAGCCCGTTTTGATGCGAGTGGTCATTGGATGTTTATTAGCATGGCTGTGTACCGGACTCGGAAGCGGAGAGTGAATTGGCGCGGAGACTTGATGAGGTGAACTTTGAACATAGGTCGTGGCTTGGACAGTGGAGGTCTCAAGCCGAGATACCGATCTTGGCTTGTTGGTAGCTTGAGAAGGTATCGTGGATGCGGGAACAAGAAGAGAAGGCGGTGGTGGAGAAGGGATGAGATGAGTAGGAGTGGACCTGTCTTTGAAAGGAAAAACACATTCATTAAACGTAACATGTCGTGATAGTGTAATTTTATTAGTTACCATATTTAAACATTTATAGCCTTTAGACAATTCGGAATAGCCCAGAAAGACACTTGGTGAAGAGGTGGCAGTGAGTTTTGTCCGAAGAGTCTTGGGAAGTAACGGGTAACATTCACACCCAAATATGCGTAAATGCGCGTAGGAAGGTTGAATATTGAACATCCGTGAGAGAGGAGCTGTGTTCGAAGTAGTAGTAGATGGAAGCCGGTTGATTAAATAGACTGCCGTAAAAGCCGTGTCAAGCCAGTATTCCGGCGGTAGACCTGCCGTGTGTAATAAGGTTCTGGCTGTGGAAATAATGTGACGATGCTTACGCTCTGCTGTCCCGTTTTGTTCGGGAGTATGAGGACACGAGAATTGGTGCATGATACCTGCGGTATTAGTGAAATGTTTGAAACGAGTGTTCATAAACTCGCCTCCGCCATCTGTTCTAATAGTTTTAATCTTATAATTTGTTTGACGTTCGATGAATGTTATGAATTGAATAAATGTATTAGTAACATCCGATTTATGCATAATGGGAAACAGCCAGACGTAACGAGAGAAATCGTCAACGAAGATAACGTAATACTTGAAACCTTGAATTGAGGCAACCGGCGACGGACCCCAGACATCAGAGTGAATAAGCTCAAGAGGAGAGCTAGTGTATAAGGACATTTGAATAAGCTTGGCGATTTGAGTGCTCCAGATAGGAAAGTTGTCCGCGGTTAGAGCGTGAGGCACTAAGAGTTTGAGATTTGAAATCACAAACTTTAGTGAAGGAGAAATGCCAGAACCGGCAGTCGTTTCTGCGGTGGAAGTGCCGCCGGAGGAGGCGGTCGAGGGCTGAGTCGCCATGAAGAATCCTCAAGATCTTGAGGCTCTGATACCATGTAGAAAAGCATAGCAGATCAAGAGCAGGGAAGAAGGCGTGAAAGCTGTAAAGAGAAAGTTTTATTATTTCTTTCTTAAGCCTTACGGTACATTTACATTAATATATATAGCTAGTCTAGGTAGCCTATGAGTACGTGTCAGTTCCTGATAGGATAATAGAATAGCTTTACACGGTTTGTTCAAAGGTCCTTAACAGGCTTTAGTTTGGGTGGATGTGCTGCTTGGGGTTGGCTTAGCGGCTTCTTTTGATCCTTTTATGGGAAATGATGTGGCGAGTTCTTGCTCACCACCCAGACTGCCGAGACTTATTGTCAACCACTGATGGTGTTTCAGCTTGTTTTGTTTGGTGTCCTTGTTTGGGTTGTTGTTCCTTTTTTCATTTACTTCTTGGTAGGTCGTTGCAGGTTTCTGCCTATGGATGTTCCTTGCCTGGAGTTTGGGTGGTTGCAGGAAACTTTGAGCCTTTTTCTGAACACATTTGGCTATCTTGTCATTTCTATTTTTTGTTGTGTAATCTTTTTTTTTTTTTTAAGCTGGTTGTATCCTCTTTCACTACCGGAATAAAATCATCTTTTTAAAAAAAAAAAAAAACTACTTTAATCTATCTCAGCAAGAACCAATTTGTATTTTTATCACTTGATCGATGTACTCAATTTTATTTATGTATCAGTATACTTGGTGGTCCCTTTATATATAAATACATTCTTCTTTTAATATTTTGTTATATATGTTGTGAAATGTATAATTTGATGCACTCAATTTTATTTATTTATGTATCACTGGGTATATATATTCTTCTTTGAAATCTAAATAGTTGTGTCAAAATTCATTTCTTTGGTTTTTTTTTTTCTTATTGATTTGTCCAAATGAAGCAATCATTGAATTATTGTTTTATTTTGATTTTATATTTTTGAGTTTGCAAAAATAAAATGAATTTTGAATGATCAATCATATTTAATCTATGAATTTTATTACTTTTTGGTGATCTATATTTATAATATTTCACTACGCCACTGTGTCGGATTATTACTGCTACAGAAGTTTGTGAAATTGCCATTATTCTGATTGATATTTACTGATTGTTGCTTGTTAATAAGATTTGTTGGACTAAACACTATCTACTACAGATCTTAAAAAGCTGTTGGCTAACTGGCTAAGCTAAATAAGCTAATCAACTAATGTACGTTGATAGATAACTTCCATTTTTTTGTAAATTTAACTTTTTTATTTGCTTAAACTTCTTAATTTATTGTCTTAGATAAAAATTGCAATCATTACCTTTGTTGTTGATAGTACAACACGGAGAAGATATATATTGAAGATTATTGATTGCATTTTTTTATAAATATTAATAAAAAAAATTATTTATCCATCCAACTATTTATTTGATATTTTCATTTCATATATAAATATCAAAATATAAATAATTTAATATATATATATATATATATATATATATATATATATATATAAAGGTTATAGACTATAAACATTTTTAATATAATAACATAAAATAAATCATCAAATAAATTATCAATTATCATTCAATTATCATTTTATATTTTTATTATTAAACTATTTATTAAATATCAAACAAGCATACTCGTGAATATAAATAATCAAGCTTAAATTTCTTTATTATATGACAAATTTTTAAAATTTTATTCAAATTTATTTAATTTTATTAATAAAAAATATTCTATGAACGAACATCAAATTATTCATAAAATACGTATTTACACAGCCCTATAAATACTATCTTTAATCATTCATAGTCTAAAATGCTAACTTACAAACTTGGAAGATTTTTAATGTTTCTCAATCCCATAAGAATTTCATAGTTTCAACATTATATATACAAAAAAAACATAATTCTGACAAACATTACAATCAAGTTGTTAGTAAAAAACACCAAAGTACTAAAAAAAACCACTAACCATGCTATTTTTTATTCAATATCATCTTACTCATAATATAATTTTATCTAGAACAAATCATTATATCAAAATCTAAACAATATTTAGATATCATATGCTCATAATACAAAATCATAATAGATATCATAGAAACAAACAACGACTAACTATAAGATTCCATAAATACAACACACAAAAGATACACATAAAATATTAAGACCTAATACTACCATTTCCCCTACAATTACATACTATTTTATCAAAAATAAAACAACACACAAAGCCCTTATGCAGTGTTTATAAATAGTTCCGATTTTATAGACAGATTTATAAAGATATTGTTCTAGTCTTCTGCAAACTAAAAAATTTTGCTATGAAACTTGTTGCCTGTTGTATGTATCCTCATGCACAAAGACTGGATTTTCTGTCCGAGGAGGGATATGGGGTTGTCCTAAAGCAATCCCCTGATTATGTGGAGGACCCCATGACTGTGAACTTTTAGGTTTTTGAAGTGCCAAATAGTAAATTATTCCTAAAGAAACACTTGCAAGCGATAAAAATGCACCTCCAGAGAAGACCCCAGGTTTCAAAACATAGCAGTAATCGCCCAAGTACATCTTTTGCATACCTTTCTGATCATTTAGTGCGGAACCAGTCAATAATAGAAGAAATGCTATGACAAAAGTAACCCTGCAAAATGCTAAAACTAGTTAGTTCAAAGAATAATGAAAAATTCCAAATGAATAAAAGATGATGATTGGTTAATATTTATCCTTCCAAATAAAAAAGAAAGACCAACATGACGTGTTTACTTAAATAAAAGGCGTATGTTTAGTGATAGGTTTGTTGAGTTATGATGTGAATCAACTGAAGGACAGCCTAATACAATATATAACAACTCCAATTTAATATTTGATATCAAATATATATCCTAACTCCACACCAGCACAATGATCATGAAACCAACAAAATATCTCATTAAAAAGAATGAACTTGGTATTTTTATTACAGGTTGAAAAATTATAGCATTTATTATGCTCATTTCTTGTCCAATAAATGATACATGAATCCAAGTAAAACAGCATAAGTACCACATATATAAGGAAAAGTTCATTATTCTTAATGTCACAAAATGCTGAAAAAAAATTAAGAATGTTACAACCTAATAAAAAATTTAAAACCTCAAACACAACATCCTTCTAAAATCTTTGAATCATTTTACCAATCTACCAATTTGTTGTTATTTTTCAAGTTCTTTCTACATTAGCACACTAAAGGAGCCAAATCACAATGTCTCTACTCCATTATTATGCATAAAAAGCTAAAATCGCCGCTCACATGTCACATCCTCTAGAATTTATCCTTCACAAACCCATAATCATTAATTTACACAGAAGGAGTAGAGAAAATTAATAAAGCAAAAGGATAACAAACTCTCTTAAAGATAACAAAGTGAGATAACTTGACTTCAAGTCCAATTTAGGTGCATGGTTTTATGAGAAAAAAAAATTCCAATTTTAGGATGTGATCCCGGGGGAATTTTCAGAAGGCAGATTAGGTTTGTAGATAAAACACTACCCAAAGATTTCGCCCTCATTTGGTGAGGACTTTTTGATCTGAGTTCTAGTTTCTTATAGGCGCAGGCGCAAGCCCCTATAGTTAATTACCCCTCCCAATAATAGGAGAGAACTTTCGATTAAGGCTAGTCGTAAAAAAGGTCAAATAGGTTATAAAAACCTATCGTATAATAGCAATAATTTTAGGATTTGAATTTTGAATTTGAAAGTTTGAAATTTGGAATTTATCACCACAAACTTAAAACTAGTGGTGAGGGGAATGGAGACGAGCCCGATCAAGATCCAATGGTTCCGTCGTCCCGGGCTGTCATGATCCCTGGTCTACTTAGTCAGAGGAGGTAGTCGACCCAACCTGACAGAAGACACCTTGTTGGCAGCCATGGGTTGCTTCGTCCAAGAATATCTTATAGACCTGGGTTGGTATTTGTCCAAGAAGATATATATGAATCCACCTTAGCCGACAGAGGGCTTTATGCCTTATCGAGTATACCCTATGATTCATTGCTTAAGGGTTTGACGCCTTTAGGGAATATACGGGCTTTGGCCGTGATCGTAATATAATGGTGCCATTTTGCGGCAAAATCACCCGATCAAAGGGCACATGCCACGTCCCTGTTGGCAAGAGACTGTTTGAGGATGAATCAAAGTGATACACCGATACACATTCGCTCTTTGTGAGCTGAGGTTAATTTCAAATTTATCACCCCCGACAAACGGTTGCGGGAGGTGGATGATTTTTTTAGTTTTGACTTTTTAGGTGATTGAATTTTATTTCAGATATTTGATTGGATTTGAGATTTGACCCCTCCGGTTAAGATTTTTGATCAACACGGTCATCATCGGGGTGACATTAAGGTCACTAGTATTTTCGTAAGATTTTGGGATTCATTTTGTTATTCAAGTCGTGTCGACTCCAGTCCTTTAGAGGAGGAGGATGAAACTTGAATATTTAACCCGCGCAGCATTCTCGGATCGTTGGATTTGACATTTATATTTGATGATCGGAATACATGTGGGTTGTAGCATTTGACCCTGCGCAGCATCCTCGGACATTGGCATTTAGAAATTTATTGCATTTGTCGGAGCACATGCAAGGATTTCAGTTTAAAGAATCATATTTAATATATAAGGAGCATTTTAGAATATTTAAATATGATCTATTATGTGAGAGTGATTTTATTTAGGAAATGCCCAAAATTTCTTTTAAGGGCGAACGCCTTCTGTCCGCTTGCACACATGTTGCGGATCCGGTGGCGTTATTCTAATTTAGGTTTCATTTGTAGCACATAAAGGATATTCCTTACATAACTTGCAAGGAATGCCTTGTTCAACAGGCATTAGGAGATCGTGCTAATATTCGTAGGAGAATTATCTTGTCTGCTATAAGTTCTCTTATTCTTTCCTGTAGGAGATCGTGTCTTTGCTTGTAGGCTTGTAGTTTTGGGCACTACTAATTCCCTATTCCAACTAATATATGAATTGTAGTATACTTGTAGTGCGCACTATAAATCCTTTGCCCCCCATTTATAGGTGAAATATAGTGTGTTGTATTTTGCCTTTGGATTGAAGGAAATGGCTTGAAGTATTTTGATAAATAGAACCCTTTTGTCAAATAGCGTGCATCATCTTTGAAATTAAAAGTCACATATATAACTGATATAAGTGGATTATCAACTCATAAGGATGTTTGTTAAATAACATTTTAGAGAGCATGTATTTGAGAGCTGCCACTTGTTGGAGAGCAATTTCAAAGTTGTGTGGGTGTTATTCCTGCTCAAAGCATGACTTAGGTCAATCCCTTTATTGATTGTTCATTTGTTAAAATTTTGGTTTTATTCGAGCTCAAGTCCTTTTTAAGTTCAAGTGTAAGTCTCGTTCGAGTTTGAGTTCAAATTCAACATTACTTGATCAAATTTGAATTAAAATTGATTTTAAATTTGAATTATATTCAATTCAATTTTCAATTTTATAGTCCAAGTCCTTTAATGTTCACTGAAAATTTCGGCAACCTCCCGGCGTCTCCTCCCCACAGAGGGAGAAATCGGGACGGCACTGCCGTAATTTCTTCCTACCCGGACCTAAGGTCAACGGCGTAGGGGCTTCGATGACAAACCATCTCACCATGATCTAAGATCGACTGCGTGAGGTCTTCAATTTGGAACCATCCCGGCCGGACCTAAGGTACGACGGCCGGGGTCTTCGACACCTGTTGAAATCCTTTTTTTTCTCTTTTTTTTTTACATATTTCATTATATAATAATAATAATAAAATTATTACTATTATTATATTATATTATTATAATATTATACAACAGATATATAATATTATATATAATAATATTATAATTAATATATATATATATATATATATATACTGAAAGAGGGAGAGAGAGCCCGATCGGGCGGCTAGGTCACGCACGGCGGGATGAATGGGCTTGACGGCGATTCGGGCAGAGACGGGCTCGACAGCGGCTAGGGCGGGCAAGCTTCGGTCCGGTGAGCAGGGATTCGACGAGTCCTTGGTCGGCGACGAAAGCAGCAGGCCGGCGGAAGTTCGGGCGCAGAAGATCAGAGGGATTCGGCCGACGATGAACTCTCTATTTATGGCGTAGTTTTTGGCAGGTAGAAGGCACGACAGGTTTTGACCGGAGCAAGCGGTGAAGGTTGACGACAGTCGACTAGGGCAGAGGATTCGCGGGATCGACGTCGGAGCAGGAGGTAAGACGCAAATCCCTTTTTTTTTTTTTGTTCTCTTCGGTTCTGAGAGCCTGAGTGTGTGTATACGTGCTTGAGTGAGAACCGAATGAGAGGGACAGTTTTTATGTCGTGAGAGGTGACGGTTTGCGATTTTTAAATGAATAGTTGCGTCGTTTGTGTATGTCGGTGGGGATGGGCTGTTACAGTCAACACGTTTCACGTTGAACTAGATAGTATTATAGTTAATAATTAATATTATTTATAAGGATGAAATTAATAAATTTTTTTATTACATAAAATATAATTAAAATTATAATAATAGGAAATTTTCTAATTTATTAAGAATTATGAATTATCAGGTTGTATTCAAAGCTTTCAGGAATGTTTATTGAATTTACTAATTTAATATAATATATTTTTTATTTCATTCTTAATTTTTATTATATATTTTTAATTTTTATTATTTTTTAATTTATATTATATATATATACGTATAAGTGCATTTATACTAGTGAATTGAAGAGTATTCATATTATCATTAAAGTCAAATGAATTGATTACATTGAAGTAAAATATATTTAGGAGAATAGCCATTTTTTTATGAACATTAGGAAGTGACAGAAAAAGTTATCTTTGTGCATGTGACTTGTTTTTGGAGCTTTATGAAAAAGCAAGAATGTTAAGTGGTAGGTAGCTAAGGCTTTTGCATGTGAAGTCCATTGGGCTTTTAATGTCATCAATTTATTAGAAGATAGAGAAGCTTTTGCTTGACAAATAAATTTTTTAATTTTTTATGCTAAAATTTAGTTTTAAGAAGCAATAAAAAAGCCCTCTCAAATGAAACCTTAATCTTATGATGAAAAATATTCACATTCCTTCCGAATCTAATTTTAAATAAAAAATTTTTATTTTAAAAAACTTTTATATTTAAAGTCTGATTTAAAAAGTAGCCAACTAATACTTATCCGGCAGATTAGGTTTTGTTTCGTACCGTTTTTTTATTATTTTTTTAAAAAAAATTTTTAAATGAATTTTTTTTTTCACCAAAAAGTAAAAATTCCTGTAAGGTAGGAAGTAGTAAAAAAAATTGTCCAAATTATACCTTAGTGTGCGTTTGTTTGACTTGACGTTACGTTTTATCGTTTATCATATTTTACCATTTTCAGCTGGTATTTCTTGGTGCTATTGACATCCCTGCTAGTTGGTCGAATTTGAAAGGAACGGTTGAGATGAAGGATTTCTATAGCGATTTTTTTAATAAAATAAAACATTTTTATTTCAAAAAATTATATTTAAAGACTGATCTAGAAAGTAATAAACTAACAACTATTTGACATATGAGGTTATATTTGAGTTTAAAATAGTCATTTTTAGTGCAAGAATTTTTTTTTTTTTTTTTTTTTTTTTTTTGCTAAAAAGTAAGAACTTCTTAAGGTAAGAAATAGGAAGCACTACAAAAAAAAAAACTGTCCAAATTTGCGTTTGCTTGACTTGAAGTTAAGTTTTATCATTGGCGTCACATTTGACCATTTCCAGCCGGAATTTTTTGGCGCTGTTTATTTCTCTCCTAAGCTGTTGGATTTCAAAGGAACGATTGAGATGAAAGATGTAATGATTTCTCTTATCTTAACCCGGATTTCGCTTATGTAAGAATTGCTCACATTCCTCATATCCATACTTTTACCAAAAATTAGATCCAACTACTTTCTTCTTATTTTATTTGTTTGTTATACTCATTAACCAATTTATATGTACTCAATTTTATTTATGTATCACTTCATGGTCCTTATATATATATATATATATATATATATATATATATATATATATATATATTCTTTTAATATTTCATTATATATGTCGTTAAAAAAAAGCAATCAACTTTTCGGTTTTTTTTTTATTATTGATAATTCTAGTTCTTAGGGAATTTTAAATTTCTAATTTGGCTGTAATTTTTTACACTCTTATTTAAATTAATTTTATTGCTAATTATTAGTAATGAACTTGTTATTTATAATATAAGATATCTTATATTTAAATTATTATAGCCCATTGAATCCATTTTATTATTGATTGATGCTTAGAGCTGCAAATTAACTAAATCAAGTTGTATTACTTATTCAAGCTCATTTATAAGTATATATTTTCTAACCAAATTTAAGTCGAGTTCAAATATTACCCGAATTTTATATCTTATTCAAACATATTTATAAGTGTTTTTTTTTTCTTTTTTCGAATTCAAGTCGAAGTCGAGCTTAAATAAAACCTAACTAATTATCGAAACTAATAATTTAAAGGCGAAATTTTGGAAACAAGCTCGTTTAATCTGACATTTAAGGGAAGGAGCAGGTTTTTTAAATAATTTTAAAAGCATCAAATACGCTGGCTGGTTTAGCGTATTCATTGAATGCGCCATTATAGTCGGCGCATTCAAAGATTGCGCCATTTGTTTAGGCGCATTCTTCATTTTCACAAACAATACGCGCTCTAATCCGGCGCATTCTTTGAATTTATTAATTTTCGTTATATGCAATTTCATTTTTCCGTTTTCAATGCACCCGGCTAATGATTGTGCTGAAAAACATGGTAATGGAATAGTTTTCTTTTTGTTTTTCAGTGCCATGATAATATCAGTTTGTATTTTTTTTTTTTGAATATATTCCTCTGTTTTTTTTTTAAGGTACTGCCGGATGACTTCCTCTATTTTTTAGCCTTTATTTGTTTATCAAGTGCTATTTAGTTAGAGAGAGAGACAGAGTTATGGAATAAACTCACCATATGTTTGGTTTTTTGTAAAAATTTATCAAATTATTTATAAAAATTATAGCATTAAGACTTAAAATATTTTTTTTATAGTTATGTTACAAATAATTTGAATGAATGAAAATAATGAAGGTATATATTCATTTTGTAAGAAAAATTTTTTAATGTTAGTGAAAATTTTTTAGTAGAGAGAATTTGTTAGTAGAGGAATTTTTTTATTGTAGAGGTAATTTTAATGTTTAGAGGAATTTTTTTTTGAATATTTATATTTATAAGATAATAGTAATATTAAATGCAATATAAATTTAACGAGAGAGTATACAAAGTTAAATTACACAAAATAAAATAAAGTATAATAAAGTTTATAATATATTTATGCAAAAACTACAACTATTTGAGGAGTACCAAAAATTCTGGGTGGAATCGTTAGGATATGTCGAATATATTTTTTAGGTAGTGTGGGGTGGGAATGATTGACAAATAAATTTAAATAAATAGATGGAGAAAACATCAAAAATGAATTTTTTCAAAAAAAAATTTCTATGATTGAGTAATTATTATGTGAAAGAAAATTATGGATGTTGTAAAGGATTGGAAAATAATTTTTTAGAGAATTTGTAATTGAATTAGTGCGAGAAATTGTTAACACAAATTCATGAAACTACAGGATAAGTTCAGTAATAAAAAGGAAGACATATGATAAGAAGAATTGAGCAAAGGTAAACAAATTATTATTACATTTGGCTCAGAACTATGGGCATACGCGCTTGGAGTTGGGTGAGAGTTGGACAGCATAAGAATTTTGCTGTGAACTGCTGTTGGATGTATTGCCAATCTTTTATGTTTAGGAACTCCTTCTTTTTACCATCTATAATATTCAGCTGTTGATATTTTTCTGATAGAAATGCATCTTGAGTAGTATGCCACCTTTTATAAAGAATACAATGTTGCACATCGGTTATTGGATTCTCAGCGTTAACCACAACAGAACCATCTTTTTTCTGTGTGATTTCATTAATTCTTGTACTAAGAATAGTTATAGGAGCAAAATGACCATTATGATCCGTAAACCTTTGTCGTACAAATTTTCAGCCCATATCAGTAATTGTTTCTCCATCCACATACATGAGATGACGACTTTTGATAACTTCGTGATATGTATCCCATAAACTATCGTCTTCATACTATGACCATTCATGTAAACAACATCGAAAAAATTTATTTGATCTTGCTTTCTCCTCCAAGAATTCATCCATAGGGTACGAAATTGATTCTGTCAATCGAATTATTCCATCATATATCAATTTCTTTCTTGGAATAATATGAAGGAAATCCCTAGATGGTGAGCGCTTTATTGATGAGGTCATTGATGATGATGATGACATTATGTGCTGAAATTTAAGCAAATGTGAAATTAGTTAATATTTAGGCAAATAATAGAAGTACTTATTTAAAGGCCAATTTTACCAAAAGTAAAGAAAACAAGTAATTTAGTTACTTAGCACCATAATCTTAAACATAAAATATTTATATTATCTTACATTTGAGAACACATCATAGTCATTTCGTAAGCAAATGTCATACACGAGTTTGAAGTTGTGTTTGTGTTGAACAACATTTGAAGTGGTACATAAATCCGTGTTGCAGGTGGTTCCAATCTTCGCCATCTAAAAATTTTTTATCCTTTCCACCCTGAGAACAATGCATTAGCATTTTGTTGTTATTTAAGAGCCATTTATCTTCTTTATGCGACCAATGCTGATATAGAATACAGTGATCCATATCAATCATTGATATTCCTATCCCCGGCTCAACTGTACCATGTTTATCGCAACCCAATTCTCGTATACGATCCTTTAAAAAATTTAATGATACTAGGTGGCCGTTCATATCGCAAAATCTATCTTGTAGCAACTTCCAACCACTCGTTCGAAGTTCATAGCCAGACCTATATTGCCTTAATTTCATAATATCATCATTTTCATGCCACATGACAACATCCTCGTCTTCCCCCCAAGTGTTTAGAAGACATCTAAAAATTTCATTTGTAGCTGTTTTTGCTTCTAGGATCTCATCTGTGCTATAAGCCAAACTTTCATGTATACGGGTACTTCCTTCTTCTATTAGTTGGTCTGTTGTTGCGCCTCTCATATTTTCATTGACCTCCGAGAATATTTTGTAATAATAAACTTCTTCTTCCTTCACATGTGGATTCCTATGAACAAAAGAGCGAAATATGTAGTGAAATGACTTGGAATAATATTCAACTCAAGTATGAAAGAACGTATATAATTCTATATTTTGTATGCTGAATATAAATAAGAGAGCATAAATAGGAGGTACTAAGTTGTCTTACAGATCATCGAACATTCACATACAAAAAATAGTAAGCATAAGTAAGATAAAATTTTAACACAGACCATCTATCGATGCCGAGGAAGAGCCCTACTACCAGGAGTATATCTATCTGGAGCTCTTCTTCTGCGTCGTTGTAGCTGTTGCTCTTCCTCAATAAATTCCTCATCTTGTGGTGGAAGTTCAGGTCGATGTTGCCTCACATCAGTATATTGTTCAGAAGTTTGTCCTCCCATTAATAATAAATCTTGCTGCGAGGGGGAGGATGGTAACCCAACCCTTGACATCCACTCTGGTATTGCTATGGGTATAAATGTTTGTGTTGCGGGATGTTGAGATGGTGTATCATAAAAGATTTCATGTGCACTGCTCTCTTGTGCTGCCAATGGGCTCCAATGCTGTGTGGAGGGTCTTGCCCCGGACATGTCATAGGCGCTCGATGGAATGTGCATTGAATGTCTTGGTGGTTCTCGTTCAGTATGCTTCTGTCGTCGACTTCTCCTGGATCTAGATGGAGCATCAGAAGTTGATCGTCTTGGCCCTTGAGAGCCATGAGAACCTATTCCTGCTGCCCTTGTTTGACTCATCTCAGGTACTGTGGTGTCAAAAGTAGTATAGTCGATATAAACTGAACGCTGCACTCTGGCGGAAAGCTCGGAAACCTGGTCAACTGCTAACTGTAATGAACTGGCATTTTGTCCTTGACCCCCGCCAATGGCTCAAGAATTGCACTTGAACGTATGTAGTAGTCAGCCTATGCGATATAAAATTATTATCAAAATATGCTTTATAACAAATTTTCTAAAAATATATATTATTGTGACGTACCACTAATCGCTCGCCTGGGGAGCGAGGAAAGAAAGTTTCTGGCGGTTCTGTTTGAGGCTGTAACAAATAGATTGAAGCCCATGACCTATACCACCGTAGGTAAGTACCTAACTCATGATTACCTGTTCCTTCTGGGCGGGTTATTGCTACTACATATGCTCTCCTATCTTCCCATATTTCTAGGTAATCTCTATACTGAACAGTCCAATCCAGATCAGCTCTACCTCTTCCATCAATCCTTCTAAAATTTAATTCCATTGGTGGAACATCTGTGAATTGTATTCCCCCAAATTGTCGCATAACACGATCAGGTAGATGCCACTCGGTACGCTTCCAGCTAATGAGGGGCACTCTAGCACGCCATATTTCGATCCCCTCCAAACATTCGGCATGCAAAGTTGCTAGAATATCATCCGTGTATGAAGTCATGCTCACCTACATTTATACAAGTCAAGGATTTCTATTGACTCCATATATCGAAAAAATTGATTAGGGGTATAGTCCAAAATTTTCTCTTACCTGAGATAGTCGTAAACCGTCAAACTCATCACGATATGTCAACGTGTTGCCAGAGGGGAGCTCACGTATCCGATCTTCAGCCCACCTACATTAAATATGGAATATCATAAGTAAATGTTTTGAAGGTTAAAGCTCTTGCATAAATTAAATAATAATACATGCAACTAAGAGGTCTACCACCTAAATCATGTATTTGTGGTACACGCAGTGTGGGTCTGCCAATGTACAATCTCTCCCACGACCAAACCTGTAGTAATGCAACACATCCGGCAATATAAGTACGTGTGGGCCTGGTCGCATTACATAGCTCTCTGTATAGATGCGCAAGAACATCACTTCCAATAGACAATTGACCGAATGAGTCCACATCCATAAGCAAGGGCAACCACTGCAAGGACACATGTGACCGCGATGTGTCCGGGATCAAAAAACAGCCAATCATGAACAGGATGTAAGCCCGGACATGATGAAGAAATGGACCAGGAGCTAGCTGTTCATATGAATCTCTGTAGAAAGTCCAGCGAAGCCAACGTAAGGGGAGCACTGACTCGAACTGCGAACTACCCATTCTAAAAGTGGCCGTGTCATCTTCATTGCCTGGTGCATGGTACACAGTTTCTCTACCTGGATGTGTACCAAGTAGTTCATCACAGCATTCTGGCCATGACTCCCAACGACGACCTAATCCAACAACATTTGGTCCCACGACAGCTGGCCCATCAATGCGCAGTCCTAGTATAACTGCACATCTTGCAGCGTTATTGTCATCTCTCCAACCGTGAAGTGAAAAGTGTTCGTAAGCGGACACCATCTCTCGACAAGTGCGATAATGAGATTATGATCCAAACGTATGAACTGTAGATGCCGAATGTTATGTAGTCCGATGTTTCGTAGAACATAAATCATGCGTGGGCATTCAACCGGCCACTCACGGGCTGTACGTAAATGGGTCGAAGCAACCAAAGGAGATGCCTGTGGCAACGATATAAGAAGATCCAATTAAAAGAAAGATAAAGATGTGTGCACTTCAGAATATACATGAATACAATTGAATAAAATTTAAACCTGATCTGGATCATGCGCCCTATGAGATGCCCCCAGTGATGCTATGCTCATTTCTCGAATAGCTTCGTCCACGTTCTCGTCATGGGTGCTACGACGCCCACCACGTCGCCGCCTAGTTCTTTCAGCCATAGCTATATTTCCAAAAATTTAGAGATTTGTTCAAGTTGTCAAATAAATAACACAACATTCAAAGAAGACATTTTAAAAAAACACCCATTTCGTCACTTTCTTTTTTTTTTTCAGCAATTACTTTTTTTCTAAATTTTATGAGTTTTGTGCAAGTTGTTAATTAAACAACACAACCAACAAATAACATAAGGCAAATAAAGATGACACACAACTTCGCTTGGTGGTTCTTTCTAACATAGATATAGTTACAAAATTTTAGATATTTGGAACACTTCTAACTTAAATAACACATCGTACAAATAAGAATTTTTAAAAAATAAAACACACATAAAGACTTTGAAATTTCGAACATCAACACATCGTACAACGTCGACCTTCGAACAGCCTTGCAAGCTTAACACATCACGAGGTGGAGCAATCGACATGTTCCCTTTGTTGCGGACGAAAAACAATATAGCCAGATCTATCGATTGTACCTTTAATTCAACAAGAAATTTAAATGAATTTTTTTAGTTGATTATTTAGAATAAGATGTTAATAATATAATAAAAAAAGGAATTATCTATAGTACCTCGATGATGTCGGATTATACGGACACGTAGCCCTATTATGACCATTTCTCTTACAATGTCCACACCGTTTATTTGAGCTTGATTGTGCCTCATCCATCGTATTACGAAATCTAGTTGTCCTCGGTCTACCGGTACGTCTCCGAAAAGCTGGTGGAAGTAAAGGTATGATTCCTGTTAGGTCGTTAAAATTTGGCTAAACATCTTTAGGCGGAACAACATGGAAAAGCCCAGAGTATGTTGCCTTATATGAGTTTAGTGTGAAGTATTGAGACACGAAAGTATTGTGATTCCATCGCCTATATCCTGCGACCGCAACCACATGAACGCATGGCAAATGATGTAATTGTGGTTTGTTACATGTGCAAGCACACTTTTCGGGTGTAAGGACATCAATTTTTTGTGTTTTGGAAGCCAAATCCACAACTTCAAATTCACCTCTATTAATGGCAATAGGTTTATGGAACCGTCGTGCTTCGCGTTCAGTTCTATGTAGAATGCCCATTGTACGAGGAACAAATTCAGATTCTGCAGCCATCATCCACTTATCAACTTCTGTAGATCGCCTCATGAATAAAGATACGAGATTATAGTATATGAACATCACTAGGCCTTGAATCGGAAGTCCACGAGCACGTTTAAGAACTCCATTAAAACATTCTGATGCATTTGTTGTCATGATGCTGTATCGACATCCATTGTCAAATAATAATGACCACTTACTAACATCACGCTGGATCAACCAATCATATGCCTCTTGCTTCGCATTTTTAATGTGCTCCATCATACGAGTGAAGCTTGCACTGTCCTCTGTACTACCCGCCAAATACATATTGTTGCAAAGGCCTTCAACATCAACAATACCTTGGCGACGTAAAAACTTTTTAAAGTTTTCACGCAAGTGACGAAGACAGTGTCTATGGACAGCTTGAGGAAAAATTTCTCGGCACCCTCTCACTAGTCCTGCATGTTTATCTGAGATGATGCATAAATTTTGACGTTCTTTCACCACTTTGACCAAGTCATGTAGGTTACGAAGGAACCAAACCCATGAAACATTGCTTTCTGATTCAACTATTGCAAAAGCCAACGGGAATAATCCACCATTCGCGTCAATTCCAACAGCAGCAAGAAGAGTCCCACGATATTTTTCAAGCAAGAAAGTTTCGTCAAGGCTAAGGACTGGCCGATAATGTTTCCAGCCATTAATAGAAGGGCCAAACGCCCAAAAAATTGCCTTGAATCGTGAACCTCCAACTAAGTCAACATTATATACTGTACCAGGTTGGGACATACGTAGCACTTCCATAAAACGTAGGAGAGAACGATATGATTCCTCATACGATCCAAATATTGCTTCGATGGCTTTTCTCCGTGCATCCCATGCCTTCATGTACGAAATCTTCATTTCAAACTTCGACTCCATTCTTGCAATTATCTCATTCGGTTTCATGTCAAGTTGTTGTTTTATAATGGGCATGATATGCCTACATATAAATTTTGAAGTGCAATTGTGATGTCCACCAGATATAACATGTTGAGTGCAAGTATGAGGTGGACCCGCACATGATACTTTCCAAAAACCACATAATTTTTTACTTCGTGATGCATGTAGTCGCCAATAGCAGGGCCTATGCACATTATTATGTTGACTACATAAAATTGTGAGCCGAGTTTTAAAAAAAAGTTGAATTTATGTACTGAACATTTTGTGAGATTGACCAACCATTAATTGCAGCTTGTAAGTCTTCTTTGTTATGAAAGATTTGTCCTTCATAAACTTCCGATGGAATGGTCGCTTCTGTTGAGCTAACAATATTGATGATAGGAGGATCACAGTGATCATTACCATCCCATTCTTCAGTTGTTCTAAAGGTTTCCTTGAAATTATTATTCGCATCCATCGATTGTAATCCAGCGGCGTTTCGTCGTGCATGTTCTTGAATGAACTCATCACCAATATTTTTATTGTTTGTATAATTATACATTGGCTCATGTATTTCAGTATCAGGTTGACTAGAACTATCTCCTGTATCAGAACTACCACTATCCATAGTCTTGTAGGAATCCTCATCGTTGTTATCAATGTCATCTCCGTGCAAGGAAATATTTTCGTTTTGTTCTGATTGAGGGTAGCATGAGGAAGAGACTAGGTTCTCTACAAATATATTACTAGGTGTTCTTATTGAAGGTTCAGTTACAGTAGGTCGTCGGGACAGTCGTTGCTGCACAATAGTTTGACGCTCTGACAAACTCAGTTGACCATAAAAATTATTCTGCATTTCAATCGTACTTAATCCTCCACCAAACCACGTGGTGGACCTACCTTAAAAAAAATTATTATGCTTAAGTTTTAAACTAAGTAAAGTTATCACTACAAATGCTGAAGATAAAGTTTTGCATGCTTACATTTGTATCTTCGTTGAAGGACCAGCAACGTCACCATGATTGTTTGGTTTCGCCTCAACGTACACAACGACATGATCAATTCTTGCTTCCAACAACATGAACTCACAAACCTCTTCATCGTTTACAGGTGTTGCGCAGTGTCCACCATTATGCCGTAGTCGACAAGTTAGGCTGACAGTAGTTGTTGAAGGATTAATCCTGAGCACCCCCATAACTCTTTCCTTCAGCATCGCAAGTGAAATATCGTGATCAACAATGATTGGTCGATTTTGTCCACCAATATATGTCGCTGTAAACTCATCCCCCATGCATAGCTCTCCACCAAAAAATAACATTAATCGTGACATTCTATCCTAAATTACACAAATTTAAGGGTTAATGCGAATAATGCCACATTTTTCTGAAGTTTTGTACTTAACATACTCTTCAAAACATAACGAGAGTAAATGCAGTTTTAGGCTTCAATATATACTTCCATCGCTGAGTAAATGCAGTTTTAGGCTTCAATATATACTTCAATCGCTCTTCCGACCATTGCGGTCAAACTAATAAATTTTTCTAATCAATCTCAAATATGTTTTCAGTTCATACTCTAAAACTTATATCACTTTAATTTTGTGTTTGAATATAGTATAGTTGGCAAATATTCTCTTTTAATATTACTGTTTGGGATACCTTTTTGTTGCTTTTTTTTAAGATCACAATCATATTTATGTTTGGGTATCTTTGCTTATTCTAGACCTTCTTGAATATTATTTGTTTGGGGATGAAAAATATACTTCACAATTAAAATTCATATAGTTTGATACTTGTAGAAAGGAGTTCTTCGACTCTCTATAAATAGGTATTATTCTACATTGACTAAACATATACAGTATAATTTTTTTTGGAGTTTTACCATTTATTTTCTATTTTTATATTTCCAAAGAAAAATCATATTTTTGAACTATTCTCTTTTATATTGATCCAAACAAAACAACTCATGAAATAAACAAATTGCTTTATTTTAATTATAAAAAGTAATAAATAAATCATAACAGCTTTACAACTATTCAATGTTTTCTGATAATTTTAATAGAGTTAAATATTTATTTTTATATTTGCATGTAAACAAATATGAAAATGAAAAAATATCATTAAAGTTTATAATATTTTTTCCAATCCTTTTTAGATGCTTTTAACTGTAATAAAGTGAAATTTTTTATAAAAAAAATTAACCCAAAGTTCATTTTCTATATTTTACTTTTCTTAATTTTAAACATATTTTCAGATTCAAATAACTTTTAAAAAATATATTATATCAAAAAAATTAAAACTTTAAATTTACAAAATGATTGGATCTAACACTTTAATAGTTGAATCTAACAGACGATTCTTTAGAATTTCAGTGATGGAGGATGCTCATTTGATTATTGTTGTAGCAACTGATATGATATAATAGGACAATAATCCTTAATTTTAAAGGAAAAATAACTTACTTGAGTCGGCTTTGGGATCATATTCTCAACAATATATATAATTATAAATTATTAAATTCTATTCCCTTACCTTCCTGCCAATTGAAAAAAGTAATATAAAATATAACAAAAACAATTCTAAAATATTTTTCATTTTTATGACATTTTTAAATGTTTTTATTATATATTGTAAAGTAAAAATCTAACAATATTGTACACATTCATAGCAAATAAACAAATAACTTAAAATTTATTTTTCAAGAAAAAAAAAATAAATTTGATAGAGGGACTCATACATAACTAATCCTTACAGAGAGAGAGAGCCATGTGAATGCTAAGATATAATCTCAATTTTGAGTAGAGTTGGCTTTTTCCCTTCGGCTACAAGTGGGTGGAAAAAACATCAGCACTCAAAGAATTTAGGAAACAACAGCAGCAACCAAAGGTGTGTGTATGATTCTTCAAACTTAGTACGATCAAAATGATAGCATATATTTCGCAGTAAGTTTCACTTAAACAAAATAATCCATTTGCTAAGATATTCATACAGAGCATCGATGAATGATTCAATGCATCCCCGATCGGTCAAAACTATTACATTACACTAACTTGAAATAAGATAAACATTAACCAGAAAGTATATCTAAATCATTGGCACCACAATAACGCACAAAATAAATAAAAAATCAAAATATGTCTAACTACCTTACTACATATTACAAGTTTTTCCTAAACAAAATAAATTGAAAAAAAAAATCTAAGCTCTCGGGTGATCATGCATTCAAAGAGATATACATTTTGTGGCATTGTATTACTTCCAAAAATGAAAAACTAATTTAACAAAATAAAACTAATTTGACAGAATAAATTGAAAAAAAAAAAAAAACAATAGGCAAAACTCACCTCTTAGCTCTCGGGTGAACAGAAAAGGGAGGAGAAGAAGATCAGGAAGTTGCGAAGAGGTGAATTGCTTTGAGCGATGGTACTCTAATTTATAAACATAATTTCCTTCTCATCTGCTCAACGTCCATCCGTCCCCAATAATTGCCTTATTCATTTCCGCAATCGTCCGCGGATTTCGCGGCTGAAATCCAAACACCTCAATCAACTGACAGCCAGCTATTACTATGCGAAAAATGCGCCTAATAACTTGGCACATTCAGAAGAATGCGCCGAAGCATTAAGAATGCGCTTAATTCTTCGGCGCATTCTTCTGAATGCGCGAAACAGCTGCACGCATTCTTAGACTGAGCTTATCACTTTGGCGAATTGGCTTCAATTTAAATATTTCCAAAAACCTGCTCTTTTCGCAAAATTATCCAACCTTCACGCTGTTTCCGAAAATTTCGCCTAATTTAAACATATAACATAATTATAATCATAAGTTTAACAAAAATTAGCATAATTTATTAAATATTATTTAAATTGTTGGATAAAATTTAATTAATAAAAAAGTTTAAATCTTCCCATCTAGCTATTCTATATATATAAGTAAAAATCATAAAAAATGGTTACAATACAATAAAACAAATAATAAAAAAAGCATCAAATACATATTTGTACGGCCCTACATGTACTAAACGGTTTAATTAGTCAGAATTAAAAATCCCAAATCACAACCCTCAATGTCTCTTATGACTCTCGCATCTCTATCTTTTTCTTTATGTGTGTTGGATATTTGTTTAATGTTAAGATATTAAACTTTTTATCTCTCCACCATCGTAAATGTTTCATTATGTATCAACAATCAATCAATCAATCAATGCATTTGCAAACATCCATTAAGATCATTCAAATCTTATTGAATCTCAAAAATAATTTTTTGTATTATCATCCAAAAATACATATATAATTTGAGGTACTTATAATAGCACTTGTTAATAAATACACATAAAAAATAAAAATCAAGCCTGTAAAAATAAAATCAATTAATCTGAAAGGCATACCTACAACACATTTGAATATGATATCTAAATCTATTTAGTTCGCTCCTCATGTTTTTCGTGGTCTGAAAATGAAAGTAAAAGCAATAATGGGCTAACATAACTTAGTATACTCATAACTTAAAATAAAAATTATTAATTGAAATTAAAATAACCAAAAATATTATGATATAATAATAAACTGAAGTAGTATACATAAACTAAAATTGAAGCTAAAATTGAACTTCATAAAAACATTGAAAAATATTTAAATAATTATGAAAGCTGAATTAAAATCTATTGAATTAGAAACAAATATTTCATAGTGATTGAAGAAGAACTCTCAAATTAAAATTTGTACATATCTTCATTAGCAGAATTTTATTGCAGCAGTCATTAAATCTCGGTATAATAGAAACCCATCTTGGCAGCCCTCAAACCCAACAAGATATTACATCACATCATATTTTTTTACATTATTGTATAATTTTATAAAATAGAATATAATTAAACTTAATTAAAAAATTATCAAAAACATCCCAACCCCGTAGTAAAAAAAAAAAACTAATTTATCTACCATACTAAGTTCTCAAAAGAATTAAAGAGTCATCATGAGTGTTATTAAAGTTAAATGAATGGATGACATTAAAGTAAAATAAAATAAATTAAGGAGATTAGAATATGATTCCTACATTAGTAAGTGCCAGACAAAGCTATCTGCATGTGATGCTTTTGAAGCTTTGTGAAAAAACAAGAATATTAAGTGGCAAACAAAGCAATGAATTTTTTTTTTTTTTCCACTAAAAACTTCTTTAGGTAGGAAGCTGTAAAAACACCTGTCCAAAAGGAAACCTTAGAGGCTTAACTTGACGATAAGTTTTATCGTTTATTGAACGCCACATTTCATCATTTCCGGCTGAAATTCCTTGGCGCTATCGGATTTCCCTTGTCTTAACCAGCAGGATATCGTCGTGAACCGGTAGACTATCTAATCTGCATCTCTTCCAGTCGAGACTCCTTTTTTTCTTACTTTTCAGTTGTTCTGCTCTAGGTCGATTGTCGTTGCCATGGCGGATATGTTTCTTGATCCAATCATGGAGAAGCTAATCAGCGCTGGGTTCCGTTACCTGAAAGATCAAGTGAGATGGCAGACAGGCATGAAGGAGGAGCTGGACAAGCTGCAAGAGATTCTCCCCCATATCCAAGCTGTCGTCCGCTTTGCTTCCAGCCAAGAGCAGATCACAGACCAAAATCCGGCTCTTAACAAATGGTTATGGCAGCTACGAGATGCCATTGATGATGCAGATGACGTGTTGGATGAGCTGGAGTACATGGAACTTGAAAAACAGGTGACCAAAACAAAGAAGCTGAGAAGGGCGCGTTCCATCGTGAAATACATGAAGAAAAGACTTGACAAAATTGTCAAACGTGCTCTCAAAATCGACCCCACCTTGAAGCGACTGGAGGAGGCTGTGCAGAACCTTCATAAAGTTTCAACAACTGGTGTTGATACTTTCCTTCATCTTTTAAAACACGCAAAGAAGGAGCTTCAGAAGCAGCAGCTTGAGCTGCACGGAGCACGTGAAACAGGATCCTTGCCTAAAAATGATCTCATCGGTCGAGGCAAGGAGATGGAGCTTGTTATGGAGTGGCTGAGGAATCCATCAAATGAGCATCGGGCAACTGATTTGTACAGAAACATTTCTCTGCTATGCATAGTGGGCCATGCTGGTATGGGGAAGACAACTCTCTTGCAACATGTTTATAAAGATCAGATTACAAAGGAGTTTGATCTTAAAATGTGGGTTTGTGTTTCCAACAACTTTGATGTGAAGAAAGTGATTGCAGATATGTTCGAATATCTTAAGAATGAGAGGCCTCGTTTGGAGACACTTGGGGCACTTCAAAGGCGTCTCGAGGAGGAGGTGATGTCCAAAAAGTTCTTACTTGTGTTGGATGATATTTGGGAGGAGGATGAGGAGAAGGATAAAAGCAAATGGGAGGATGTGCTCGCCCCTCTAGCTTCTGGGGGTTTTGGTAGTAAGATTCTGGTAACAACTCGAACGGACTCAGTTGCACTGATGTTTGCAAAGGTTCTTAAAAAGAAGAAGGAAATAGTTAAATTAGAGGGTCTAGAGGAAGATGAGTGTTTGCAGCTCCTCAATTCTCATGCATTTGCTGGTGTAGAGAACCCCTCTGATGATGATCATGAAAATTTACGAGTCATTGCTCGAGATATAGTTAAAAAGCTTTCAAGATCTCCGTTGGCAGCTAAGGTCATTGGTGGTGTTCTGAATGATAACTTAGATGAAAGGCATTGGAGGACAGTTCTAGAAAGCAATTTATTGGATCAGAATTCTATCCATTCCATCTTAAGACTGAGTTATATAGTTCTGCCAAATCATCTACGGAATTGTTTTGCATTTTGTTGTATGTTCCCACAAGATCATGTGTTTGATAAAGATGATTTAGTCCGAATGTGGATTGCATTGGGTTTCATTCAGCCATCTCAAGGAATGATTATGGAGGATATCGGAAGAAGGAATTTTGATATTTTAATCAAAAAAGCTTTATTTGACAAGGTCGGAGATGACTACAAGATGCATGATTTAATACATGAGTCAGCATCTAAATTTTTTACACATGAATGCGGAAAACTTGTGGATGGTGAAAAGTCATCACTCGAAATTTCTGAGACTATTCGACACTTGTCTGTTCCAACTATAAATCTAGACATCTTGAGAATGATTGGGAAGTTTAAACATTTGCATTCTCTTTTTTTGTTCTATGAAGATTCTAATCATGACCTTTGCAGTCTGCTTAGTGAAATATTCAAAGCATCAAGAAGTCTGCGTTTATTATACATATGTGATTATAAATTGGAAATGATACCCGAAGAGATTGGAAAATTGATACATATTCGATACTTCAAGATTGTTGGTCATAATTTGACTATGCTACCAAGATCTCTAAGTAATCTCTATCACTTGCAATCCATAATCTATTTTGGGCCACATAATGGTGCTGATTTTTTACCAAGTGACATTAATAACCTTTCTAACTTGCGTTATGTGAAATTGCCCATGGAATCTATTTCATCGATATGTGGGATTGGGAAGCTAAAGTATCTTACAGAATTGTATATCTTTGTTTTTAGAGATGTGAGTGGTTATAGAATTGGGGAGCTGGAGAACATGAATGATCTTTGCAAATTAGGAATCAATTGCCTTGAAAATGTTAAGGATGCCGAGGAGGCTCGTAGTGCCAAATTATATGCCAAGAGGAGGCTCACATATTTAAGCTTAGGGTGGAAGAACACTGATTTGTGGAACATCAATTTATATGAGAAAGTTCTCGACAACCTTTGGCCATCAAATTGTCTAAGGGATCTGAGCATAGAAGGATACATGGGTGCAAGGTCTGCTATATGGATGAACAACGTCAATCTTATCTCCAATCTAGAGAAAATCAATTTGACAAACTGCTTGGAGTGGGAAACTCTTCCACCTTTCGGGCAACTTCCCTTCCTCAAGTCACTGACACTTTGGCACATGCCGAAAGTAAAATGGCTCCAAAGTAAATATAATGGGAATGATAAAAACCGTACCTTTCCATTGCTAGAGGTGCTACATATTTGGGGATTAGAAGCATTAGAGGATTGGTTTGAGGCAGGAGTAGCTGCTGAAGATGGATGTTTCTTTCCTTGCTTAATAAAACTGAAGCTAAATTTATGCCCGAAGTTGAAAGAGTTGCCCTCTTTGCCTTCTAAGCTCAAGCGCTTGACGATACGATCTACTGGGTGGAAGACTTTGAATTTTTGTAGCAATTCAAATCCTATTCCCCTTGAAACATTATCTGTCATTTCTTGTCCTAACATTACATTTATTCCTCTGGCTGATGAAATAGCAAGACTTGCAGCACTAAGAGTCTTGTCAATTAGAGATTGCCCCAATCTGATCTCTCTGGGAAGATATCGAGAAGTGGAGACCACTAATAATTGCCATCTCATGCTCAGCGATCTCATGATAAGTGATCCATTGGTGTTGCTAATGGAGCCATTGAGAAGTATCGCCTCCTTAAAAGAGCTGATCACTATTGCGGGTAATGATGAGGTGGTTTCATTTCCAAATGCCGAACCTTCCTCCCTCCCTGGAATGCCATCGAGAGTTGAAAGAGCGCTATCGAGAGGATGGAGGTTCCGATGGACAGAAGATTACTTATATTCCTCTTATCTCCATTTCTACCAAAGAGGATTGGGTCCAACTATCGAGTGGATGGAAAATTCTTTCTTTTTATAATCTTATTTGTTTGATATATATGAAATGTGAAGAATGAAATGTAAGCATGAACCAGCTCTTTGTATCACTTCATCGATGTACTCAATTTTATTTATGCATCACTTGGTGGTGGTCCCTTTATATATAAATATATTCTTCTTTTAATATTTCGTTATGTATGTCGTGGATCATTTGCAGTTCTTTTTTATTTCTTATTGATTTCTCCAAATGAAATAATTATTGAATTATTATTTAATTTTGGTTTCTTTAATCTATGAATTTTATTTCTTTTAGCACTTTCATCAACCTTCTATTAATTTTCTTTATTAATTTATTTATTTTTTAGACATATGCTACCTCATTAGTATTTTTTAATGAAGGCGTTGGAAGCTAAGACAAAAAAAAACTTAAATTTCATTGAGGTAATTTTTGTAGCTATTAAATTTATTTTGAGGTAAATATATAATCAAATTTCATCAAGGTGCTCGATTTCGCTTAAATTTCTTATATTCTCTTATTTAAAATATTTTCATTGTTAACTTTTGAATTTATTATCTTAGATAAAAATTACAATTATTCACTTTGCTATTGATAATACGTACATGGAGAAGAATATATATATATATATATATATATATATATATTTTGAAGATTATTGGTTGCAATTTTTATTTTATTTTTTAATAACAAACTTGTTATTTATAATGTAAGATATTATATTGTTGGATGTTAAATTTTTATACTTAATTGTTTATTGCAATTAAAATTTTAATAATAAAGTATATTATTTTTTATGAGTTATTTAAAAAAATTTAAATATAATATTTTTTAACTATTTCAAACAAATTAAAACTGAATACAAGCCACATGAAAACAAATGAATAAAAAACAAACGTAGTATTCATAAATAATTTTGAGAATGTGCCATACTCTTAGCAAACAAATTTTTAAAGTAACCAAATATGAACAATAAATGAGCTCATCAAATTAGCTAGGCTCATTACCTTTTTAATTCATTTCATTATTGATTGATGTTTAGGACTATATATATAAATTAAATTGAGTTTAATACTATATTAATGAATTTATTTTCTTATCATACTCAAGCACAATTTATACATTCCTGGAATTTTAAATCTTATTCAAACTTCATAATTTTTTTTTTCAATTCAAATCAAAATGAAGCTTTAATAAGACTCAACTAATTATATATTTGATACTAATAATTTAAATATATAACTTAATTATTAAAGATGATCAAATTTATAAATTTTGATAAAAATTAGTGCAATTCATTAAGTATTATTTAAATTATATGATAAAAATATACATACTAATAAAAAAAAGTTCATATCTATCTATCCAACTATTTGTTTGATATTTTCATTTCATATATAGATATCAAAATATAAATAATTTTTAAAACTTATATACTATAAAAAATTAATAAATCATTAAATAAAATATCAATTATCAATAAATTATTATTTTATATTTTTCTTATTAAACTATTTATTAAATATCAAACAAGCATATCCATGAACATAAATAATCAAGCTCCAATCTCTAACAAATTTTAAAATTTTATTCAAATTTATTTAAAATTATAAATAAAAATATTCTTAAAAAAACATCAAATTATTCAAAAAATACATATTTGCACAGCCCTACACTATTTAATCATTCAAAGTCTAAAATGCTAAATTACAAACTTGGAGGATTTTAACATTTTTCAATCCAATAAGAATTTCATAGTTTAGATATTATATATACAAAAGCATAATTCTCACAAACATTACAACTAAAGTGTTAGTAAGAAAACCAAAGTAATAAAAAAACAACTAACCATGTTGTATTTGATTCAATATCTTACTCATAATATAAATTTATCTATAATAAATCATTATATCAAAATCTAAACACCATTTAACTATCATCTTCTCATAATACAGTATCATAATAGATATCATAGACACAAACAACTGCTAACTATAAGATTTCATAAATACAACCCACAAAAAATATAAAGACCCAGTACTACCATTTCCCCTACAATTACATAATATTTTTTCACAAATAAAACATCACACAAAGCTCATATGCAATGTTTATAAATAGTTTAAATTTTATAGACATATTTATAAAGATATTGTTATGGTCTTCTCCAAACTCATAAATTTTGTTACAAAACTTGTTGTATGTTGTATGTATCCTCATGCACAAAGGCTGGATTTTCTGTCCGAGGAGGGATATGGGGTTGTCCTAAAGCAATCCCCGGATTATGTGGAGGACCCAATGGTTGTGAACTTTTTGGTTTTTGAAGTGCCAAATAATAAATAATTCCTAAAGAGACACTTGCAAGCGATAAAAATGCACCTCCAGAGAAGACCTCAGGCTTCAAAACATAGCAGTAATCGCTCAAGTACATCTTCTGCATACCTTTCTGGTCATTTAGTGCAGAACTAGTCAATAATAGAAGAAATGCTATGACAAAAGTAACCCTGCAAAATACTAAAACCAGTGAGTTCAAAGAATAATGAAAATTTTCAAATGAATAAAAGATGATGTCTGATTAATATTTTTATCTTTCCAAATAAAAAAGAAAGGCCAACATGACATGTTCATTTAAATAAAAGGCATACGTTTGGTGATAGGTTTGTTGACTGTTTAGAATCATTATGCAATATTTTGATAGTTATCTTATTTTCATTCAATGCAGAAATCCTTTCAAAGAAGTTGATTGTGTAAATGGTTAAAAAAATTGCTAAGAAAATTACCACAGGCAAATATTGCAAGGCAAGAAAAAAACATTCATTTGAAGTTGAAGTGTGAAACAAAGAATTAATTGTTCAAGCTAAATAATTTCATTAGTGAGTTATGATGTGAATCAATTGAAAGAAAACCTAATACAATATATAACAACTCCAACTTAATATTTGATATCAAGTATATATCCTAATTTCACACCAGCACAATGCTTATGAAACCAACAAAACATCTTATTAAAGAGGAAAAACTTGGTATTTTTATTACTATAGCATTTATGATGCATGTTTCTTGTCTGTTAAATGTTACATGAATCCAAGTAAAACAGCATTAATATCCCATATATAAAGAAAAGTTCATTATTCTTAATGTTACAAAATGCTGAAAAAAAAAAGAAAATATTAAGAATGTTACAACCTAATAAAAAATTGTAAAACCTCAAACACAAAACTTCCTTCTAAAATCTTTGAATCATTTTACCAATCTACCAATTTATTGTTATTTTTTCATGTTCGTTCCAAATTCAGCACAACAAAGGAGCCAAATCACAATGTGTCTACTCCAGAATCTGTCCTTCACAAACCCATAATCATTAATTTACACAGAAGTTAGAGTAGGGAAAATTAATAAAGGAAAAGAATAACAGATTCTCTTAAAGATAACCAAGTGAGATAACTTGACTTCAAGTCCAATTTAGGTGCATGATTTTATGATAAAAAAATAAAATTGCCCAAGATAGGACCTAACCTCGCAAAAGACAAACCCTCAAGTGAGGTATCATATCATCTTTGACCGTGATATAATGATGATTAAGTTACTGATATATAAATTATAATATCAAACTATAGGTTGAGAAAAGAACCAAGTTTCAATGACCCGTGTAAAATTTTCTTAAGGTTGCCAAAATGTTAGCATTTGATAGGGAGAGGACATTATTACAATGTTGATCGGTGTTTAAATGTTCCAATCAATCCAAAAGTTCTTATACTATTGATGCTATAATAACATGATGATCATTTAACTTATTTCATGTCTGCAAGGCGTTCTTATAAATTTAATTAACTAGTAAATAAAATAGAAAAGATGTACTAAGTGAACTAAACTAAAGAAAGGGAACACGCCAGTTGAACTCAACTAAGATAAGCACAAGCTCATACTAGGCTTGTTTTGATCAAAAGCCACTCAATTCAACAGAATTTAGTTAATAAATTTGGCACTAAGCATGGAATGGAAGTGTGAAATAAGTTTAATGCTCACAAATAGATTGTGTTCGGCTCAATCATTATGTATGATCAACTCATTCATTAAACAACGTATCTTAAACAAGTTTTTCAACACAATTAAACAACCTAATCTTAAAAAAGAATTTTTAAAGCAATTACCTGAGCAAAACAATGACCATCTTAATTATGTTCAGCTTGTCAAGCTCAATAAGCACTTGATGTACATAAATATTCACATAAACATTGCTATATATACATAAATTCATACAATTAAATATTTTGTTTCTCACTTATATATTTTACTATTGAAATTTATTGAATCTAATGTAAAATTATGTGCAACACAAGCTTTGAATTTTACCCTTACAAAAATGTTATACTATAAAAATCACAATTTTTTTCAGGCCAGTTGGAGCCATAAATAAAAAAAATGATGAAATTGATGGTGGTTTATAGTTTATGTCTAATTTGTATTTGACTTGATAATAAATCAGTCTAACACGAATAAAATTATTTAATTGTTTGATAAAAATTAGTGCATTTCTGTTTTACCTGATTGTTGACTGTAACTATCAGCGGACAAAACCCGACAGCCTCCTGCAAATCCTATTGAGCCTGCCGGACTACCGCACATGTGCCCGATCCTTCTCCCCTTCTTATACATATGTAATTATATATTATATAATAGTATAATTATAATATTATGTTTATAATATTATTATTATATAATATTTTTATTACTATTATTATATAATCTAATAATAATTGAAATTAAAAAATCTTTCATCGTATTGTTCTCAACATGGTTGGGATGTTTAATAACATTTTTGGAAAGATTAGAGTAGATTGAAGTTCACAAATCTACATTATAATTTTTGATATCAATGTCATATGATGATAAAATAGAGATTGAATTTGACATGTAATAAATGTAACAAGTTGCAATGCACACTACAATTTACTTGTAAATGGAAGTAAGAAAATTTGTAGTGTTCTATATATTATGCTACATGCATAGGAGAAGCTCTTACAAAATGAACTAGTCTATTTAGGATAGAAGCGAGGAACTTCTAGTTCATGTTACCATTCACTTTTAAATAAGAGCAAGATATTTATAGTGCCCATAACAATTAGCCTGTGAGCAAGAATAAGGAGCTTGTATCGAAGAAATCAATCCACCTATGAGGGAGAATATGAGAATTTATAGCAAACAAGATAATTCTTCTACGGACAAGATCTAGTAGTGGAGATTGAACAAACACCCTTTACGAGTTGTGCTAAGTGACACTTAGAAGAGTTAAAAATAAATTAAATGCAATAACTGAAGTCTGGAAAGCTTTGACGCAGCCGGATCTGCAACATGTATACAAGCGAACATAAGGCGTTCGTAGTCCCTTAAGTGAAATATCGAGAATTTTTCTAAATAAAATCACTTGATTAAATGGATCATATTTAAATATTGTAAAATGCCCCTTATGTATTAAATGTGATCCATTAAACTAAATACACCCCTGCATGTGCTCCGACAAACCTATTACAAGTACAAACACCAATGTCTGAGAATGTTGCACAGGGTCAAATACTACAACCCGCATGTGCTTCGATCGTCGTATATAAATCTAAAATCCAATGATCCGAGAATGTTGCGCGGGTAAAATATTCAAGTTTCATCCTCCTCAAAAGAGATAAGTGTAGTATGAAAATTGTCTACAAGTTTTGATAGCACCGAAGGATCTACGTAGAGCTGGAGACAAGAATCGCAAGCACAAACACAAGAATAGGGAAGGAGTTGTATGCTCCATGAACTGTAGTATTGATAAGTGTAGTATGAAAATTGTCTACAAGTTTTGGTTCCGCTTTTCCTATATGTATTCCTTCTATTAAAATTGAAAATGCTATAAAAGAAAATGCAGAATTAAAACAAACTATTGCAGCAGGTACTAAAATAGCATGTGAGGGAGTGAGGTAGTGGGAGGCGTATCTGGCAGTTAGGGAACCGGTATAGTGCGCTGCCGGTATAGCTTTAAGTACTACATCAGTCCTCCCCCGGTTCAGAAGAGCTCGACTCCGACGAGCTAATAGCGATATCACCGTCATCCAGAGGGTGATAGGCCCAAATATCAGTGACATTGAAGGTCGCTGATGTGTTTCAACCTTCAGGCAAGGAAATCGAGTATGCATTGTCATTAATTTTTGCTGTAATAGGAATGGGGCCAATTTTACGGCGAGACAATTTAGAATAGGAGCCTGGTGTAAACCGTTCTCGACGCATACGAACCATAACAAGATCGCCAACATTAAATAATTGTTGGCGTCGGTGCTTGTCGACGACGGCTTTGTACTATGTATTTGATTGAATTGTCTGACGCCGAACTTCCGATAACATGTCGGTATACTGATCGGTAAAGGCAGTGGCAGCATTGGATTTGCATTTGGGCAATATAGCTAGATCAAGAGCAGTATTAGGCGGTTTAGTGTAGACGATGCTGAAGGGAGTCTTGCCCGTAGTCATGTTGGTCATAGAATTATAAGCAAATTCTGCCTTACTCAAGACTTCTTCCCATTTCCGAGGATACTCCTGAACTAAGCACCGCAACATACTACCCAGTCTTCGGTTGACGACATCGGTCTGACCGTTAGACTATGGATGGTAAGCTGTACTAAGGCGTATATCCGTGCCGAGCCTCTTCCACAACTCTTGCTAGAAGTGGCTTATGAATTTAACTTCACGATCTGATGTCAAACTACGGGGCACTCCATGGAGACGGACAATCTCCTCAAAGAAAATGTTGGCAATCACAAGTGCATTGGAAGTCTTTCGACAAGAAAGAAAATGAGCCATTTTCGAAAATCTGTCGACTACAACCATAATAGAATCGTTACATCGTTTAGTTCTTGTCAATCCCAGAACAAAGTCCAGACTGAGGTCTTCCCAAATAGTGTCCGGCACGGGTAAAGGCATATAAAGGCATGTATTTTGGGCGCCGCCTTTATAACTTTGGCACACGGAGCAGCTATCGACTAAGCGGAACACATCGCGACGGAGTCGTGGCCAGAAGAATCTTGATTGTACCTGTCTCAACGTATTGTCCCGCCCCACGTGAGCAACTAGTGCTCCGCCGTGAGCTTCATGGATTAGGAACTGACGCTAGGAGGATACCGGAATGCATAAGAGATTTCGTTTAAACAGGTATCCATGTCGAATGGAATATTCATCCGTGACGGCCTGATCTTGGCATTGCTTCCAGATTGAGCTGAATTCGGGATTTGTACTATAGAGATCTTTGAGGTATTGTAATCCCATTATTTCTATCTACAGGGTAACCAACAAGCTCCGCTTTCTACTTAAGGCGTCGGCCACTTTATTATCTGTCCCAGGTTTATGCTTAATGGTGAATGAGAATCTCTGTAAGAACATTAGCCATCTAGCGTGCATCCGGTTAATTGTTTTCTGACTATTGATATATTGGATGGCTTTGTTATCACTACAGAGGATGAAGTCCTGATGAAGTAGATAATGCTCCCATTGTTTCAAAGCTCGTACCACAGCGTATAGCTCTTGTTCATAAGCGGCCCATTTCTGCCTCGATAAACACAGTTTTTCGCTGAAAAAAGCTACTGGTTTCCCTTCTTGTGACAACACTGGACCTATACCTATCGCCGAAGCGTCCGTGTCAACAGTGAACAGTTTGGCGAAATCTGGTAATGCCAGAACAGGGGCCGAACTGAGAATGTTCTTGATAGCTCGAAAGCTTTCCTATTGTTCACATTCCCATTTGAAGATCTTGGCTTTTAGACATTCAGTAATCGGAGCCGTGATGATGCTAAAATTTCGGATAAATTTGCGGTAGAAGTTAACCAATCCATAGAAGCTACGAACCTCAAAGAAAGACCGCGGAGTAGGCCATTCAGTGATGGCCATGACCTTCTAAGCATCCATTTGCACGCCTTCTGCAGAAATAACTAACCCAAGGAAATGAACTGTAGCGACACCCAACTCGCATTTTACGGTATTAATGACAAGCTTCTGCACTTGTAAAGTCTCAAACAAGGTGGTTATGTGCTTCAAATGCAGCTGCCAAGTGGTGTTATACACCAAGATATCGTCGAAATAGACGATGCAAAACTTCCCCAAAAAAGGTTTCAACACCTCGTTCATCATTCGACTGAAAGTAGAGGGTGTGTTACACAAGCCAAACGGCATGACCTTCCACTCAAACAATCTTTGGGGAGTTTTGAAAGCCGTCTTCCACTCATCTCCGAGAAGAATTCGAATTTGATGGTATCCACTACGCAAGTCTAGCTTCGAGAAAAAGGAAGCCCCGGATAACTGATCAAGTAACTCATCCACACGGGGAACCGGAAAACGATATTTAATCGTTATTTTATTTATAGCCTTGTTGTCTATGCACATGCGCCAACTGTCGTCCTTTTTGGGTACTAATAGTGCGGGAACTGCACAAGGACTTACACTAGCTTGAATCATCTGTTTCTCCAGTAATTGATCCACCAACTCCTGCAAAATCTGTTGCTCCGTAGGTTTGAGATGGTAATGTGGTAAATTCGGTAAGCTCGAGCCTGGTATAAAGTCAATCCGGTGCTGAATATTACTTAAGGGCGGAAGTTCATATGGTAAGTCATTTGGCATGATACTAGAATATTGCAGCAGAAGCCTCTCAATGTCTTCTGGCCAATGATGTATAGCAGGAGCAATAGCTATTTTCGTGATTAGCAATGCATATATTGGAGCAGCTTCCTTCCAGCATTGCACTAAGACCGACCCGGATACGAAATGTAAGGCTGTCTGTCCTGATGGTCCCGGCCCTGTCTTATGGTCATTTGAGCTAGGCAGCAGTCTCAGTTTTCTCCCTTTCCACTCGAGCGTGTAGACATTCGCTCGATAGTCATACATGGCCCCTGCGTCAAATTTTCATGGGCGTCCCAGTATAAGGTGGCAAACGTCCATTTTGACGATGTCGCACACCACTTCGCATATGTAATTTTTCCCTATGGAGAAGGTCAGACGGTATGAATCTGTGACTGCGATTTCGACGCCCTTTTTGACTCAACTTATTTTGTAAGGATTCATCTTCTTTGACGTCTTCAACTATAAACTTTGGACGACCGAGCGGGATACGACGTTCTCAGTACAGCCGCTATCAACAAGAAGGCCGCACACCTTTCCCGCAATGGTACATCGGGTTCGGAAGAGAGCATGCCTTTGAGATTTAAAGTGACTCCTGGGGGCCAATAATAACCTTTCTAGCACGGTGATCATAGGCTCACCATCGTCCCCATAGACGTCCTCAGTATCGCCTTCTCCATCAGAATCAATCCCCACTGATCCTCCACCTTCATCTTGCTCCGCGAAATGTGCTTGTTGCCGTTGGGGGCATTCATTTGATTTATGACCTTGCTGAAAATAGCGAAAACATTTGATAGTGGATGGTTTAGCATAGGGATTATCTTTACCTAGAATTCTCGGCTTCTGTTGTATATTGGGATCTCCAGTAACGTTCGGTGGGCTTGTGATGTTGTTAGCTGTAGCAGGTAACTGGGAAGATTTCCCAATAGGAGGTGAGTTCTTGTTATGACCGGATCCTTGTTCTTGCCACAGTTTTTGGTTGTAACTATGCCTTGGCTGTCGGTTTTGTTGTAGTTCAGCTTTCATAGCGAAATTCACGGCCTAAGCAAGGGACCAAACCGAATTCAGTTCTAGTTTTTCCTGGATGCTGTCTTTAAGACCTCTGATGTAACGTGCTACCAATTGGTTCGCCGATTCGCTCAGGTTGTTTCTAGCACTTAACCTGTTGAACTCTTCGGTATACTCACTTACCGATCTCATTCCTTGGACACAATGTTGGTATCGCATATAAAGAATTTGTTCGAAATCCGTAGGTAAAAATTGGGTTCGCAATAATTGCTTCATACGATTCCAATTGTGAACCGGTCCTTTACCTTCACGTTGACGCAACTGCAACGTTTGCGCCCACCAAGCGCTAGCTCCTCCTTTCAATCTACAAGCGACATATTTCACTTGCTTGCTAGGTTCGATCTCCATGTAGTCAAAAAAATTCTCGACAGCCTTTTCCTAATCGAGATAATCTTCAATATGTAAATGACCATAAAAAAGGGATATCTAATTTCACCTTGAATTAGTTTTGGCGGTACGCAGGCATCGGTCGATTTCGCCTCGTAATGTCTGGATAATAAGGATTGACAATCCCTTCTTCACCTGAATCAGCGGTTGTAGCTTCTCTGTAAGATTGAATTTCTTCATCTGAATTCAAAATTTCCTGTAACAGCTATGGATGATGCCGCCATTACCGTTCGGTGGCTATTCCTCTTCTCCGGACTGGTCCTATTGGGACTGTCGACAGCTCGTCGCGGTGATTTCGCTGTGGATGTTGTCTCGCCCTAATGAGATTGAACTCGCGGCGCATTTCTATCGTCAGTCACTGCACTTCGGCGGTGAGATCGTCGATTCGACGATTGACGCTCTCCTGGTTTGCCCACAGTGAATCGAGAGTCCGCGATTCTTCAGATACCGATGCCTTGCCGCGATCTGTCATCTCTCCGTCGCTCACGCAAGCTCTGATACCAATCTGATGGCACCGAAGGATCTGCATAGAGCTGGAGACAAGAATCGCAAGCACAAACACAAGAACAGGAAAGGAGCTGTATGCTCCAGGAACTGTAATATTGATAAGTGTTGTATGAAAATTGTCTACAAGTTTTTGTTTCGCTTTTCCTATATGTATTCCTTCTATTAAAATTGAAAATGCTATAAAAGAAAATGCAGAATTAAAACAAATTATTGCAGCAGGTACTAAAATAGCATGTGAGGGAGTGAGGTAGTGGGAGGCGTATCTGGCAGTTAGGGAACCGGTATAGTGCGTTGCTGGTATAGCTTTAGGTACTACATCAGGTAAAATATTCAAGTTTCATCCTCCTCAAAAAGGCTGGAGTCGACCTAACTTGAATTACAAAATGAATCCCAAAATCTTATGAAAATACAAGTGACTTTAAAGCCACTCCGATGATGACCGTGTTGACAGAAAAATCTTAACCGGATGGGTCAAATCTCAAATCAAGCAAAAGTCTAAATTCTTGAAATAAAATCAATCGCCTAAAAAAATTAAAACTAAAAATCATCCACCTCCTACAACCGTTTGTCGGGGGTGATAAATTTGAAATTAACCGCAACTCACAAAGAGCAAATGCATATTGGGTGTATCACTTTGATTCATCCTCAAACACTCTCTTTCCAGCATGGACGTGGCACGTGCCCTCTGATCGGATGGTTTTGCCGCAAAATGACATCATTATATTACGATCACGGCCAAAGCCCGTATGTTCCCTAAAGGCGTCAAACCCTTGAGTTATGAATCATAGGGTATATTTGATAGGCATAAAGCCCTCTGTGAGCTAAGGTGGATTCAGATATATCGCCTTAGACAAACATCAACCCAAGTCTACAAGGTATTCTTGGACGAAACAACCCATGGTTGCCGACAAGATGTCTTCTGTCAGGTTGGGTCGACTACCTCCTATAACTAAGTAGATCAGGGAATATGATAGCCCAGGACGACAGAACAATGGGATCTTGATCGTGCTCGTTTTCATTCCCCCCACCACCAGTTTTAAGTTTATGATGATAAACTTCAAATTCCAAATTTTAAAATTCAAAATTTAAACTCTCTTCTAGAATTGTATTGGTTTGATCTTAGAAATGAGATGGGCTATAGAATTGATGAGTTGAAGTATTTGAATGATCTTTGCAAATTAGGAATCAACCGCCTTAAAAATGTGAAGGACGCCAAGGAGTGTAAAAATTTTGTTCTTAATAATCCATTAATCATTACAAGAAAGGACGAGGCTATAAATAGCCCAAAATACATAACAAAATACAAAAGTGCCCCCTGGGGTTACAAGCACCTACTGCTTCAAGTGAGGGTCAAAACGAAAAATGCATAAATAAATAAAAATACAAATAATAACTTAAAATAAAATGGTGAGATCGTGGCTAATTCATTTATTCTTAGAAATTAACGACATTAATATTATTTGAATAATGTTCGACATCTTCTAGCATTACATGGTAGGTTGAAATGATTAGGTTTAAAAGAAACTAACTCAAGGCATACACTCAATTGTTTTTTTCAAATTAACTTGGACTTTATATGGATCATAATAGTCGTAATTTGCTAAATATACTGATTGCTCATTTTTCAGAGAAATTTGTCTAAATTTATTTTGAAAAAGTATGCCTCCACTTAACAATAGAGAGAAAGAGAGACATAATCATGCACAAGCACACTAGAGATGCATTCATTACTCAAAGCATTTTCAAGAAGATCATCAATTTAGTATAGTTTTTCACTAATTTTAAAGCAGCTTTCGAGTACAAAATTTTTTTTGACAATAGCAAAAAATCTGATGCCAATATTTTTGAATTGGAAGTTGAAAGGATATTTCATCTTGGGAAGAAAATTTGTGTTATTTGATGTTAAATTTTAAAATGCATAAAAAATATTTCTCTTTATTATTGAAAATTAAAATGTCTAAAAATATTATTCTTTGATATTAAAATATTATTTGTATATTAAAAAAAACTTTACTAAATCAACACATAAGACAAAATAAATTAAAATAAGCAAATTTATTTATTTAAAATATGTATTAAATTTTTTTTTATAATATAGGTATTGTCATCACTCAAAAATCAGAGCCCAACCTTGCAGGTGACCATTTCCCGCTGGAGTTCTTTCTCTTCCGAGCTCTGTTTCTCTTGCCGTTCAGTTGTTCTGCCCTCACAACCTCGATCGTCGGTGCCATGGCGAAATTTGTTGTAGGTCCAATCATGGAGAAGATCATCAACGCTTGCTCTGATTACCTGGAAGATCAAATTGGATGGCAGAAGGGCATGAAGAAGGAGCTGGAAAGGCTGCGAGAGAACCACCCGAAGATCCAAGCTGTCGTCTTTGCAGCTAACCAAGCACAAATCAGAGATCAGAACCCGGCTTTCAACAAATGGATATGGCAGCTGCGAGATGCTATTGATGAGGCAGATGATCTGCTCGATGATTTTGAGTACATGAAGCATCAACAAGAGCTCTGCAAAAACACGAAAGAAACAAAGGTGTGTTCCGCTCGCGAATATTTTTATTTATTTATTTATTTGATAATCTATTAGAAAAAGAAAGCTCATGAGCTTACTATTTGAAATTCCTATTTGAAAAACAGCTGACCAAAAACAAGAAGCTGAGAAAGGTGCGTTCCTTGATGAAATCCATTAAGAAAAGACTTGTCAAAATTGATCCCAACTTGAAGCGACTGGAGGAGGCTGTGCAGAAACTTGATAAAGTTTCGGCTGATGTCACTAATTTCCTTTATCTTTTAGACAGCGCGAAGCAGGAACAGAAGGAGCAGGAGGTTGATTTCTACAAAGCACGTGAAACAGGATCCTTGCCTACTACAAATGATCTTATTGGGCGGGGCAAGGATAAGGAGTATGTTGTGCAGTGGTTGAGGAAGCCATCAAATGAGCATCAGGGAACTGATTTGTACAGAAACATTTCTCTTCTATCTATAGTGGGTCATGGTGGTATGGGGAAGACAACTCTCTTGCAACATGTTTATAAAGATGAAATTACAAAGGAGTTTGATCTTAAAATGTGGGTTTGTGTTTCAACCAACTTTGATGTGAAAAAAGTCATTGCAGATATGTTGGAATGTCTTAAGAAGAAGAGGCCTCGTTTGGAGACACTTGTAGCACTTCAAAGGCGTGTCGAAGAGGAGGTGATGTCCAAAAAGTTCTTACTTGTGCTGGATGATATTTGGGAGGAGGATGATGAGAAGGATAAAAAAAAATGGGAGGATATGCTCGCCCCTCTAGCTTCTGGTGGTTTTGGTAGTAAGATTCTGGTAACAACTCGAACGGACTCGGTTGCACTGATGTTTGCAAACGTAATTAAAAAGAACAAGGAAATAGTTAAATTGGAGGGCCTAGAGGAAGATAAGTGTTTGCAGCTCCTCAACTCTCATGCGTTTGCTGGTGTAGAGGACCCCCATGATGATCATCAAAGATTAAGATCCATTGCTAGAGAGATGGTTAAAAAGCTTTTAGGATCTCCATTGGCTGCTAAAGTTATTGGTGGTGTTTTGAAGGACAACTTGGATGAAAGGCATTGGAGGACAGTTCTAGAAAGCAATTTATTGGATCAGAATTCTATCAATTCCATCTTAAGACTGAGCTATATAGTTCTGTCAAATCCTTTAAAAAGTTGTTTCGCATTTTGCGGCATGTTCGCACAAGATCATGAGTTTGATAAACATGATTTAATACGAATGTGGATTGCATTGGGTTTCATTCAGCCATCTCTTGATCAAGAAGAGACTATGGAGGATATCGGGGAAAGGTATTTTGATGTTTTGGTTACAAAATCTTTCTTTGACAAGTTATACAAGTATGGAGGCTACAAAAATTTGTCATACTACAAGATGCATGATTTACTACATAAATTGACACAGTCAATTTTCGTACAAGAATGTTTAAGAGTTGAGGATGATACAAAGTTGCCTTCTAAAATTCCTGAGACTCTTCGACACTTATCTGTTCAAACTACAAATCTAAACGTTTTAAGAAAGATTGAGAAATTTAAACATTTGCATTCTCTTTTCTTGTTCGACGAAGATTCTAATCAGGATCTTTGCAGTGCACTCATTGAAATATTCAAAGCATCAAGATGCCTACGCTTATTATACATACGTATTGATCGATTGAAAATGATACCTAAGGAGATTAGATATTTGAAACATCTTCGATATTTGAAGATCGAAAAAGCTTATGTCACTATGCTACCAAGATCTCTAAGTAATCTCTATCACTTGCAATTCTTTATCTTTAATGGATGGATGTCAAGCTGACCTGTAGTTGATTTTTTACCCAGTAACATTAATAACCTCTTTAACTTGCATTACTTGGAATTGTCTGGGAATTATATGTCCTCGATATGTGGGATTGGGAAGCTAAACTCTCTTCAAGAATTGGATATGTTTCGTCTTAGAAATGAGATGGGTTATAGAATTGATGAGTTGAAGCATTTAAATGATCTTTGCAAATTAGGAATCAAGTGCCTTGAAAATTTGAAGGATGCCGAGGAGGCTCGTAATGCCCAATTATGTGAAAAGAAGAGGCTCACTGATTTAACCTTATGTTGGAGTAACACTTATTCGAGGAACATCAATTTAGATGAGAACGTGCTCGACAACCTTCATCCACCAAAATTTCTTAAGAATCTGAAGATAGAGAGATACATGGGTGCAAGGTCTGCAATATGGATGAACAATGTCAATCTGCTCTCCAATATACAGAAAATTGAGGAAATCGAATTGTTAGATTGCAAGGAATGGGAAACTCTTCCACCTTTTGGGCGACTTCCCTTTCTCAAGATACTGATACTTTATAACCTGCCGAAAGTAAAATGGCTCGAAAGTAAATTTAATGGGAATGATAAATACCGTGCCTTTCCATTGCTAGAGGTGTTACATATTGGAGGATTAGAAGCATTAGAGGATTGGTTTGAGGCAGGAGTAGCTGCTGAAGATGGATGTTTATTTCCTTGCTTAATTAATCTGGTGCTAGATAGGTGCCCGAAGTTGAAAGAGTTGCCCTCTTTGCCTCCTAAGCTCAAGAGCTTGTGCATAGGAATGATAGGGTGGAGGACTTTGAACATTGGTTGCAATTCAAATCCTATTCCCCTTGAAAAATTAGCGGTCTTTGACTGCCCAAACATTACATCTCTTCCACTGGCTGATGAAATAGCAAGACTTGCAGCACTAAGATTCTTGACAATTACAAACTGCCCCAATTTGATCTCTCTCGGAAGATATCGAGAAGTGGAGACCACTAATAATTGTCATCTCATACTCAATAATCTCTGGATAAGTGATCCATCGGTATTGCTAATGGAGCCATTGAGAAGTATCACCTCCTTAAAAGAGCTGAGAATTGAGCATAATGATGAGCTGGTTTCATTTCCAAATGAGGCTGAGCAGTGGTTTCTGAAAGTTAGGTCTTCTCTTTCTGAGCTGCAATTTTCATCTCTCAAATCCTTACAGTCTCTACCTTCCTCCTTGGAAAGCTTATCTTCACTTCAGAAACTATATGTTTATTGGGCTCCTATGCTTCGGGAATTACCGAATCTTCCCCCCTCTTTGGAACGTCTAACAATTTCGGGATGTCATCCAGAATTAAAGGAGAACTATGGAGAGGATATGGAGAGGATGGAGGCTCCGATCGGCACAAGATTGCTCGCATTCCTCATATCTCTATTCATCCCTGATAATAGGTCCAATTGGTGCTTGGCTTTGTAGAAAAGCATAGCAGATCAAGAGTAGGGAAGAAGGCGTGAAAGCTGTAAAGAGAAAGTTTTATTATTTCTTTCTTAAGCCTTACGGTACATTTACATTAATATATATAGCTAGTCTAGGTAGCCTATGAGTACGTGTCAGTTCCTGATAGGATAATAGAATAGCTTTACACGGTTTGTTCAAAGGTCCTTAACATGCCCCCTCAAGCTGAGTATTGGGTCCAATAGTCAGTTTGTTGCGGAGAAACTTGAACTGTGGAGTGTGCAACGGTTTGGTGAGAATATCTGCAGTTTGATCCACGGTACTGATAGGAAGAAGACGAATATTATTGTTCTGAATATGATCACGTACAAATCGTTGATCTATTTCAATGTGCTTGGTGCGAGCATGAAAAACCGGGTTGTTGGCCAATGCAATAGTTGATGTGTTGTTGCAGAATATATCCACCGGTTGAGGGTGAGAGATGTGAAAATCAGCAAGTAGTCGTTTAATCCAGATTGTATCCGCAGTGGCCGAGGCAAGTGCCCTGTACTCTGATTCTGTAGAGGATCGAGATACAGTTGTTTGCTTCTTGACCGTCCAAGATATTAAGGTATCTCCAAGAAACGTGCAGAACCCTGAGGTAGAACGGCGAGTAAGAGTGTCGGATGCCCAGTCGGCGTCCGAGTAGGTGCGGAGAGATAGATTTGTTCGGGAGATTGGTAAGCCAAAGTCCGTGGTTCCTTGGATGTACCGGAGGAGCTTTTTGAGCATGACGGAATGTATAGGTTCTGGATTATGCATGTGTTGAGACAATGCATTGACGACGTATGATAGATCGGGCCTTGTTAAGGTAAGATACTGCAGGGATCCAATCAGCCGGCGGTAGAGGACTGCATCGAACGCCTGCTGTGTGGAAGGGGGCAACGCTGCAGGTTTTGTTATAGATGGGTTAGCGACCGAGTTACATTTAGGTAGCTCGGCCATTTGAAGAATTGATTTGGCGTAGAGACTTTGAGACAGAAAATACTTATCTGATGAGTGATCAATTTTGATGCCCAGAAAATGGTTCGCCAACCCGAGATGTTTCATTGTGAATTTGATCTTTAGTTGATCTACAAGATCACTCATAGCTTGCAAATTGTTGCCGGTGAGGAGGATGTCGTCTACGTAGACGAGGAGGTAGAGATGAATACTTTGTCGGTTTAGAATCATTAGAGAGGGATCGGCCTGACTTTGAATGAAGCCGAGATGGATGAGATATGCGGTGAAGGTAGTGAACCATTGCCTAGGCGCTTGGCGTAGTCCATAGATTGCTTTTTGTAGTTTACAAACATGAGACGGTAGGATGAGTCTTCGAACCCTTTAGGTTGACGCATGTAGATTGTTTCTTGAATATCGCCATGGAGAAAAGCGTTGGCAACATCAAGTTGATGAATCTGCCATTTGTGGAACAGGGCTAAAGTGAAGAGGACCCTGATGGTGGGTAGCTTGGCAACCGGACTGAACGTGTCGTGGTAATCAAGGCCGTATTCTTGTTGATTTCCCAGGGCAACGAGTCGAGCTTTAAATCTTGCAACCGAACCGTCGGAGTTGAATTTGGTCCGATACGTCCATTTGGATCCTAGTACCGAGCTGTGTGATGGTGGTGGAACGAGCGTCCAGGTACCCTGTTTCTGTAATGCGAAGAATTCTTGAGCCATGGCTTGACGCCATTCTAGCTTCTTGCAGGCTTCGCCGTAGGTAGTAGGATCAGCATGAATGAGATCTTGATGAAGCAGATTGAGCCTGTTCACTGGTTTAAGAGAGCCCGTTTTGATGCGAGTGGTCATTGGATGTTTATTAGCATGGCTGTGTACCGGACTCGGAAGCGGAGAGTGAATTGGCGCGGAGACTTGATGAGGTGAACTTTGAACATAGGTCGTGGCTTGGACAGTGGAGGTCTCAAGCCGAGATACCGATCTTGGCTTGTTGGTAGCTTGAGAAGGTATCGTGGATGCGGGAACAAGAAGAGAAGGCGGTGGTGGAGAAGGATGAGATGAGTAGGAGTGGACCTGTCTTTGAAAGGAAAAACACATTCATTAAACGTAACATGTCGTGATAGTGTAATTTTATTAGTTACCATATTTAAACATTTATAGCCTTTAGACAATTCGGAATAGCCCAGAAAGACACTTGGTGAAGAGGTGGCAGTGAGTTTTGTCCGAAGAGTCTTGGGAAGTAACGGGTAACATTCACACCCAAATATGCGTAAATGCGCGTAGGAAGGTTGAATATTGAACATCCGTGAGAGAGGAGCTGTGTTCGAAGTAGTAGTAGATGGAAGCCGGTTGATTAATAGACTGCCGTAAAAGCCGTGTCAAGCCAGTATTCCGGCGGTAGACCTGCGTGTGTAATAAGGTTCTGGCTGTGGAAATAATGTGACGATGCTTACGCTCTGCTGTCCCGTTTTGTTCGGGAGTATGAGGACACGAGAATTGGTGCATGATACCTGCGGTATTAGTGAAATGTTTGAAACGAGTGTTCATAAACTCGCCTCCGCCATCTGTTCTAATAGTTTTAATCTTATAATTTGTTTGACGTTCGATGAATGTTATGAATTGAATAAATGTATTAGTAACATCCGATTTATGCATAATGGGAAACAGCCAGACGTAACGAGAGAATCGTCAACGAAGATAACGTAATACTTGAAACCTTGAATTGAGGCAACCGGCGACGGACCCCAGACATCAGAGTGAATAAGCTCAAGAGGAGAGCTAGTGTATAAGGACATTTGAATAAGCTTGGCGATTTGAGTGCTCCAGATAGGAAAGTTGTCCGCGGTTAGAGCGTGAGGCACTAAGAGTTTGAGATTTGAAATCACAAACTTTAGTGAAGGAGAAATGCCAGAACCGGCAGTCGTTTCTGCGGTGGAAGTGCCGCCGGAGGAGGCGGTCGAGGGCTGAGTCGCCATGAAGAATCCTCAAGATCTTGAGGCTCTGATACCATGTAGAAAAGCATAGCAGATCAAGAGCAGGGAAGAAGGCGTGAAAGCTGTAAAGAGAAAGTTTTATTATTTCTTTCTTAAGCCTTACGGTACATTTACATTAATATATATAGCTAGTCTAGGTAGCCTATGAGTACGTGTCAGTTCCTGATAGGATAATAGAATAGCTTTACACGGTTTGTTCAAAGGTCCTTAACAGGCTTTAGTTTGGGTGGATGTGCTGCTTGGGGTTGGCTTAGCGGCTTCTTTTGATCCTTTTATGGGAAATGATGTGGCGAGTTCTTGCTCACCACCCAACTGCCGAGACTTATTGTCAACCACTGATGGTGTTTCAGCTTGTTTTGTTTGGTGTCCTTGTTTGGGTTGTTGTTCCTTTTTTCATTTACTTCTTGGTAGGTCGTTGCAGGTTTCTGCCTATGGATGTTCCTTGCCTGGAGTTTGGGTGGTTGCAGGAAACTTTGAGCCTTTTTCTGAACACATTTGGCTATCTTGTCATTTCTATTTTTTGTTGTGTAATCTTTTTTTTTTTTTTTAAGCTGGTTGTATCCTCTTTCACTACCGGAATAAAATCATCTTTTTAAAAAAAAAAAAAACTACTTTAATCTATCTCAGCAAGAACCATTTGTATTTTTATCACTTGATCGATGTACTCAATTTTATTTATGTATCAGTATACTTGGTGGTCCCTTTATATATAAATACATTCTTCTTTTAATATTTTGTTATATATGTTGTGAAATGTATAATTTGATGCACTCAATTTTATTTATTTATGTATCACTGGGTATATATATTCTTCTTTGAAATCTAAATAGTTGTGTCAAAATTCATTTCTTTGGTTTTTTTTTTTCTTATTGATTTGTCCAAATGAAGCAATCATTGAATTATTGTTTTATTTTGATTTTATATTTTTGAGTTTGCAAAAATAAAATGAATTTTGAATGATCAATCATATTAATCTATGAATTTTATTACTTTTTGGTGATCTATATTTATAAATTTCACTACGCCACTGTGTCGGATTATTACTGCTACAGAAGTTTGTGAAATTGCCATTATTCTGATTGATATTTACTGATTGTTGCTTGTTAATAAGATTTGTTGGACTAAACACTATCTACTACAGATCTTAAAAAGCTGTTGGCTAACTGGCTAAGCTAAATAAGCTAATCAACTAATGTACGTTGATAGATAACTTCCATTTTTTTTGTAAATTTAACTTTTTTATTTGCTTAAACCTTCTTAATTTATTGTCTTAGATAAAAATTGCAATCATTACCTTTGTTGTTGATAGTACAACACGGAGAAGATATATATTGAAGATTATTGATTGCATTTTTTTATAAATATTAATAAAAAAAATTTATTTATCCATCCAACTATTTATTTGATATTTTCATTTCATATATAAATATCAAAATATAAATAATTTAATATATATATAAATATAATATATATATATATATAATATATATATATATATATATATATATATATATATATATATATATATATAAGGTTATAGACTATAAACATTTTTAATATAATAACATAAAATAAATCATCAAATAAATTATCAATTATCATTCAATTATCATTTTATATTTTTATTATTAAACTATTTATTAAATATCAAACAAGCATATCGTCGTGAATATAAATAATCAAGCTTAAATTTCTTTATTATATGACAAATTTTTAAAAATTTATTCAAATTTATTTAATTTTATTAATAAAAAATATTCTATGAACGAACATCAAATTATTCATAAAATACGTATTTACACAGCCCTATAAATACTATCTTTAATCATTCATAGTCTAAAATGCTAACTTACAAACTTGGAAGATTTTTAATGTTTCTCAATCCCATAAGAATTTCATAGTTTCAACATTATATATACAAAAAAAAACATAATTCTGACAAACATTACAATCAAGTTGTTAGTAAAAACACCAAATACTAAAAAAAAACCACTAACCATGCTATTTTTTATTCAATATCATCTTACTCATAAATAATTTTATCTAGAACAAATCATTATATCAAAATCTAAACAATATTTAGATATCATATGCTCATAATACAAAATCATAATAGATATCATAGAAACAAACAACGACTAACTATAAGATTCCATAAATACAACACACAAAAGATACACATAAAATATTAAGACCTAATACTACCATTTCCCCACAATTACATACTATTTTATCAAAAATAAAACAACACACAAAGCCCTTATGCAGTGTTTATAAATAGTTTCCGATTTTATAGACAGATTTATAAAGATATTGTTCTAGTCTTCTGCAAACTAAAAAATTTTGCTATGAAACTTGTTGCCTGTTGTATGTATCCTCATGCACAAAGACTGGATTTTCTGTCCGAGGAGGGATATGGGGTTGTCCTAAAGCAATCCCCTGATTATGTGGAGGACCCCATGACTGTGAACTTTTAGGTTTTTGAAGTGCCAAATAGTAAATTATTCCTAAAGAAACACTTGCAAGCGATAAAAATGCACCTCCAGAGAAGACCCCAGGTTTCAAAAACATAGCAGTAATCGCCCAAGTACATCTTTTGCATACCTTTCTGATCATTTAGTGCGAACCAGTCAATAATAGAAGAAATGCTATGACAAAAGTAACCCTGCAAAATGCTAAAACTAGTTAGTTCAAAGAATAATGAAAAATTCCAATGAATAAAAGATGATGATTGGTTAATATTTATCCTTCCAAATAAAAAAGAAAGACCAACATGACGTGTTTTACTTAAATAAAAGGCGTATGTTTAGTGATAGGTTTTTGTTGAGTTATGATGTGAATCAACTGAAGGACAGCCTAATACAATATATAACAACTCCAATTAAATATTTGATATCAAATATATATCCTAACTCCACACCAGCACAATGATCATGAAAACCAACAAAATATCTCATTAAAAAGAATGAACTTGGTATTTTTATTACAGGTTGAAAAATTATAGCATTTATTATGCTCATTTCTTGTCCAATAAATGATACATGAATCCAAGTAAAACAGCATAAGTACCACATATATAAGGAAAAGTTCATTATTCTTAATGTCACAAAATGCTGAAAAAAAATTAAGAATGTTACAACCTAATAAAAAATTTAAAACCTCAAACACAACATCCTTCTAAAATCTTTGAATCATTTTACCAATCTACCAATTTGTTGTTATTTTTCAAGTTCTTTCTACATTAGCACACTAAAGGAGCCAAATCACAATGTCTCTACTCCATTATTATGCATAAAAAGCTAAAATCGCCGCTCACATGTCACATCCTCTAGAATCTATCCTTCACAAACCCATAATCATTAATTTACACAGAAGGAGTAGAGAAAATTAATAAAGCAAAAGGATAACAAACTCTCTTAAAGATAACAAAGTGAGATAACTTGACTTCAAGTCCAATTTAGGTGCATGGTTTTATGAGAAAAAACAAAAGTGGCCCCCAAAGCCCTGTCTATCCCGACCTCCGTCAGAGTCAAAGAGTACGACACT